>OZ022421.1:15885269-16251050 GCA_963989365.1 Rhimphoctona megacephalus | reverse complement strand
TTGCAATTCCCATTACCCATTAATCGAGTGCCCAAGACAAGAAGTGAGAATTGTATGCAAGGAATTCCATGAGAGTACCTCAAAAAGTGTGGGCTTGAAAATTGATATATTTCTTTATTTTTTTTTTTGCAACAGATTTTTCAATACTTATTTTGTCAGCATGCGTGACTGTTTCGAATTTTCGTAAATTTGAATAATTATGGGCAGAGAGATGTTTTACGTTTGGAATTATAATTAAGAAGGAAATGACTAGAGGCTAAAAATCGGTTGTTATTGGTAATATTTTTTTGGATTTTATCGTCCCGTAAACGATATAACTGAAAATTTTTAAATTTGTTAAGTTTTAAACATACCTAACTGTATTTTAACGTGTTTTATGATAATCGATATAGTTATTTTTCTTATTTTTTTTTTTTTTTTTTTTTGTAAAAGATGACTCGAGCACATTAATTACGCTCCGGACACTTTTGAAAGTTTCTAATGGTTGGTGGCTTGTTATGAGCCATAATACACCCACGACAGGAAAACATTCATTGGAAAATAAACTTTAAAGAATAATGTAGCCGCCATTATGATGTACGATACTTATTAATACAGGCAGGCTCCAAAAATCGTGCCAATGCTCTTTATTGCTCGAGAGCGAAACAAAAATGTTTCTTCTCTCTCTCTCTCTCTCTCTCTCTCTCTCTCTCTCTCTCTCTCTCTCTCTCTCTCTCTCTCTCTCTTTCTCTCTTAACTTTTTTCTCTCATCTCTCGGATGCGATCTCGCGCTATCTCGTGAGAGTCCTAAAACAACAATGGAGGCATTAAGATGATCTACGGCTGCGTCGCTTGACCCTCTGATTCAAAAAAAGGTGTTCGAATCCGCTCGCGAGACCGAGAACCCATAGCCTCTCGAAATAGAAAGAGAAAAAAATATAATGAATCCGAGAGTCAACCCAGTATATACACCCGTTAAAATACATGTGTATTTTTATGTATCTCGAGTATTGTAAAGCACAAGGGCGTAAGAAATTGTAAAATATCTGCAGTAAATTATGAGAATTGCGCCCTTTTGAAAATTCCTCAATAAAATGATTTCGTGTGTACAATAACGTTGCAAGTCTTACACAAATTCATCAATGGTTCATATACGAATTTTTCCACATATGTATATGTATATGTACTCGTATGTATATATATATATCTACATACGTGGAAATAATTCTCAGGGATTCACGGGCAAGTGCCCACGCGCGTTAGTCTCCAGATTCTTTTATTCCCGTGTCTATATGTGTACGTACGTGTGTTACAATGATCCAAGAAATCCAAAGTCCAACAATGTGCATGCATATAAAATACAGATATATATACACAGGGATGTAGTAACTTAATCTATGTAGAGAAAAGGGCGCAACTAAAGCCGGCAACAACTTTAGTCGATCAAACTTTGGCCATTTTCATTCTTAGCAATCGATACTCGTGCTCGTATACGTTAGGACAGTCACGTGACAGGATTGAATACACGAATCTATACATGCATGTGTGCGTGTGTGTTTGTGAACGCGCGCCTCACCAGGTCTGATTAAATATATATTAGAAGAGATGGGGCCCCGAGAACACCGCGGGGGTCGTGGTATTTTTTAGCCCCACGGAGTGGGGCGAGAAGAAATGTAACTACACGTGCATTATATATACATGTATGTAGCATATGTGCATGTGTACGTATGCACGATCGGCAAAGTCTCGATCTCGAAGGATGCATACACCGTCCATACCGATTTTCATAGTTTATTTTTTTGTATATGTGTTGTACGTGTGCATGTGGAAGAAAACAAAAAGAGAGAAAAAAGTTTTTGGTAACGAACGAGCATCCCTCGCCTTATGATTCACCGGAATCTCATTCTTATTGACGTACCGATGTCCCGCGGAGTTTGAGCCGCGATCAGCTCAACTCAGCGTCAGAATATCATTACACTTCTATCGCGTATATCGACGAATTATTATTGCAAGTATTTAAAATTGAAAAAAATGCGGAATTGTTTTTACTTTTTGTGTGTATTGTAACGACTTTTTCCAAGAGTCGCACAAAATATATTTACTCTCGATACCTCTTGGACGCCAGCTTAAGAAAATTCTTAAACAAATTTTATTGTGAGTTATCGAGAATAAATAAAGGTGGTTACCCGGTCGTAGCCGTATTATTTAACGATTTGGCAGAGGGGCGGAGTTAAACAAAACAAAATAAATTATAAAACAAAAGAAACAATTTCGGAATAACAAAAGTTATTTATTAAATAAAATAATCATAATTAATATTGAAAAATTAACGTTCCGAAAAAAATATGATATATAATATCTCGTCGGTCTCGAGATTTGCGTAATTAACAAAGTTGTTTTTAATCAAATTACAATAATAAATTATAGACTATACCGTATTACAAGTCTTCGTCGTTAGTTAACCGTCTCGATATTTAAACAATAATTCTTAATCTAAGGACTCTCGTCGACTAAAATCAAGGTCGAATTCCTCTCGGCAATTCTATAATTAATACAACGGAAAACACAGTCGATATTATACCGTGATCAAACGTTAAATAAAAATCCTACTCAAAAGCGAACGTACCCCGAAACAATATCGCTTTTTAATTCGATAAACTCAATAGATCGTCACACGATCACGACAATTTTTAAAGCGCTTTTACAAAATTACAAAATTCAACAAACCATTAATGAAAGCGAAACGACGGCTCACCGCTACGGTTTCAGAAGAAGAAAATCCGGAAAAAGACCACGGATAATATTTTCTCTCGATAATTCCGGTTACGTCGGATTCTTGTTAAGGGTTGCGACGGCTCGGTAGAAAACGTCAGGTTCCGTTGAAATCGATACGAAAAGTCCCTGATAAATTACGGTAACGCGTTTTTATACTTTTGGGTCCTAGCCCCCCACCCTTCGCCTACTCGCGGAGTCTAGATTCTTCTCGAACATTCTCGCAACTTCGAATTTCGGCAGAACGTTTCGATGACGGGCGATGACCCTTGATAATCGAGATTTTCCGAAGACTCCCGATGCTGTAGGACGCACCTCTCGAGATTAGACAGCTCCGGGTGAGGGCTTCGAGCTAGCGACCACTCTCGATACAATTCGAGCGTTCCGTCGATGAAGACTCCGGCTGACCTTGACGACCTATGCCTTCCCTTATAACGATAATATTTGCCAGCGACTATATTTTGGCTTCCTTCTCTCTCTGTGATTCTCGCCATAAACCGCCGTTCGCTCGTACAAAATAAAAATGAAACAAAAATAAATTAAAATACGGAAATACGCTCGCATTTGTCTCCTTAACATGTTCTCGAGAGGAATTCGTCCTTAAATCCTGACGTTTCCTCCCGTGCCGTGCCAATATTCAACTTTTAGTGACGTGAACAAAATCGCCACGTCACAGTATATATATATATATATATATATATATATATATATATATATATATATATATAACGGTTTCTTTTTTATTGTACTTTTTAGAATTTTATTGAAGATCGACTATTTTGAATTAACGATAGAAAAAGTTAGATCGATCGGAAATTTGATTTTATGACACCGAATTTTTTAATGAGAGGAGAAAATATGACGGGAATATGGGGATAAATATGGAAATAAAAGCTATTATATGATTTCCGGTGACAGAGACATAAGAGTAGACGTTAAAACGAATCGGTTATTTCAGACGTTAGAGAATTGTGTGTATATATATATAGATTTCTATGTGTGTATTTATATATATCTGGAGTCGGACGGTCATCGGTCATCAGCGCCCAGCTACCGGGTGTCCGTGAAAATGTTACCGGTGTAATGAGCCGATCATAATGGGCACGGCCTGGCCTCGACGAGCCTCGGACAGGTATAGCGTGTTTCATTATATCGAGCCTCACTCTCGTGAACGACGACGACGACGACGACGATGTTCTTCCCTACCTCGCAAAAGACAACGCACATATCCCACCATACTCCTGACAACGAATCACAATTTTCTTTTTTCATTTTTTATTTTTTCCTTTCTGAAGAGGCTGAAGTTTTTTTATTCAGGTATTTGATTGTTTCGTGACTGAAAAATAGCCGAGAATGGGAAAAAATTGATGTATCGACAAATCAAACTTTGGTTTTGACAGCTTATAATGTTTTTTTCATAAATGCCATTTATATGTAGAGTCAAGTTTCTTTAATATTGAAAAAAAAAAAAAAATCAAACAAAACTGTAAACTGATTAACCGCGCCGCTTTTTCCCTTCCCGTGAAAGAGAATGACATCGAAAGCTCCGGTTTATTTTCAATCGCTCGGTACCGTTTCCACGCTCTGCCATAGTTCATATTAACACAGCCTTATAATACATATAACCCACATAAAAATATATCAATATAACTATACCTATGTTTGAACTGTTTGCTCGACTTCTCCCGTGCTCAGTCGATTAAATCAGTGGAAACGTGCGACTTTCTTTCTCGGGCTCCGTGATCGGTGTGCGGTACACCTTCCAGTATTGTTTAATGATGTCGCTCGGCAAAACGAACAAAATGTAACGACACTTATATATAGATATATGTATAGACAAAAACACATACACGTATGGCTGTAAGAAATCTATTCTGCAAATATCGGGGCATGTATTTTATATACTTAAATACATAAAATACAATCAACAAGTATATAAACACCACGTACATTTATAGATATGTGTATATGTGGTATTGTAGGGTAGAAGCGTCGAAGAGTCGCGCTTTGGGTTCGCTCCTCCTGCCCGGTCAGATAAGTCATAATAGCGGCCTCTCGCGGTCTCGCACACGAGGCATTCGTTGTTAATAGTCAACACGGGATCACGCCGAGATAGCGCGCTAATGCACGCATTTATTTGAAATATTAAACCTTGCGCTTGCACACATACTCACACAAACGCACACTTTTATGTATAAATAGGAATGAGTGAATACAAGAAAGATGGAGAAGGAAAAATAACAGGCACGAGAGGAAAAAATGTGTAATACGAATATATATACAGGTATAAACACATACATTTATATCTTGTGTTCTTGTTTTCTATAGTTTTATAATGCATACAGGTATGTATGTCGATATAGCACGGCTTGGTAGAGAACGCGATAGGAGATTGTACATGCACGAAGAGAAAGAGAGGAGGAAAGGAAAAAGGGACAATTATTAATGACGATAATTAACGATGGATTTTAACTGGTCACTCCGTGACTTTTACAATTTTATCCGCACACTACTGCCCTCTCTTTCTCTCTTACCTTCCAATTTATTTATTTTATATACAGGGTGATTCACCTAAAGTAAACCGTTGTAAAACGTCTGGAAATATTAACCCGTCAGCAGGCGCGCTATATGAGACTTTTTCTTACACTTATATTAAAAGGATGATTACTCGAAAATTTCAAATGGCATAAGCATTTGAAATTTTTTCTATCTTCACCAAATTTATTCTTCTATATGATAGAAGAGTTAAAAAAAATTTTTGAATTTTTGTTTTTGAAGTTTTTTTAATTATTATTTTTTGGTTTTTAGTGTCAATTATCGTCGTATTTATGGTTTTTTTAAATAAAAATATTTAACAGCCACAATCACTATAGCGAAATTGTTTTTAAGTTTCTATTTATCAAATTAAGCGCTTGAAGTTATACATGTGAGAAAATCTCTCGAGACGATAAAATTAAAGCCAACATTTGAACTATTGATCAACTTCGATATTTTCGTCCTCAGGTCATTATTTTATGGATCATTGGTTTTGGTTTTTGTGTTCCAAAATTGTATGGCCGAAAAAGAAGATAGAAAAAGTGGAGTTAACCATGAAATTAGGTTGACACCTCCACTGGAGAGAAAACTTAGGTGATTAAACTTTAGATCTTGACAAACTATTGAAATGTTGTCAGCTTCAAATTTTTTTTTTCACAATCAATATTTATAAGCGTTTTTAAATGGCTACTTTCTAGTGAATCACCCTGTATATGCGTATATCTATATATAAATATACGTTTATGTTAATATGTGGGTGTTTTAGTCGGTACAGAATGTTACAAAAGTATTCGATCTTCGAAGAGACATTAAAAAGTCAAAGAAGATTTAAAAAAATTGAAAAAAAAAATGTTCTCGAAAGGTTGGAAGATGCAATTCATTTGTTACTGAAAGGGGGACGGAAGGAAAGTTTCTGTGTGTGAGTATTTTGTATTACTGAACGCGTGTGTTGCACACTAATTTCGTGTCGCGAAGATAGAGGCTGAGAGAAGGACGAAGAGGCAAGGGATAAGAGAGAAATGAGTGACGGCATTCAAATGAAGGAATTCCGGGGGCGGCGACGCGAGTTACAGGGTGCGGGATATTCAGACCGGGAAACCAGAGTGCGAGGAAGAAAGAAAATATACGTGTGTATATATGTGGCCCGGGATGACACTCTCTTCTCTTCTCTCGTGTATGGTGATTTATATCCGCTGCCCGAGTGACCATCATCTCGAGGAAAGATCTACAGGATCTCGAAACTCTCTCGCTTAGTTAGCTCCTCACTTTCTCTCTCTCTCTCTCTCTCTCTCTCTCTCTCTCTCTCTCTCTATCTCTCTCTTTTTATGTATATCTGCTTCCCCGAACTTTCAACCCCATCAACCATTCCAAATTATTCTTCGCTCATATACCCACTCGAATAAAAATCACATCGAGTTAATTGTGATTTATTCCAGGCGAATTTCATTTCGAATCATCCATTATCATGTACCAATTTTTTTCTTGCTCTTCATTCGCCGCATGATTGAATAATTATCGACTAGATCCAATTTGACACCGTTCAAAATTCTTATACACTCATTCAACTGTTATTTTTACTCCGTTCTTAATCGTACTTTCGTGGTCTTTTGTTGCATTTTTCCGTTTTTCTTTTTTTTTCTTTTTTTTTAATATTTCTTGCATTTTTTTGCAACGATATAATACCTGGAGTCGAGAAAGTGAGAAGAAACTGAGAATCACAAGAACAAATGAAGTTTCCTCGAAGTGTCTGCTCACCGACTCAACGGAAGTATCGATTACGCGCTAAAAGAGAGAAAATCGAGTGTCGCGCAAAGTTGAATTAGTGAAAAATTAACATACTCATACGCATATATATATAAATGTATATGCATACAAGTTAAATTCGAAGTTTCTTTCACAGCAAATGAACGAGAATTTATATATACGCGAGTGCGAGCATTAACTGTTCAAACACTGCAACTTAACACTTTGGAAAAGTTTCGCGACTTATTCTTACATTTTATATATTTTTATGCATATGTATGAGGATTATCATAGTTATTTAGCAATTTTCGCACAAGCAGCACGCGCGAGAAAATCAGGAATTCAAAAAAAATTAATGAGACGTGAAAAAAAACTCTCCAAGTTCCATTAAAATTTTTATTTGTTTGGCTTTTCGTTTTTTTCTGCATTTTTTGTCTCAGTTCAATCAAAGGGTATTTTTATTTGATGCCAAGTACCAATATTATTGCTTTGAGCCTCGAGGACACGCGCTCGTTTATACGTATGTATATTAAAACCATCCTCCCCGAAGATGACGGACAAAATCAAAAGTATATGTGTATAATAAGTTAGTAAATGCATGACGATATTCGCTCCCGGCAACGAGAGAGTTAAACAGAGAAAGAGAGAGAGAGAGAGAGAGAGAGAGAGAGATGGAGCATATCAAAGAAATTACACGATCACAGTTTATAAAGGTCGTTTCATTTCCGCCCATGATAATGATATATTTTTGTGTTTGGTAAGTTCTGAGTTGGAACAATATTCGTTTGTTCGAAAGACAAATCCTATGAAATTTTTGGAAAGTTATTTATCAAAATCTTTCTGGCAAAATTGAATAAATTAATTTATGATTTCCTGCACTGAGAAAAAAATGTTGTTGACCAAAACAAATTTTGTTTCTGTCAACCAAAATATTTAATTCGACACGGGCAACAAAATATTTTCGAGACAAGTGAAAATAATTTGTGAATGCTGAAACAAGTTATTGGCCGAACCAACAAAATTTTCGCCCAGCCAAACAAATTAATGTTAATGCAACAAAATATCATCCAAATAAACTAATTCATTTATTCGTTCTAACGATTACCGTTTAGTCAATTTGGTAATTGGGATTGAAACAAATATTTTATTGAAGCAACTAAAAAGTATGCGTAAGCAAATAAATGGTACCAATTATTTGAACAAAATCATTTGGCTCTGGTGATTTAGTTGATTCATCTACGAGAAATTTTCATTATTTAGTTGAATAAACTAAATCATTTGCCATTCAACAAATAAATTGTTGGATCCACCAATTTTTCGTCCAACAAAATGGAATTAATTCGATGAACAATTTTTTTTCTCAGTGTGATGATCTCAATAATTTGTTATCCGTTTGGCACTTCAGGACTTAATTTTTAGCTTAAAATTGATAATAAAATAGAAAGTAGTTAATCGCTTTTCAATTTTTCTCATTTAGATAATCCATAAATATTTTTATGACAATACTGTCGATTTGATGTGAAAGGTCCCATACATTATCGTCTATATTTTGCTCCGCATCGACACTGCATTTATCTGCATACACACGAACTGCACCGCCTATGAACTTCGCTTTATATATAGTCTATATATAAAGGTCGCAAGGGAAGCGGGAGGGGTAAACAGACGAAATTATATCGAAGAAAAATTACCCCGAGATAATAGTGATTAATGATGTTGCGCTAGAGGCCACAGAGGGAAAGAGTATGAGTGAACCCGGGCGCGAGTTCTGCCAGAGTTCTCGCGTTCTTCTCTGTACATCTTCACGTACTTGCGTTTCACATACACGTAATAAAAATAATAATATTACCAAGACTCGGCAATAATGCACAATGAGCAATTCCTTCGTTCGATTTTCCATTCGAAGCCTCACCATTGAAAGGAAAAAAGTAAAATTGGTCAAATTGAGAAATTTTACAGTTGAACAAGATGTCGAGCTGTGACTAGTTTTTTACGCTAAATTTATTATATCGTGCATTCGAAAGTTTGGTATTTTACTGTTAATTGAAACTTCAATCTCGATTACGAATAATTTCCAAACGATTTTTTTGTGGTGGACTATTTTTGGAAGATTAAATAATTTCTCAATTTGACTATCTCCGCGTACTAATTTTTCTATTAGAAACGCAATAATTTTGGGTAATCCCTAAATAAATGAGTCCTGGAAAAAAAAATAATTACATTGGCTCTAAGAACAATTTGACTGATGATTTAATAAGACCTCATGATTTTTAATTAGTCTCAACGAAAAAGTTGCGAGGTATTAAGTACGATTTTGTTTTCGAGAAGAATTATGAATAATTGCTTCATCAGTAAAATTATGTCGAATGATTATTCATTCTAAAGATACACAACTGTAAGCGAGAGATTAGTCTCGAAGCTCCATCTATCGAGTCGGAGGTGTCGCAACTTCTACAGGCGTTTCTAATACGCCAAGAACGTGTATATAAAATGTATGCGTATTGGACCATGCCCAGCTGACGAGATACTTCCATTAATACATATATAAATATAGGATACAGTATAGTATGACCGCAGACAGAGCAATCTTCCCTAATTAACACATTAAGACTAATCAGAGCCAGTTGGGTCATTCCTGGCACTCTTCGTAACGTCGAGACAGCGAAAACCAGAGAGAGATAGAGAGAGAGAGATACTCAAGTCGGGGCCAAGAAGAAACCGAGGCCCACTCGCCTAGATTTAAAGCGCGTTCCACCTAAATTAATTCTAATTATTTCCATGCCATCTCGCGAGACATATACATATGTATATAAGACAGGACGTATACATATGTCGTTGTTCTCGCTCGATCTATTATTACAAGATCGTCATCCATACTTACAACACTTATACGCATGCATGATAGATTTCTTGCAAATAAAAACTGCCATTTTATATCTCTTATACGAGTGTCAAAAAAGTGGAAGTTTCTAAAACTCGGGAGGGAGTAAGATTTTCGGATGATTAAAACTTCGAACGGCTAAAACTGCGAATTTTTTAATTGAAGAATAGTAGTATGTAGACAGATTAATTTTACTATAGCCTTTATGCTGGAAATAAAAAAAAATGAGGAATTAAAGAGTTCGAAGTACATTTACGCCAAAAACAAAATTTAACAGTAGCCCAAATGACGAAGCCTGGAATAGCGATTTTACAACAGTTCGACTATTGCGCATTTGAGTCGTCAAATACTGAAATCGGCAATATTATGAATATTCACAATTTCAAATATATTTTAACGAAAGACAAAATATTAATGTGGTCAAAATAGCGAAACACCAGAAAGTCGAACGGTCGAAATAGCGAGAGCCTCTGGGCTGTAAAGTATTGCTTGTCATTCTTCGTGCTTCACAACGTTCCCTATTCTGCACTTCTAATTTTTAATTATTCGAAAAATTTACTTTCGAATTATTCATACTATGTATTTTGGTCTTTCAATAAGAGAATTGCTCTCCGTTTCGAATTTAGAAAATATAAACTTCTTACATTAGGACAATCTATATTATATGCATTTGAAGTATAGACAGTCTGAATATATATTTTCGAATAAATGCGCGATCAAAGAAAAAATATTACATCAAATACGCATTCAATTTAATATACTATCGAAAATATAAACTTCGAAATTCTTATTTTTCGTTAATCGAATGTTATGAATACTAAAATTTCGAAATATTAATCGTTTTACAATTTGGTTATTCTACATATCAACCCCCACCCTTAAAACTCATAAAAAAGATCTTGCTCGATCTATTATTACAAGATCGTTATTCATATTTACAAACTTATGCGAATGCATGACAAATTTCATGCAAATTAAAACTGCCATTTTACTTTTCATTTATGATTCTCAAAAAAGTTGTAGTTTATAATATTCATAAACGAGATTTTTATTTTTCAACCTCTGGTCATTTATATGCTGAAAAATTCATCGAGTTTTCGAATTTTATTAATGTTTTATTTCTTTCGACTCATTATTGAGAGGATATCAATTATATAATTAACTTTTTAATCTTCACGTATGTGTATAACCTCTGTGTGTTTAAATCCTCGTGTTTCGTCTCACGTATTTTTTTGAAGCTCATTATCGAGACGAAATCAATTACGATTGATTTTTTTATCTTCTAGTATTTCTTTATTGAAAGTCTTAATATTTGTATTTTTGGTACGTGTTTTTAAAACTAATATTGAAAAAAAAAAAACCAATTACAATTTATTATGTTAATGTACACCGAATTTTAATTGTGTACTTTTTATAATTAATCGATCTATTATATCTCATTTTCTTCGTTACACATTCGGCTATTTGTGTGCACATACAAAATCCCATCTGTAAGTGTATCCTATGAAAAACAGCTCGTAAAGGAGTCGTATAATAATTGAGCAAAAAACTCGAGTACTTTGCGTTTATGTTGGCACTTTATGCCACACGGGCTACTCCGCGTCTTTAACAACAAGAGAGAGAAAGAAAGAGAGAGAGAGAGAGAGAGAGAGAGGTAGAAAGTGAATGAAGAGTTTGGATATAAGACGAGTGAGCTATGATGCATTCTACTGTGCGAGCCGGCTTTTCTTTCACACATAGTTCGAAGGGTTGTCGTCCATCTCCCTCTCTCTCTCTCTCTCTCTCTCTCTCTCTCTCTCTCTCTCTCTCTCTCTCGTTTTTTCTCTCTCATAATTCCCCTCGATTCACATACTCGAGCGCTGTTCGACGTACGAGCACATACGGAACTTCCAACGCCATCTCTGAGAGAAACTGCGCAACTACACGCCAACAAACGACAAACTGGACCTTTCACGAAGTGTCCGGGTGGCGCTGACTCCCGGTCAAGAACGTAAAGCTTTGACCCAACTAACCGACCTTTTACACGCACTTGCTCGCGGCCCTTGCTTGCCGCCGGACGTCTTTTGGGGTAGTTTATACGTTTTTTTTTTTACTGTTTGTAAAGAAAATATCAGAAATGGACAGGTGGAAAATACCTTGATAAATTCTTCACTTTCGTTTGCACAGGGAAAATCGTTTTTCTGAATTAATTCCTATTTTTAATGGATTTCAAATCTATAAAACAATATCATTTCGATTGAAATAACGCAGCTGCATACTCGTCGATTCATTTCGCTGTCTGTGGTATTAAAATATCGCGTTTTTTTTTATTCGGGATTAAAATTCGAAAGGATTTTTGTACTATCGCTACGAGGGAGAATCATGAGAACCGTTGAAATTGTTTCTTTTTTTTCCATTAATGTACAAATTAGTCCGAATGACAGTTCGAAAAATATGATCATCTATTGTTCGTTTCTTCATGAAGGGAAAAACCATTTTTTTAAAATTAATTGATATTTTGAATGCTTTTAAAATTCATGGAAATAAAAAAATTTCTTTCATTCGAAATTGCGCAGCTTCATCGGGATTAATTTTACTGCCGACGATATTCGCATCCCTTTTCGTTCGGGATAAGTATTCAAAAAGACCTTCTTACTATCATCACCCTGTGACTTTATTGAGAACGAATCTTGAGAGACTCATTACGCAGGATTACTAGGGCATCTTCATATTGAAGACTTAGGAATTCTCGCGCTTTTCTTTCTCTCTCTCTCTCTCTACTCTCTTAGTTGCGTATCCTTTCCGACCTCGCGATATCAGTTTTCATGGTTCTTAGTTCGTAAGAACGCGAAGAATTCATCACCCTTGCCGATAAAAGGAGTCGAAAGTCTCAATTCTCAGCCGCGTTCAATATCATCTCACAATTCAAATATTACAAAATCTTTTAGCCCTCGATTATTTGGGTGGGAAAAATTAGTTGGCGTTACTCGTCGTAGCTCAATCATTATCGGCCTTTCGATCGGACAATAAGAAAATAAGTTCGAAATTAAAATAGTATAATAGATTTGACGTCGACATCGTTCAAGGTTTCGAAGACTCCCGAATTTTTGAAATGGCAATTTCTTTTCAAATCTTTTCAATTTTTCAACAGTTGTGTTCGAACTCATTTGTAATACAAGTTCATTGGTTTCGGGTTAATACTCGGTACGTGAGAAGTCGGTGTTCATTCTCGATCGTTTTCAAACACGAATTTGGGTTGCACATTGGGAAAATTAGCATCAAGTTTGCTGGTATATATGCAACGTGTATATAAGTGCGGCATGATGATGCATTGCAGAGTATCTCTCGCTTATGCAGCTGGTGCAACGTACGATATATTACACACTAGAGAGAAAGAAGAAGAAGAAGGAGAAGAGAGAGAGAGAGAGAGAGAGAGAGAGAGAGAGAGAGGATCGTCGAGAGGTAATGGCCAACGTTCGTCGGGGCATGATGTATGCATTGAAAACTATTAGGTATTCAAATACACAGATTGCATTATACCTTGACGCATACACACATACACATATAGATAAATACAGCTTAAAATATGAACATGTACGTATAGACGTGATGGTGTATGAACATCAGACGATGAGAGCTCGCGCGCGATAATACATCGCTTCCGGTGCGCCGAATCTCTCTCTTTCTTCCTCTTTCTTTCTCGTCGCCCCGCGACTCCTTTTGCGAATTATTCCACCCCGTGATACGAGACCACAAATTGCTGAATTCTATTATTCTTTATTATTATTTTATAGCTACCGCATATTAACCGCGTGTCTCCCATACACATGTTTAACATCAGTCTTGTGAACGTTTCCCAATTCGATCTCGATTTAATTCCAATAACAGCTTGGTACTTTTTTATGCATTTAATAACGATGGAAAATTTAAATGGCCCACGGTCTCCAACTGTTGGCTGGAAATGTTGGCTTTTTTCATTCATTTTTCTTCGTTATTTTTTATCGTCTTGGTATTTGTGAATGAAGCACGAGTCATCTACGAATTTGTACAACCTTTTTGAAACTCTCGGCCGTTATCGGTCTATGGATTTATATGTATGTGCGTTTACAGACACGATAGACATCCTGCCTGAATGCTTCACAGGGTAACGAGAAAAATTCCTCAAGATCTCTTGCCTGGAACTCACACGGCGACTGAGTTGTTGATCGACGTCGCAAAAACAAAAAAAAACGAAAATACTCGTCCCGCTTCATTAGCGATCACTTTTTTGCTCTTTTCTTTTACTCTTCTTCACTCTCGCCCTCCTTTCTATAGTACATCTCGGCAAAGATGCATTGGGAACGCCAATTGCGTAAATTCCTTGTGGTCGATGGTTCTGAAAGATAAAGAGAGAAAAAAATGTATAGATTTCTGAGCGTTTGAAGTGGAAATTTTCACGCCAATTTATCCGTATACCAGACTTAAAAAAAATACCGCCATGAATGTTATTTTCAAATTTTTCGAATTTTTTCATATTCAAAAAGTCTCTGGGGATTAAAAATGGTTAGCTGGAGATTTTTTTCTCAAATTGACCTCATTTTTCCAAGGTCCGAAAAATTTGAAGCACTGTAAACATTTTCTGACGGAAATGCATTTATTGAGTTTCTAAAAAAATGATAAATGCTAGGTTTTCCTTTCGAAATACAATAAATAAGTAATTAATTATTGGTTTCAAGCATTCAGAAAGGGGTTTTCGTCTAAGATCGAAAGTGCTCTGACGAAACGTGTAACGCAGCGGTTTCGAACGCTTTGAACAAATTGGTCGTGCACGCCGTCTGTTCGATATCGAAATACTCACACGTATACGATATTTTTCTATACATATATCGTTTTATACCTCGAATTCGTTTTACCCTGCGGCCTCGGCAATTAATTCTCCGCGCGAGATGGTACTTTTTCCTTCTAATTCACCGCGTGAAAGAGACGAAAAAAAATTAAGGAAAGAAAAAAACAAGAAAACAACGATCCTTCTCGAAACAGAAGAAGATCGGGGGCGCACGCTGGACCGAGAAATTCCAGAAACTGGGCGATCCGATCTCGCTCATTCGGATCGAACCCCTTTCAATGCGACGCTGACCCTATGTATTTATGTATTCTATATACATATATGTTCACGTTGGCGTAACTCTGTTCCTTCTGCTACACCCCTCTCCTCCCCCGACCCTCCTTACGAGCGTTCTTTTCACTAGAACCGCCAATCTAATTAATAACGGATCGGCGCCTGATTTCTTTGTCTTTCTCGTTCTCTTTTTCTCCTCTCGCGCCTGCTTCTCTTTCTATATATAACACACGTCACCGAAATCGTACGCTGGACCAAAAGAACCGAAAAAGAGAGAAAGCCTGAATGTACATCTGTCTATATATATATATATTTTTCCTTACGCATTATATATGTATTTAAAGGTGGATATTGGTCGATTTCTCTGTGTGTTTCGCTTTTGGTCGAACGCGATCGTCGAGCCACGATTTAAATTGAAACGTACGAAACAAAGGAAGTACTTGGCCCCGGCGCGAAATTAAACAACGCAATATCTCGGAGGGCCACACCACATCACAAAGGAACTTTCACACCCGATTGGGCACCAATCCGCTCTCCATACCTTCCCCTTGCGCTCGTCCAACTCTGCAGCCACTTTAAATACATCTCTGCATTTCTATCGGTTTCTACGGGATTAAAGGGCACAACTAGCGAATTTTCTACCTATTCAGTGTTATTACGCTTCTTATCAGTCACCGATCTTCGACCATATTTGTGAGAGAATCCTTGCGAAACATCTCTATGAGTTTTCTTTTATTATTATTTTTTTAATAAGTAAATTTTCACGGACTTCCACTTTGAGTATTTCTTGCTAATACTTTAAATCTTGTATGTTTGTGCTAACGAAAAGGTAAAAGAAAAGAGTGCTGCATAATTCCAATTCAATTTCTTGTTTGTCTCGACTTCAAGTTTACAGGATTTTTAAGATGTGCCTTGTTCGAGTTTCCTCAATCGAAAAACTGGATTATGATTTTGTTTTAATTTTGCTTAAGCATGTATATTATTCAGCGACATCTCACAACAGCCCAAAAGAATCGTAAAAATGACATTATATATACTAAAGACTATTTTTTAATGTTTGAATATATTCGATCTGGGAAGTTTCCCCGCAGTATTTTATTTCTAGCCGAAATCTAGAACAAAATCAATGTTCAGACTGTTGTTGTATTCTCGGTCACTTTTTTATTACCCTAATTTTTCGTCATAATGACGAAATAATGAATAATACGAAAAGAAAGAAATTAACGTTTGTCGCAATGGGGACTTGAATATATCACGGTAATGGGTGCGTCAGTTCCCAAACGGAAAAATTCTTCTCTTTCTACCGGTCTCTCTCTCTCTCTCTCTCTCTCTCTCTCTCTCTCTCTCTCTCTCTCTCTCTCTCTCTTTTTCGCTCTGCTTTCGTCTCTTTCTCACACTTTGTCTTGCGCTCTCATTCTCAATCGTAGATGAGAAAGAACGGAAATAGAACGAAAGAGGGACTCACACAGACACACAGATGCGGGGCTAAAGGGAAAGGCAGAACAGGACGTAAGCAATTATACTGTTTAATGATGGTATAGACGAACGAAACATCCGTTATACAATGTGGATATTTGTGGATGAAGAAAGGATACATATATATATACATATCTATATATATTTAACATATTATATTTTTCACATATATATAGAAAGGAATGAAAGAAAAGACGGTCTTTCTGTTAGTTCGAGATATTTTCGGTAATTACTACTTAATCGTCTCCCCCGAAGCGCCCCCAATTATCTATCCATGTCCGGCTTCTTCTTTATTCGAGCTCAACGTGATATATTACGAAAATCGTACTATGAAGTGCCTTTATAAAAACATATAAAAACCACGTGCAAGTTATTATTAAGTATAACGCTATACCACCCATATCGATTACAAACAATTATAAGGAGACCTAAACCAACTTATTTTGTATTCTGAAATTATGAAATTAACGTTCCTTCGATCTTAATCGACCTCCGCACAACCAGTATTAATTCTTGATACCGATAGCTCACGGCCGATCTCGAATAATTAAGGACGCACTTATCTTGTTTCCGCCGCCTTTGGGGCCCCGTAATTTTGATGTAATGGAGCTGTCAGTGAGAATTTGAAACTTGTGATATTCTTTTTTCGAATCGGTTTTATGGCGGGAAACGTATGAACGCAATAATTTGTTATATTTATTCCAAGTAAAAAATCTTTATTTTATTTTTAGGGAATTCATTTTTTTGTTTTAATTTTGTTCATTGTTCGATGATAGATTTGTAAAAAAATTGATTGATTTGGAATGTTTTTTAAACTGGTATTCTCACGCGAACGTGTTTTTTTTTTCACGCTCATATAACTTTGGACTTCATTTTTTTTGTGAGAATTGCAATTAAGATTCAGGCTTCTCCAAAATTATAAATATTTAAATGGAGAGTTCGTTCTACTCAAGCAATAATGAAAACTCTGTAAAACGTTTGCTCAAATTGTAATTATATCGGGACGTTTTTTTGGCACAGCAAAGCGATCAAAACGGCGAAAGGGAGGTGAAGTGAAAGAGGACAAAAGAAGGATACAAAAGCGTTCGTTCCGGCGTGAGACTCGCGTAAGAAGGCGAGAAAAAAACGCTGACTGGTACGAAGGGTGTCGGCGGTTCCCCGCGAGAAAGTGACGAAGGCGTGGGGGAGAAAAAACGGACGCGAGCGGGATGAGATTCGGTAGTCGACAGGATTTTTTTAATCCCACCCGAATAAGAGAACTAAGCGATATCGTTCAGCAAAAGAAAAAAAATACAAACTCATTTGCACTTAAAAAATGACGAGCGATAAAACTAACGCCTCAAGAGAGAGCGAGAGAGAGAGAGAGAGAGAGAGAGAGAGAGAGAGAGAGTAAGTGTCGTGAATTAACGAAGGGAATAAATAGCCGTCGACTCGAGCCACCACGAAATGAAAAAGACAGAGAGAGGGAGTATAAAAAATAAACAGGAAAGAGATCCAAGAAAATGGAGGTGGTGTGGGGTATAAAAAAAAATCTCCTCGCAGTGGCAGTTAACAAATGAACGCCCGCTTTATCGGCCGGAAATAATTTTGATTCGACGATCCTTGGAGAGACACTCATTTAAATCTTCGTCCTCTTGTATTTCCTCCAACACTAACCGAGGGCTTTCCTTTAATTGGATTTTTAATTGGTACGATTCTCGGTACATTAATCCTTGCTTGCTTTCCAGCTTGTCGCCTCGTACTCCCTCTTTTTCTTCTTTTTTGCCTCCGTCCCTCTTCTTATTATTATTATATTCTCATCACTCCATACACTGTTATTTTACACCCTCAACTCTCACTGTGTTTTTGGCGTATTATTTTCCGTCAAGCTCTGCGGTATTCCATCATCCAGGTTCGTTCTTTTGATTCCATCTCGTCTTCGTTTCGCTTTTAATCCCTTGCTCATCCACGGAGATTTAAAAACACGCATTCTTTTTTCTCCTTGAAATATTATCTTATTGTTATATGTTATAAAAATAAAAAAAAAAAAAATGAAATATCAGTGCATTTTAACAATTTTAGCACAAATTAAAGAGATACTTTTAAAAATATAAACTCTAAGCTCCAGGATTAGTAGCAATGTCGTAATCAAAGCGTGAGAGTCTCAGCGGAACGGGGTGGCTACAGAGTTACGTTTAGGGTCATGTAGTTTGAGTCTGGTGCGACAATAATAATCGCAATAATCGCGATCCGTCGGTCGGAAACATGAAGAGTGACTGCGAGAAACTATGGGCAAAAGAGGGAGAGAGAGAGAGAGAGAGAGAGATAAAGGGAGAGAGAGCAAGAGAGAAACAGAAATGGAGTGAGAACGAGAAGGGGTTATGAACGGATCCGCTCTGCGGGTCGAGAGAATTCAGTGGGGCCAATTTGAATATGAATCCGAGTACGAACAATGTCATCGAGGGGGTGTTGTGCATGGTGTTTCGGAGGTGGAACATAGAGGAAGAGAGTTAGACTTGTGTATATATATGAATATATGTCGAGAGAGAGAGAGAGAGAGAGAGAGAGAGAGAGTAGGAAGGGGTTGATGAGTCTCGTACTGGCTATATAATGTAACTCTATACATATGTATAGTTATGAACATATAATATATATGTATATATAAAGCGTAAAGGTACGTGCCGTATCTCCCCCACGAATCGCGGCCGGCTGCTAACTGTCGGCGTACTCTGTTAGTTAGTTAACTAGCCAGTCGTGGTGACAGTCACGTAGAGAGAACAACCAGAGAATGAGAGAGACAGAATGAGAGCCAGGGAAGGGGGTAAGGCAATGAACATAGAGTATGAGGAGCATCGAAACAGCGCCCGGAGTGAATGAGAGTGCGAGAGAGACATATTAAGGATAAAATTCACGAGTGAGAGTGAGAGAGAGCTAGGGTGAAGAGGAGATGGAGAGCACGGCCCGTAGAGCGCTCGCTCGAGTGGACGAGCGACACATTTGAATCCGGAACTCTCATCAGAATCAGCCCTCGCTACGTTTAACCCGATAATTAAACTCGTAGCCTCCCTCTAAAGCTCCCTCTCTTTCTCTTTCTCTGTCCAATATATCTGTATACGTATATGTATATTCATCTATGGACCATATAACCATTCAACATCGCGGATTTAGCCTTTCCCCGTTCCAACGGCGAGTCGCACGTTTCGATTCTCCTGCGAGTATTCGTCCCACCATGGCTACGTATATATATTCCTCTCCTCTTCGAGTCATGTTCATTTGGATATAAATTTATATATATATATATATATATATATATATATATATATATATATATATCAGTTTGTATCTGTGTAGAAGTTAGATATATACAGTTGTAATATGGACGATGCGAATAGATGGACCAACGACCAAAAGGGCGTCGCGGTGAAATGGTCCGCGAGCTTCGCAATTTGCATTCGGGCGCAGTTCCACACTCAATGTATATATATTTCCATCCTGTTCGTAGCACTGAGAGAAATCGTAAATGAACCCCCCTCTCCCTTTCACCCTCACCATCCTCCTCTCGCC
Source organism: Rhimphoctona megacephalus (assembly GCA_963989365.1). NCBI lineage: Eukaryota > Metazoa > Arthropoda > Insecta > Hymenoptera > Ichneumonidae > Rhimphoctona > Rhimphoctona megacephalus. Next base: position 16,231,044 of record OZ022421.1, on the reverse strand, counting down.
TACTATACGGGAATTTAGTTCTGCAGGAAGCTCTTTCTCACTCCTGAACCATGAAACTAATAGCTTCTTGTACATCACCTTCTTTATTAGATTGCAGCTCCGTCTTGGTTTATTGTAACGTTCGGAGGAAGTCGACACGAGAATTTGTCAATGATTCTCCTCGGTTGGGAAGATACAACTTAAATACTCAGATTTTTGGGCATTTTTTTGTTCAAAACGATTTTTTTTTTTTTATATTACAAATGATGATTTCAGGGATTAGGAAATTGGTCCAGATGTGCTTAAAAAACTAGAAATTAATGGATATTATATGGATCTTTTATCTTGACCTATTTTTTGGCCAAAAACTCATAATTTATCATCATTTTCATCGGTTGTTGATTCTTTAAAAATATGGTCTTATAAAGGCTGTAGGAAATTTGATATTTGCACATGTTTGTTTATATTGAAATTTGAGAATTATTCCACTGCTTCAAATGAATTTTCTATTCGTGTATATTCGACTCTTTATTAAATCTCGAAGTAAAGACAGTTATTATACAAACGTAATATAAATAGACCGCAGAGAATCGGAACTGTTGAATTAATTAATGACACGACTACTCAATGGCTCGTAAACTGCTAAACAAGTTGGCGAGAGTGACTTCTATTTATCATGAGAGGAATAGGGATAATTGTGGTCTCTCTCGAGGACAGGACGAGTCGAGGGGTTGCTTGCGGGGTAGTAAAAGCTTATATTGTAAATATATATATATATATATAGTTACTCGCGGACACGCGAAGATTCTATATTCTGTGTCTCGTTTCTTTCCTACAAAACGTGACGGGACGCCGCTATTTATACACATTTATATCATATATATGTATATTAGTCGTGTCTCATTGAATATGAAAAAGAAAAAACCGAATAAAAGCGTGGCTCCTAGAAACGTCGAAAAAAAACGAAACTTGGACTTCGTCTCTCAGATCTATACAGATATAAGAATATATTAATCGCTATCAAACTAAACAACCTAACTTACGTCACATTGCCCGTTAAATCACAAAATTTACGTCCTTTTGCTAGCTAAAATTTGATACACGGTCGAGTTAAACACGTGTATATACAAACTCGTGAGAGAGCTTCGCGGAGAGTTCCCATAAAAGGGTCGCGTGGCACGGTAACATTCGCGAAGTGGATGGTTAAACCTTGGTGGCTCTCTTTCTGTCTTTCTTTCTTTCCCTCCCACTCTCTCATTCGCTCGAAATCTCTCCATCTCACTCGATAGTGGCGATAGTGGTGACTGGCCCCAACAATTACACCCGAATAAAAGCAAATAAAAAAATGTTCTCTTCTCCTCTCTTTTTTTTTCTTCTATCCTCCCCCACTAACATCGTAGACTACTCGCGATAGTACAAGGGATGAAAGTCTCGGTCGAAGGCAAAAACTCCTCAGATTCACCCCCCTCTTCTTCTGTCCTCCTTCAAAGCGTTGAAGAATTGAGAATTTTGTGATTGTGTGTCCCAAACCCTCGGAACGAAGCGGAAAGACTCTAGAGGGAAGAGGACTCGACGAGGCTTGAGGAAAAACAAGCCTAGACCAAAACTAATGGGTTTGATCTAGCGTGGCTGATAGTTGCCAAGGGTAATAGAAAACCGTTTAAAAATAGTTGTAGAAAAGAGAAATAGAGAGAGATACTCTTGCCCACAACGGTATGCAACCCTCCATACTCTCGAGCTTGAAGCGCCCCAAGGGAGAAGGGATGATGAACCTCGATCTCGTGACTGTCAGTGCCGACTTACACAATCATCACATTTTTCTACCTCGTTTACCTATCTATATTTCATGCATTTTTTTCCTTCAACCCTTTTTAATCAGAAACTCATTCACACAATATTAAACGAACTTTCAATCATTTTCTAATACAAGGTACTCATCGCAAAACGTATTTTCGTAACAACCATGAAAAAATATACCTCATAATTATTTACGTTAAATAATAAATTTATCGAATAAGTAGTCAACGACATTGATATTTCATGACACTCAACAAGAGTACAAAAATAGATTTGTCATATATTTTTCAGTAGTCTGCAGTCCCAAAAAAAACTCGAGGTTCAATTCTCAATCCCGCAATGCCACGAAGACCAAACTAAAAACCGATGGCTTAAACTATATACACTGAAAACATAATTTTGTTGAAATATTGAAATATTTTGTTGGATGTATTCAATAAAATTATTTCGTCCAGGCAACAGAATTTCGAATGTTACAACAAAACTTCGTTACACTGAAACGAAACTTTGTTGAAACGACAAAAATTTTGTTGTCTGGACGAAATCATTTTGTTGAATACGTCCAACAAAATATTTCAATATTTCAACAAAATTCGGTTTTCAGTGTATTTAAACATTTTCTTAAAAAGGTTACTCAATAGTAGAAAAATGGATATCACAGTTTTTAAATCAACAGCCGTACTTTGAATCTCACAGAATGGTGGCCACTTCTTCGGAACTCGACCTGCTCCGATTAAAAAAAAAAAACCCCGAAATTTAAAATTGGCTGAATTCAACATCGAATATACTTACTGCAATGTCTATATAGTATTTCCAATGTTCAATGATCAGGAACAGATATTTGAGTCAACAGTGCACACCATTCTACTGACTATTGCTTTACCCCTCTGCCCCTTTTTCGATGTACCAGTACGCTTCAGTAACCCCATAAATACACACATGAATACATATGTTTATATTCAAATCAAAGTAAATAACCACTGTGAAGAAACTCGAAACGTTTCTCGCGCTCCTCATTTGTTTATCTCATTGCTTCTATCACGTATTTTTGCGTGTCAATTTTTTTTATTTGTTCACCCTCGCATTTTACCCACTCGTATCCTATCATCATCGTCATCTCTTCGACCCGGTTGCTTTCTTCATTCCCCCGGAGGATTGACGTTGCTTGCACGAAAGAACGAACTAAAAGATGTACGAGAGCAAAAGAGTGAGAGAGAGAGAGAGAGAGGGAGAGAGAGAGAAAGTAGAGAGGAAGATTGAGGTAGAGAAAAGCTTGTATCTATAGCGAGAGGCCTAGTTAGTATGCATAGTGCGGGAGTACGTCGGGAATGAAACGTCAACCCGAGACTCGTCATCTCAGCCCCATCGTGGACCACGCGCTTCCCAGAGTCCTTTTTCTCACCGCCTATATATCTATATATCTATTTATAGATATGTGCGAATTTATATATATATAATTCTTCTTCGTTCTCGAGCCTTTTACCACCGCGTCGTCTTTTCTCTGACATACGTGAGCTATTCCCTAGCATCCATTGCTCTCTGGTTTCTCACTCAACTCGACTATAACCCAAAGTGTCTCTCTGCCACATTCCTTGACCAGATCACGGGGAAAAGAGTTTCAACATCCCGAGCTTTGAAATCCTTTCGTATTTCCTTGTTATAATATATGCAAGCCCTCCCATGTATTAAATTTTCCAGCAGCTACCATAAGATTCATTTGCCATCGATTGATTTTTTTTACGATTCATTTTCTTAAATTTGCCAACTTTTTCACAGCCTCATTTCCGGACAATCTATTTTTTTGAAGAATTATGGTTAAGTAGAGGGTGTGCGACTGATTTTAATTTCACCCGCGGTGTTTTTTATTTTGTTAATAATGATACAAGATCAATTTGTAGAATTCGTTTGAAATCATCTCCAGCACTGAAAAGGGCCGTTAAGATTTGCTGGAGATCGGAGAAAAGTTGTTAGATTTATGGAGTTCTAAAAAGGACTTTTAAGTAAAGCAGAGAGTCCTATCGAAAGTAGCGTATGACGTTATAATGTCGTATTGTATTGCCTTGTTGGCTTGTGGTGATTGGTCGAGAAGGTAGAGAGTCTCTTTTGTAAACATATGGGACAGATAGTGATAGAAGCGATTTTTATGTTTTGAGATACGTATCAAGACTTTTTATTTTAGGAGGAGTCTGTACAACGATAAAAGTAAATAGTTTAATAAGGATTAGTTTTGTAAATTAAATTTTTTGAATATAAACAATTGCAATATATATTTATATAGGTTGGTATCAACGATGAGGCTATACTATGCTTATGAGGGGTAATATGGTTACTTATTAATTATACTCTGATAAATTAAATGTTAATTGTTTAATTGTGTTTTTTTTCTATTTCCGGTGTAAGAATAATCGACTGAAATAAAAAATTGTTTGTCACGAAAGTGATGTACAACAATGACACTAGCTTTTTTCGCCCTTTCGAATACACGAAATACTAGTGAAAACGTAAGGATAAGTATAAAAATTTTATTTATCAATAACTACGAAATAATAATGTTCTCGCAATTCGTACAGAAATCGATAGCTGTACGGAAGTTTCTGCGGTACGATATAATAAAATTTATATGATATCGACCATCGTCATTTGGAAACACATATTGAAATGTTGATTCACGTTTATTTTTCTTTAGTTTATACAAATCAATATTATATAAACTGCATACTGATGTAATATTCTACTTCCACGATGAAAACTTAAAATTTATTTTCGAAATATTTTACTAAACACTGAAATTTTCAAGTCAGTTCGAGCAAAAGGCTTGATAATGAAATTTTGATTAATTTTCATGAAGATTTAAATTTAGTTCAAAAATAATCTTGAGAATTTCGAATTCCTTATTTATGAAGGGAACACTCATAAGGCTCATACTACAAAAGATTTATCTACGTACATAAAATTTTGTGAGGATTCCTGTCAAAATACCAATCGTATGGTTTAGTTAGTCTAGTAAAGGGTGCATAGAATCACCCCCTCAATCGGATTCACAAAATTCTCAATAAAATAGAGCAACGTTGATCTGTGATCGTATGTACAAAAATGATGAACGGTTGTACGAATGACTATCGTCAAGTTGAAACGATAGAGATGCCTCGAGGCTGTCGTTGAGAGCAAAAGGGTTGATTGCTGATGCACGCGCCGTCAAGGGGTCCGGATCGCGTTACGGGATCTATCCTGGACCGTATTACTGTGTTCCACTTGTGCGAGAGGGTGGTGAGATGATACTAAAAGGGTGAAAGGAAAGGGGTAGGAGGAATGATGCGGATGTAGCGAGAGCTTGCTTGCTCGGTTAACAATGCTAATAATATCCGATCGCGTATCGTTATTTTGTAGCCAGATAGAGAGAAACAGAGTAGCAGGGATGGTAGAGATGAAATCAGCCTCGTTCAGTCGACCTCCTTACTTTGTCTTCATCAAGAATAAAAGAGAGAGAAAGAAGGAGTAAGTCACGGAGTCAAAGGATTTAACGTTGCTTGCCCTGAAGCGTTTCTCTTTCGCGATTTCTCTCCTCCCCTCGCCCATCCATCATCACACGTTTCTTGTGTCGTTATGATCGTGTGAGAAGGATTGAACGAGTGATAAAAGGGGTTACTTTATGCGTGGGTGCCCCGCCGCCAGGCCAATTAAACCTCTTTCATAGCGACCTAATTATCATTCCCGTAGGGCCAACGTAACTCTTTTTCTCTCATCCCTCTTGTCATGTATTTATTCTTACAACCCTTTGCCCTTGCTACTCGCGCGAGGGAGGTTATCGCGCTCGATTATCACGTATGTAATTCGTTCAATCGGCTCGCTCGTTTCACAATATCTTTTGCTACTCGTTAAGTCTCGAATGATGATACATGGGGAAACGCATCAATTGGCTTCATTCAAATGAAATATTTTTTCTCCTCGGTTTACTCGTTAGGGGCAAAGAAATTATTGCGCATAAATGGACAAGCCTTTCTATGGATAAATTGGATCAATTATTTGTTCGTTATTATTGATATCTATGAAAAGATGATCAAAAAATGTATTTGTAAGCTTTTGTCAACTGTTTTCCCCATTCTGTCGATCTATCTGTGATTCTGAAACTATTTATTTTCTCTCTACTCCGATTTTTAGCTTGGCAAGTAAAATCCGCAGTTCTCGTTCCCTCGATTGTAGAAATAGTACGCGTGTTTTATATGAAAGTAAATTGAACGATGATGTGAGCAAAACGAAGATGGTAGTAACGACCGCGCGGACTCGCGGCCTCCGGCTTTGCGCGGGTACGGAGGAAATCGATATCTTCTCCAGGTTGGAGTGAACGCGCGAGTCGTTTCAGAGTTTCTTGGAGTATATATATAGAAGAGTAAAAAGACACAGGAAAAGGAAGAGGTGGAACTAGGTTTAGGAGGCGGCTTTTCTGCTACCGGGCGCACCGAGGATCATCTGCATATACTGGTCCTCCAGCGCTGTAATCCTCGTTTCCATCGGGGTCTTCTGTACCTTTCTATGTACTGTACTTTTTCTCTGTTTTTTTCGTGTTTCTCTCTCATTTCACTCATCCTTCACTCGGATTCTCTTCGTACTTTGTACCGGAAGAACCAAAATGTCTCATACTACGTCTCCTTTCTTTCTACTATTTCTCTTTCTCTTCCTCGTTCCCGCTTTCATCGGACCAGATGGAAACCGACAAGATCTTTGGGCAAGTACATCGCCCTCATTCAACACAAGTACACTTACAAATTCACACAGTCAAAAGCCGACAACGAACATCCCTCTAACCATCTCTCGCGAACACTAGAGCAAAAGAGAGAGAGAGTGAGAGAGAGAGAGAGCGAGCGAAGGGGGGGGGGGGTGGAGGAGTTAGAAACGATGGTCAACGCGAGAAGCTTTCTGCATATAAAGGCATTGAAAGGATAACACCATTGGGGATGAAAGAGTAAGAGAGAAAGAGCGATTGAGAACGTATCGTTCCGATCAACTAGGGTTACCTAGAGGGAAAGAAACGACATGAGACGTTGGAAAGTTCGCGAGGTATATGGGGGTGAATTCGCCTCGTCGACGGAAAAGATAAATTCAAATCTGAGAAACGCCAGCCCCGAACCGCAAATCACGTTCCTATTCCTATATACCTTGAGGATCATCCCTCTTCGACGCTGACCACAACCCCCTTCTCTTTCTCACCCTCGCACCCTCCCACTTTCTTTACCTTTTGCTTTCTGTCGTCAATTTGGCCTAAGCTTTCTCACACTCCCTCTTTCTCTTTCATTCGGTCAACGCCATCCCCTTACTTATGCTTTTTACATCCAGATGTGTACGGCTTCAATCGCGGTCGTCACGTAGATTTCAAATCTTAGAGGATATCTTTCTTGACCATCGTCTCTCAATTTCATGTGAGTTCAGAATTCTTTTTTACATTTTTTTTAGAATTAAGGGATATTGGATGAACGCATCGAGGGCGAATTTTTGAAGGTCTCGAATCCTGTTCAATTCCAATAGTTCAATAATATTTCGAAGATCAAAATCAATCGTAGTATGAGTATCCAATAATAATAATAATAATAATAATTATATAAAAGTTTGTTATATGGTCTGTAAAAGAATGTTGTGTTATTATTTTTTTTATGAGAAGATTATTCAACAGCTGAGTTAATGAAACTAAAATTGTCCTCGTAAGTTTTTATAGATTTTTTTAATATATTAGCTATCGAAAATGGAGTCATAGTGTACGTGGAATCGTGCGCGTATGAATAGAACTCTCTCTCTCTCTCTCTCTCTCTCGCTCTCTCTCTCTCTCTCCCCCCCTCTCTCCCTCTCTCTCTCTGTTCCCCTCTCTGGTCGAATGATTCGCAAACGGATACCAAAAGCTAGTAGCTGATGGGCGCTCCAGACGGAAGCGAGGACGGATCTCCGTCTCAGTCTATATACATACATTTAAGATATATATGTATATGTTGATTTTCTCAGTATTATATACATGCACGAATAAGGTATAGTCATGGAACCACAGAGGCAGGCAGGCAACCGCGGCTCGGGCCACGAATTTGCATACATATGACGTCACACGCTCCGGGTCTAATATCTCGCCGGGGCTACGATGGAAATTAAGTCCTGAATCGAGGGGTGAGTGCGAGGACAGCATTCAAAGAGGAAGCTGGCAAGCAAGGGAGAAAGAGAGAAGGAACGTGAATCGAGACCGGAATCGCTCTACCTCGAAGCGCCATGACGATATTCACGATCTCTCCAGTCGAGTTACTGGTCGCTCTGCTTCTCAGTCTCTCTCCCTCTCTCTCTCTCCCTCTCTCTCTCTCTCTCTCTCTCTCTCTCTCTCTCTCTGTCCCTCTGTGTCTCTCTACCTCTTACTCTCTAACTCACTAGACTCACATCTCTGGCACTTCCGGTTCATTCGAACGAAAAAATTTGTTGTCTTCGGAAGTTGGTTGCGGCTAATCACAGTAAATTTGTTTCTCAATTAAGCCGGATCTGAGTTTAATACAATTTCGAGAACGGAACTGTATTAATTATAAAAAATTCTTTCCCTCTTGAGCCCATTATTATAATTCGGGATTATTATAATTCTTTACCCGCAGCGGAATAAATTAATTGCATAAAAATAGTAGTTATCGTGAAAAATAAACATGATCGTAAAAAAAAAAATTATTTGTCTATTCAAATTGACCTTAATGGCAAGAAAGAATTAATCAATTCTCCATACATTTTATAGCCATCGGCATCTCTCGCGCATTTAATTCGCGGATCAGCGAAAATTCTCTCCTTCTTTCTCTCTCCCTCTCTTCCACCCTTTTGCAGCATATCGCTTTACTGATCTTTCTCGCTCCATTTTTATCTCGCGTCGGAATCTGCTTCATGACGATCTATTCTCTACTCTTTCCGCCTACCCTTCCACGAACAAACGTAGTCAACGCTCCATTTTGGATTCTGTAGGACGTATAAATAAATGGCGCGAATTTGGATTACGTATGCATTGATATACTTGAAATTTTGGTTAACAATGAAATTATAACGAGCTCTAAAAATGCTTTAGAAAAGAAAATGCAAAACAATTCATGTAATTCCAAATTGGGGATCGTTTCGATTTATGAGTAATTAACTTAAAAAATTCTAGCTATTTTAGGTTAAAATCTATCGCTGTTATTCTATTATTGAAGGAGCATCGAAAATGTTTAAATTTTGTTTTTTTTTTTTTTTATGAACGAGTCCTATTCAAAGTAGTGACCTAAATCTATAGAAGATATTTGGACCGAATAATAGCTCGTTTAACTTGGCCTTGCCTTTGTTCTAATAGAAGATTTGAATTTTTCAAATATATTCTGGGTCCTCGGCGTCGAATTATTTCCAAAGTCCCCCGGAGATTCCATCGGTGATTTTGCTTACCGTCCTCTCTTTCTCCCTCTCTCTCTCCCAATTCGGTAGAAAGATGGATTCTTCACTCTAATTCTCTCTCCCATTCGTATAATATATTCTTTCACTGAGATTTACTCTGAGCAGCTTAATATTTTTTTATTTTTTTCAGTTTTTGTGACTAGTATTATTACTATTATTATGATTATTATTGTTATTCGAAAACCACGGTGGCAAAAACTCCGCAAAGGTCTGGCTCGTCGATACGATATATAGAGGGGAATGATTTTGAAATATTTGTCGCCGGGCATAAATTCGAAGGCGGCAGCGTCGACTCATACTTAAATATGGACTCGAACCTTTTCTATTTTTTTTCTCTTATAGGTTTTGTTTCATTTTTTTTCTCTTGCTACTGCCGAATCTTTCTCTTCTTCGACTGTTACTTATTCTTCGTCTTCTTCTTCTTCTTCTTCTTCTTCTTCTTCTTCTTCTTCTTCTTCTTCTTCTTCTTCTTCTTCTTCTTCTTCTTCTTCTTCTTCTTCTTCTTCTTCTTCTTCTTCTTCTTCTTCTTCTTCTTCTTCTGCTTCTTTCAGCCAAACCGACCGTCGATGGCTGTCGAGTTTGCGCTGCTGTTCCTCCCTCTCTTCCTTTCTTTTTTTTCGTTGTTACGATACTATTTTCTCTCTTTCTCTTTCTACCATAAGATCGCGCACACGCTCGTCTTACCAAGCAGAAAACGATCTCGCAAGAGCGAGTAGCACACATAGTTCTCTTCTCTTCTGTTTTCTCCTCTTCCAATCGCATCTTTCTCTCATTCTTTTCGGGTCCCGACCTCCATTGTCTCGCGAGCGCTAATAAACTATCCAACGGGCCACCCCCGTGTGTGGATCCCTCCATTGTTATTATATACCTTCGAAATATCTTCCTCCCACCCTCTCGTGCAAATATCGGGATGTATGTAAGAGATATAAAGAAACACAGATTAAAAGAGAAAGCAGAAATACTCCCTCATCCCCTTACCTCACCCCCTCGAGGAAGTATGGATAAATGAAAAATCTTCTCTCCATGAACATATATATGCATGTATATACATATATGCTTATATAAGGCCCCATGGCGTGCGTTATGGAATTCCGATGCACGCTCTCTTTAACTTCCTTCCCGCATTCACATATTTTTATTCGACTTCTATCCCCTCGCGAAAGTGCACGATATATCGTCTTCGAATGTTGACATTTTTTTCTCAAACTTGTTTTATTATTTGTCAAAATTACAACAAAAATTTGTGACCCCGAAGAATAAGAGAGAAAAAATTTATGAAGAATATAAATACTCTACTGGGTGGAATAATGTTAGAAAAATGGAACAAATTTGATATAATTTCGATGTAATACCTTGTGCACATAGGGCATGTTTTCTTTTACGGTTACCGCCGTAGATAAGAGTGAGAAAAAGGAGAAATAAAACGGAGAAAGAGTCGACCTCAGCACGTAACATTATACATTATTCCGGGAGGAAACCGCGAGGTGCACTCACAGGAATCCAAGGCAAAAATTAAGATTATCAGATAAAAAGTTAGAAGGAAGAAGAGGAAAGGCTCTCTCACGTTCGTATATTTTCTCGAGCTTCATTACGAATTATATTCCGTGTTGAAGATGAAAACCAAGGACTGAGGATGAGTTCTCGTATAATGATAATGGCTTGTAATAATCGTAAGCCCTGATAAGAACTCAAGAAGTTTAATAAAACGTGGCCATACACACACGCGTATACACGCGCGCGCGTGCAGCCGTACACACGTATACAATGAGAATTAAACTGAGAACAAAAAAAAGAGTATAATCATGAGTGAATGAGGAAGAGAGAGAGAGAGAGAGAGAGAGAGAGAGAGAGAGAGAGAGAGAGAGAGAGAGAAACTTTGGTACCCGTGTCTGTTTTATACGGGAGGAAAATAGGAAACTCCGAAAAGGTTTAGACGGGACGAGAGACATATGTATATCGCAGGCTCCCTTTCGCGTCAAGTAAAACAGGAGCCGAGTACACACGAGTCGTAAAAAAACGCAGAAGAAAAAAAGCGTATATAATGATAAAAAGAGAAAAGAAAATCGAGAGAAAAAGGATAGACAGGAGAGACAAAAATGGCAGCGCTCTTCTCTCTCTCTCGTTGGTAATATGAGAATCTCGTATATAGCTAAGATCTAATCTCGCGGGCGCGTCTGTCCACGAAGAAACACTAGACATGGAAAAAAAGAGACCCGATATTTACCTCGTAAAGAGCGAAAAAGAAAGAGAGAGAGAGAGAGAGAGACAAAGTCCTCGCGTACGCAGGAGGATATAGTGTAACACTCTTTCACTATGGGGCCCAGAAGGTGGGCCACATCGCCAAATGCGAGACAACGGAATCAGCAGAAGCTAAAGCAGAAGCACCAAAAAGATACAGAAGAAAGCAGGAGAGAGGAAAGGCGAAAGAGAGAGAGAGAGTGAGAGAGGAAAAAATATAGGTGTACGAGAATCCTCAAGCGTGTTGCTCAAATTCGTGGAAGAGGGATCTGTGCCCTCGTCTCTTTATCTTTCATTCAACTGCCTCACGACATAACCATTTTTATAAATTAATTTATACCATTCGTGGAAACGAAAAACTAGAAAATTCGAAAAGATCTTCAAAATTATTGCAATTTTTACATTCGAAAATTTCAAATTTTTTTTTTCATCAATAATAATAATAACAACAGCAGGTATAATTTTAATAATAATAACAATAATTTTTGTAAAAATTATTTTTAATTAATTAACGTGTATACTTAATCATTCGATCGTTATTATTTTACAAGAAAATTTCCAATTTCTTATTGCTACAAGTTTCGCCTTTCCCGCGCTACTTTACAGGTGTTGAAACTCACGATACCTGCCTAATCAATCCATAATTATGTATACCCAATAAAACTTGCATTACGTATGTAAACGCGCCTCATAAATCGTTTATTCCGCCACAAAACTGGCGTCCCTTATAAACACTCACATTTATATGACCGTTGCCGGTAAAATTCCCTCGCTGCCCAAATGTTGGGATGCATTTTCGTTCAGGAAATAATTTGTATGGCGAAACTTAAAGATATTAATGGCACGAGGTCAAGGCACAACTTCCGGACAATTAGATGACAGGGTGAATCATGGTGACAATGTCACATTACATCCTTTTTCAGTCAGACTGTTTGAAACGTTTCTTGTAAGGGAGCTTTGAGATATTTACATACGTGCATATGTGTTTATAGAAATTTACATTGCGTGTGTACGTCTTTGTATTTATTTATTTATATTGCTTAATAGGTTGTAATCGGTCATTAGCATATAAGAGACTCGCAGCATCGTACGAATCGATTAACGAAGCAATGAAAATAAATTTATACACGTATATAGTGCCAAGAACAGCAGCAGCAGTTAAACGAGAATAAGAATAATGCGAAGAGGGAATGGCTCGAGCAAAAGCCACGAGGTGCAAGGAGGGATGAAATGGAAACAAAAGACCGATCGCTATCTCTCAGTTACGACGCATCACGACATTGGGCGTCGGCTGCTACACGAATTCTTTCCCTTTTATATACACATATATAAGTATACGTAATGTATATAAATGCATTTTCATTTTGTTACGCCTCCGTTTCTGTTCATGCACTCGAGATAAACTCGTGCGATCTTCACCTTTTCTTCGATTCTCTGCCTGTTCGTATACATAAAACTGAAAAAATGTTTCTCCAATTCTATACCGTTTGAAATAATATAATGCATTTAACTCATGCAATGTTTTGATCGCGACAATTTTTCAATTCAAGACACAGCGGGTTCATGCAATCAATTCAGCATCTTCCTCTCAAACAAAATTACAAAAATTATTATTATTTATTGAATAGTCTTTCGCGTTATGAAAACTCATAATGAATCACGGTTAGCGCAAGTATAAAAATAATCTTGTGCGTGATTCCACCATGTCAGGGCGTCCCTCATACGATCACAAAAACACCGCAACAAAAGGGAACTCCATAAATTATATCGGCGCGTGGTAAGCCGACTCATTAAGTTGAAACGCGCGCTCGCGAACAAGTTCTTACAAACCTTCGACTTCCGGTTTACTCTCAGCCTTTTTTTCTTTCATTTATTCTCATTTGCTGTTCTTGGCTTGAATAACTCGCCACAGGTGTACGTGTACACAAGGTTAAATTAACCGTCTGGCACGCACTCACTTCACAATGTTCAACAGTTATATTCAAGCTATGGGGGTGCATAATTTATGCACCAGACACTTGGAGGGTTGCGCGAGATAGTAGAGGATGGAATTCCTGAAGAAATTCTTAACCTTTTTTTTACCTCAACCTTCTACTTTATATATATTCGAATGAATTTATCTATGTAAGCATATAATAGCATATATCGATATATATTTATAAACTTTTATGTACAATAATCTATCGTACAAACAACACCTGAAGCTCAACGGAATTTCCTATTTATTTATACGATCGAAAAATTCGAGGATCATTAATCACGAACGTCGCGACGTTCCTCAATCTACATATACATATACACTACGTATGTATATATAAATTGTTGATCAACCTTTGTTTCAATTTATAATTTAAACAGTACCGAGACACGAGATAGTCGCGCTCCCATTTTTTATTATTAATTTATTTTTATTTATTTATATCTATTTTTCTTCTCTTCTACTCCTTCTTTCTTGTCTCGTCCAAGGATCCATTGTTCAAATTCAAATCGTAGCCGATGGAAGAGTCGTGTTAAAGCCATTATACATGCATCTAATTTTAATCTCGTTTATGTTATAACTTATATACATGGATACAAAAACAGGGGCAAAGTTTCTTGACGATTTATTATTCTTTTAACCGCAACATCTATTTACGTTCGTCTGCCTCCATCTTTCCATCCCGTGTTATCTGACTCTCTCTCTCTCTCTCTCTCTCGCTCGCTGGAGACGTGCATCGTAAATCTATTCGCGTGTCTTTAATCCTATTGCGTCACGCAGCTAATATATTCTGTAATAGACATTGACGCAGCTTCATTCTCAATATTACAGAACTCGGAAATGTGTACTACGCTTCAAAGAATACGGAGGAATTTTCAGAGTCTGGTAGTTTTGTTTTAGATTCTTTTAACTTGGGAAGGATTAAACTTAGAACTTTTATTTGATGGATTCTTTCTTGTTTCAACTTTTACGTTAACCATTTCTCCCCATCTCTTTGCTGTTTTTTTGTGCTTAATTCATGTTTCTTCGTAGCGGAGATCAAAGTTCGCTACTCCACATGTAAAACTATATACACTCGAGTATGATGACTACTGCTCCTACTTATCCCACTCCTCTGGAATATCTTACAAGAAAAAGAAGCATCTCGAAAGAAAACGAGGCAGAACATCACGTTTCGTTTCCCTCCAAACCCGCCATTGCTCCTTACAGCTCGCTTTGACCACAGGCGTATAAAACCAGAGACAAAAGATCCAAGGAAAATAAGAGACTGCAAGAGAGAAACAGAAAAGAGAAGCAAGAATGAGAGAAATAATAATTTGACAAACGAGGTGTACTCAACGTCAACGAGGAATTTTGAGACGAAGACCGCGTAAGAAACGCCTGTGAAGAAATTGTGCAAGAATTATCCTCCCCCCCCCCTCCCTCTCCCTTCTGCTCTCATGCTCCTTTAATGGAACCACGCTAATTTTATTCTCATTCCAGCGGAAGCTTACATCGCATTCTTTATATTTTAGCTGTTGAAAAAAACTGTCGATACACCATCTTAATTCGCAGACGTTTCAATAAAAAAATGTATTTATTGGCGTAAGTAAATTTGAATAGAGATCTTTTTCATCACGATAAAATAATCTTAATTGAGATCGAGCGATAAGAGTAAATAACAAAATATTATATAAAACAACGTATAACATATATTTTACAAAAGTAATCAAGGCAATTTACGTTTTGACAAATCACGAATTTTAATTGGTTCTTTTTATTATATTGGACAATGAATGTTGAATAAAATGTAAACAAAATTAGTTACTGGGGTTTTTTCTTTACCCTATGAATATAATTTTTGCCTAGAATTAGTAAAATTCTTCATGTCCAAAACTTGCTAATTACAATATGCATATACGCGACTTTCAACGGCAGTTTATTCGAACGAGTCTCGTGAAAGCTGAGTCTTCTTGAACGTTTGAGTGGGCGCTGATTCGAATGAAACGAGTTACATGTACGTGCCTTCACGTCTTTCTCGTCCAAATCCTCTCGTGTTATCCTCGTACATTCTATCTCATTCAGGTCTTTCCTCCTGTTTCGTCGTTATGACTGTGCGTTAAAAGTATTCAAGCTCGTTTACGTGAATGTGGCTACGAGCATGAACCCCGTGTAGATCATCTCTCGTCCATTTTATACATTATTTTATCTTAATTACAGCTACTAGAGTCAAGAAATGGAAAATAACAAAGACGAGAGACAAAGGATGTGAGGTAGAGAAACGAACGACTAGATTAAACAACCGAGAGATATTTTTTTGCTTCAACGTTAAAATACAAACTAACTTTCACTGCAAAGGGATGACGAATTGTTCTGGTCACATTTTTCAAAATTTTCTCTCTTCTTTCGATTGTTTCTTCTGCGTTTTTATTTTCCGTTTCTTTCTTTTTTCTTCATGTCTCTTTCTCCCACCCTTATTCTCTTATTCTTTTCTGTTTCTCCTTCTCTTTTTAAGTATAGTCCTCAAAGACTGGAACGTGATTTTACTCTCGTTCTGTCGAGAATCTTCTCTCCTCTCTCGTGAAACGCACCAAACGGCCCTACGCCTTTTTCTTTTTCCTGCGCACGCCCAAGACACGCCGCTAAGGCCCCTTTTTTATCGCCTCCCTCTTTATCTCACTTTCGAGATCGCGCTGTCCGATTAACAGCCGCGCGACGAGCTCTCTTCACCTCGCCCTTATATGTAGCTTTTCGTATGTATAAGCATAAAAAGTATCTTCTAACAAACGAGAGCCGCCACGTAGCAACCCCCCCGCGACTAGATTTCGACGCCACATGAATGAAACTCTCATTCAACAACAAAAACCAAAGCACGTGAGCGATTAAATAACAACTAAGATCCTTTTTTCCTAAATGTCCTGCAGAAAAATTTGTATATAGATCTTGCCCTTCTAAAAAGATGAACTCGCCCTTCTAAAAAGAGTAAATTCATCTTACGAGATTCATAAAAATCTACTCATCGTTTCGTTGTTTTGGAAAATCTCAACTTACTTATTATTTCGATTTGGTTAGAAAAAACCAATAAGTATTATTGCTGTTATTTAAGGTATAGTTACAAAAAAATACAGTTGCAAATAAATATGTTACCAGATTGTGTAAAGATTTTCTCTACTTGAACCAGATATGGAAGCACTGTTTATAAAACTGCGAAACTGTTCACCGTCTAAATAAAACCCGAGATAATCGGAATCAAATTTCGAAATCTTTAGACTTATGATCCAAATTGTGCATGCATTACGATCTTTTCATCACCATTCTTTCTGCCTTTGTGCGTCAACGCCTCTGTAAATTTCAGTAAATATAGTGGAATACGTAGAAATATTTCCCAGATAGAAAAAAAATTGTTCTGATTGGATGTTTCGAGTTTAGGATACATATTGAAGTATTAAAATCAATTAAAATAAACACGCTCGTCACATGCGACGATATCTCATGAATTGCATGTCTTCGGATTTGGAGCTTTTCGTTATGTGTAGAAATTTCAATATACATAGATCAAAAGTTTATGCAGGGTTTGGCAGTATTTTGTTTGTTTATTGCGAGCGTAACTTTTCAACAGGATTACTGCGATCATACTACCTTGACATACCGATATGATTTTTTTCTGTGCCATCATGATATTGAATCGTTATATAGTTCTTTTTTTACACTTCCATATGTCTTCACCTGTTATTTTTGGATTTCTGGAGCTTGAAAAAGCAGTCGAAATAATTGATTCTGATCAGTTTTAATGGACTTTTGATGGATGATTTATGAGATTGAAAAGTTTGGAATAACTTTGGAATGCTATTCTCTTTTACGATTGCCGATAAAGCAAGGGCGCAAAACGTTCGAACCAGTATGATTTGGTATAGTAACACCTACATATACATAGATATCATACCTACGTATACATCTTTGAGCTCTTTTCTCTTTCCACAACGTGCAACAATATCTCCTACACGTATCTGGGTATGCATAATAAATGAGTGAGTACGCAGGAGAAAATCCTGCGCGGCCACTACTCTCCTTCTCTCTCTCTCTCTCTCTCTCTCTCTCTCTCTCTCTCTCTCTCTCTCTCTCTCTCTCTTTCTCTTTCTCTTTCTCTTTCTCGTTCACGAAGTGGAAGTCCGATGACCACCACGAGAGCAAACAAAAGACCACGCGGACGCGCAAGTGCCGCGCGCGACTCCACCCCAACAATCTTTCTCTCATTCTCTCTTTTTCTCATCGTTAACCACCGTATTTTTGCCTTATCAACAAACTCATCGTTAATTTGGGCATTCGGTGTGTAATATAAACAATTTATTCCATCATTTTTCATTCATTCGTATCTCTCCACTCTTACACTGAAAAATACATTTTTTGTTAGCATTTACAATGAAAATTGCCATTATCCACTGTAGCAAGTGTTAAAGTTGTATCTACCAGTAATTATGGAATTTTTTTCAACTTAATAAGATATGTAAAAACTGAAGGGTAGGGGAAAGC
Source organism: Rhimphoctona megacephalus (assembly GCA_963989365.1). Lineage (NCBI taxonomy): Eukaryota > Metazoa > Arthropoda > Insecta > Hymenoptera > Ichneumonidae > Rhimphoctona > Rhimphoctona megacephalus. The sequence goes on along the minus strand of OZ022421.1, from coordinate 16,213,118 downwards.
GACCCATAATGATCCCTCCAAGTTAAATGATCCTCCTCTGTTTTCAAATCCTTGGGTCTGTTACGAAACTTTGTTGAAACAATAAAACATTTTGTTGACTAGACAAAATAGTTTTGTTGAACGTATCCAACAAAATATTTAACAACTTCAACAAAATTGGCTTTTCAGTGTAAATTCGCTTTCAAATTTTTCTATAATTTATTGTTAGTCAGTGCGTTACTACATAGATGAGCTAATGACAAGGAATTTAAGTTGATCGAAAATATTTTCATTTGTTTCATAAAATCGAATTCTCCCTTAGGGGAATCATTTTGGGAAACTTGTCGAAAATCGTATTTAAAACACAGATTTTTCTTAAAAAATTCTTTGTTTATAAACACCGAATTGCATGATACAATGTTATTTGTAACACATAATTTTTATATTTAATATCAAAATTTTTAACAGACAACAATCAACAAATTGTATTCCAATCGTAGTTATAGTACACTGAGAAAAAAATGTTGTTGACCGAAACAAATTTCGTTTCTCTCAACTAAAATATTTAGTTCGAAACGAGCAACAAAATATTTTTGAGATAAGACAAAATAATGAGTGAATGCTGAAACAAGTTATTGGTCGAACCAACAAAACTTTGGTGCAGCCAAACAAATTAATGTTAATGCAACAAAATAATATCCAAATAAACTAATTCATTTATTCGTCCTAACGATTACCGTTTAGACAATTTGGTAATTTAGATTCAAACAAATATTTCATTTAAGCAACTAAAAAGTATGCGTAAGCAAATAAATGGTACCAGTTGTTCGAACAAAATCATTTAGCTCCGGTGATTTAGTTGATTCATTTACAAGAAATTTTCATGCTTTAGTTGAATAAACTAAATCATTTGGAATTCTACAAAAAAATTGTTGGATCCACTAATTTTTCGTCCAACAAAATGGAATTAGTTCAATGAACAAATTTTTTTTCTCAGTGTAGTAAATGGCATTTATTTAACAGACGTACCTTACGATTACGTTGTGTAACTTTAGTACGTATGATTTTTTGTTATAGAATTCCGTGACGCGGATTGTGTGTCCATATCGACCATCGACCGCGATCCTTTAGCCCTAGTTTATCAAAATTTACGATAATAGTAATGGTTATGTTTTTTTTTTAAATACATGACGACTTCATTTATCGTTCCGGAATTTTCCTATTCTTAATAATTGTCCATGCCGGATATTTGCAGATTGGCAGTGTGTGATGGTGGTAGTAGGATGGCTGGAGGTCACTGTATGTTTTGTAAATGATTTTCTTGCGAACTTTTATTTATGTTCAGTTCGCTAGCATCCTTAAGAATTTGGAGTTGTCCCTTCAATCCTATGATGTTGACGATAGTTTTTTGAATACAATCGTTTCGGTGTACGATAAACAATACATGGATAAAAATAATCTGCAATAATGAATTGCCGATATTTAAATATTACTCAAACTAAAACAAAATATACAGTTGAAAACTGTAAATTAGTCGTTTTACAGTGTGTTCCATTACAAAATATTGGATTTAATGTGTTTTTTTAATTTTCTGATCAATTATTAATACTGATTTAAACTGTAAAAAACTTAATGTCCGTAGAAAAAAATGACATAGCAGAAATTACAAATAAAAACGAGGAATCCTACTGTGTATGAAATATAAAATTTACAGTAAAATATTCAGTACGCATAGGAAAATAAACTATAAACCAATACTATTTACTGATATTGGAGATTGTAAAAAATGTTAAACGACATACATGAAAAATTGTGATTAGAAAATTTTTAAGTGATGTGCTTCCTATTGAGAGAATTACCGTCGATATAAATTAAAAATTGTATGCCCGGCAGGGTGTCAAGTCGTCACGGGCCTACTGTCTACTGTGTCAACTGGATTGCGCAACTCGCCATTGTGTAACTCTCCAACCGTAGTAAGTCTACCCTGTGTGGAAAGTCCCCAACCGTGTAAACTGGATCTAGCGCGAGCTCTAACCCGTAGTATTTTGATATTTCCCCGACGCTCGCGTATCCCCACTTTCACCGCCTTTCTTAGGTACACGCCGGGCAAGTACCCACCGTGTCCACCGGACCGCCCGACATGCCATCGTTGAAACTCTCCAACTGTAGCAACTCTACCCTGTGCCCAAGTGCTCAACTGTGTTATCTGGCCCCGGCGCGCCAACCCTCATACGTAGCAGCTCGATATTTCCCCGACGCTCGCGTACCCCCACTTTTTAACGCCTGTCTCAGATACACACCGGAAAACAGGATCCAGTTGACACGGTGGCCACTTTTCCGGTGTGTATCTGAGACAGGCGCTAAAAAGTGGGGGTACGCGAGCGTCGGGGAAATATCAAAATACTACGGGTTAGAGCTCGCGCTAGATCCAGTTTACACGGTTGGGGACTTTCCACACAGGGTAGACTTGCTACGGTTGGAGAGTTACACAATGGCGAGTTGCGCGATCCAGTTGACACAGTAGACAGTAGGCCCGTGACGACTTGACACCCTGTCGTATGCCCAGTAAAAATTCGAAAACATACTGCAAAATTTTCGGCTCTAATCCGTAGTATTTTGATATTTCCCCGACGCTCGCGTATCTCCACTTTCACCGCCTTTCTTAGGTACACGCCGGGCAAGTCCCCACTTGCCCGGCGTGTACCTAAGAAAGGCGGTGAAAGTGGGGATACGCGAGCGTCGGGGAAATATCAAAATACTACGGATTAGAGCTCGCGCTAGATCCAGTTTACACGATCGGGGACTTTCCACACAGGGTAGACTTGCTACGGTTGGAGAGTTACACAATGGCGAGTTGCGCGATCCAGTTGACACAGTAGACAGTAGGCCCGTGACGACTTGACACCCTGCCAAATTTTCTATGTTACTTATAATTTTTACAGTTTACACTGTAATTTCTCCAAACATGTGAGCCAGGAAATTTCAATGTGAAATACTTATTGAAGACTATTGCTGTATTTGCTTATTATAGCTCAAACTGGGAAGAGGGGGTGAATTTTGAACTAGGGACATGATACATTGTAATATATGAAAATTCGATAATTTTTATATTTAAAATTTTTCTTGCTTCCAAAAGACTTGTCTCATAGATTACTCTTTGACGTTACCGATTATATTCTGGATTGAATATGTACGTATCATTTTTTGGTACCAATAATGATCAATCGTAGATAGGGAGGTAGGTCAGATCGAATTCCAGTCTAGGTAGGAACATTTTTCTGTAGCAATTTATTTCGGGCGTTATGAATGTAAGAAAGTATGGTGAACAATAATTAAAAATGCATTTATAATTGAAGAATTTATTTTCATTTTATTTGTTTTAAACAATTGTATGGTTAAGTTTGAGTAATTCTGATAAGGATAAGTTCAGTTTACTACTTCGTGTACTTTTTACGGTTCGACACTGTAAAACAGAATGAATGTAGCGTGTACTTTTTACTGTCCGACACTGTAAAAATTCGTTTGATGAACATACAATATGTCATTTACGGTATTAGTATTTTCCATCACAGGGACTTGTAGATTTTGTTTGAAGTGTCATGAAAAATTGATGTTTCGCGTCCGGAAAGCGCTGCTAATGTATAAAACTGTAAAGTTTCATGAAAATCTCAGCAAAAATGACAATTATTTTCCGTGTGTAGGTAGAATGCAACAATCAGATTCCGATGGTTTATTTTATTTACAATTTATTGTTGTTTTTAGGAACCATCGAGACGAAAATTTAGGAACTGTATTTTAATGTGCTGGAGGGGGTGAAACGTTGCCAGTTTTGCCCGAGCGGGTTTTGGATAGACGGATCCACGACGAAGACGACAGGGGAAAAGGAGGAAGGGGGGGGGGGGTAGGGGGAGATACTCGAATAGGAGAAGTAGCGTCTCGGGGACACACACGCGGCGTGAATTCAAATGATCCACTTTAAATGGCGCCGGTTGTCTAGCGCGAGGATCTCTCTCACGTACAGGTATATATACGTGTGTCTATAGTCATTCCTCTTTTACTCGTCGTCCGAAGAGGAAGAGAAAGAGAGAAAATGCCGCGAGAAACCGCGCGTTTCGTCTTGTTCTCTTGCCGCTTCGTGCGACCGTAGTTTCCTTCACTTCGGTCCGCCCGGTGGGCTTTCCTTTCAAGGAGAATCTCACAAGGCGCGATCAGCTCGTCTCTCCTCTCGCAACTATAGATTACTTCGGCAGGACGAGACTCCGCAAAACTTCTTGGAGACCTTCTCTGTGTTCACTTGAATCTTCGTTATCACAATCCTACCTTTTTATCAATATTTTTCGTGCTTTTTACGGTGAAGTAACTCCGCTATTTCTACTTTCATACAGAATGGATACTTTATTTATTTGATGCCGAACAATAGCAAAATAAATATGAGAGCGATTGTCGATTGATGATTCGTTGATTAAACTTGAACTTCAAAATTAATTGTCACAAATGCTACATCGATTGAAAAATAGAAGATAAAGGGAAAAAAGGGAAAACAAAAAGATAAGGGAGAAGGTAAATAAAGTAAAAGGAGCTCTGGTATATGGCCGAAGATTTTTCGTTCCTCCTACCCATTCCTGCGTTATATTTTTGACTTCTTTTCAATTGCGCTCGTTCGATGCTTGTTCTCGATCTTGAATTCGTGGTTTTATAATAACACGACTCGCGCCCTTACGCATGTGATCTCGCGCGGCTTCTACTGTATTTTCGCTCCTGCTGCGATCGCAAGAGTAAACATAACGCGTGGTAGAAGACCAAGAGGAGGAGATAAAAAGTGAAAAGAGGTAAAAAAAGAAAGAGCGAGAAAGAAAAAGACTGTTTCTGGCTGCTTAGCACACAAAGAAACTTCGAAAAAGACTTTTTTGCACGGCGGCTTTTTTGCGACGATCTTTGGCCAAACGAGAGATCGTCCTCTCCAGTTTCTACACATAGCCCAAAAGGATTCAGCCCTGAATGAGAGAGGACCCTCTTTGGGTCCTTCTCCCTCTTCCTGCTCTCGTACCCTCATGTATAAATATACATACGTATTGTATTTTTGGAAACAAAAGGGCCTAACTTGCATCACTTTACATGTTAAACAGTTTGGATCACGGTCGTTTGATCACTAACAATATCTCGCCGTGCTTCGAACCACCCCCTTCTTTTATTTCTGATGGTCAACAGCAGACTAAAGGCCTTTCGCCCTCCCGCATGCTAATGTTCTACGCACGCACGAAGCGCAACTGTTCTCTCGCGATCTTGCAGCCCTTTTTTTATCCTCTCTTTCTTTTTTCTCGGGAACGCATGTTCTAGCTTTGTCTGCATTCACAAATTCGTCCGTCCTATTATTCTTCTGCATTTCTGAACAAACTTAAGTCTCCACTTTCGCCTCTCTCTCTCTCTCTCTCTCTCTCTCTCTCTCTTCCTTTCTTAGTTTATCTCGCTCCTTTATTTTGCCAAATTTGATTCACCAAACGAGATTCGATCTGACGTTCGATCGCTTCTTGTCTCGCCTATATTTAACCAAAACCTACGCAACCGTTGCTTAAGACAGTAGCACACACGTGCTTTTTTTCATTATATCTCCCTTCGTGCTCCATACACCCTTTTCCCCTCTCGTCCTTTCTATTCCACGAACAATCTCTCGTGTCGTAAACTTCCAATCTGCCTATGGAAACGGTGTCACCTTCCAATTGCCTGGACATATTTGATGTTTGTACACCCTATTACTTTTTTTCATTTTTGTTTCATTTTGACAAAAAATCTTAATAAAATTTCGAGTGTACAAACAAGTAATTTTAAAAATTTTTTTCGTAATTTTAGTATACCACGAAATTTACTACAATTTTGTACGTCTAGTGAGTTGCAATTTCAAAAAGGTTCTCCCAATGAAAAAAAATTATGAAATTGACATTTCCACCCCCTGGAATCGGTGTTCGAAAATAATATTTACAATTTGTATTAAAATATTGGTCGTCCAAGAACTTCTTACTTTTCGCCCTGATCTTCAGTTTTGTCGCATGCCAAATATAAAGAAAATATAATTATAAATATTAAGTTAGAATTCATGGAATTTTCGTTTAGAATTCAAGAGATTTAATATTTGTTCATCCAAATCTCTGACAGACTCCAAGGGCAAACAACATTTAAGGAAATTTTTCGTCGTTTATATATAAGTGCATGTGTGTTTATGTATGTTCACGTATGCACCATAAGTACACTAGAAATAATACAAAATTGGAATTCGAGAGAGAGTGACGAGTCGCGACAGAGAGTCTCGGGCACATAAGTGGCCTCTGACAGAATGACGATCTCGCGAACGCGAGACCTACAAAGATAGGTTCTCCTTTCTCTTTCTCTCCCACTCTTTCTCTCTCTTCGTTGCGGTCGATCCTTCGTCCCATTGTCCGGATCGCCGTTTAAATTTGAATCGCCGAGAATCTGATCGTTTATTGTTTAAATTTGTAGACTCGTTCTTAATTTGAATTTAAGATTATTCGCTGGCGCGTTGCGAGAGACGACGACGACGACGACGACGACAGCGAACGAAAGAACGAACGACGACGACGACGATTTGACTTGGTGATGGTCGCCAAGAGCAGAAGCTGCCTGCCTTCCTATCCTCCCTTTCGCTCTTGGTTTCCTTACAGTTGACTTCAACACATTTATATCATACCGATATAATAAATGTGTGCTCGACGAATAGAGAATCTAGTCTTTCGCTCTTAAAACAAGAAAGATCATTTTGATAGTACAAATCCAACGTTTAGCAAACATTCAAATTAACATAGCATCCAGAAAATTATTATTATAAAGAAATATTAATATTGAATTGATTATTTATCCATTTTTGATAATCTTCTTCACTGTTAACTAAAAAAACTCTTATCTTAAATAAAATAATCTATTGATAGTTAAAAAGCATTGGATAGACAAAATCGGATTATTCTTAAGAGCAATGCGATTTGGAGAGTCCATAAAGTAAAACCTGATTAAAGCCAATAAATATTAATCAATTTAGAATCCATATTTGTAGTGCAATTGGAAGATAATTGTTTTATATAAATCTAAAAAAATATAAAAATTGATTTATCCTCCGTAAAAATGTTCTATATAGCGTGTCCGTGTAAGCCCTGAGATTATTTTGACGAGGATCGAAAATTTGATTTTTGCGAATTGGTTATAATAACGGAAATCTTCAAATTCAACGAATAATGGAGTTTTCGTCGCCTCCATCGATAGAATATCGTTTCGTATGTATGCCATTGGACAACTTGTATGGTGGTCCAGTTCTCATACCGAAGATAACTCCGTTCGTCCCTGCCTCTCATCGTTATACTTTTATTTGTTTTTTGTCAAACTATCGCATAAAGATTTGTTTGCCTCTGGTATAATCATGGTGACCCCGTAGACATTTGTTATTCTGACTGTACTTATCTACATAGAATACCAAATAGGGAAAACCATCGATGGATTGTACATACACAATATCAGAAATACCGTGACTGTGATTTTCCTCTGTGTATAGATGTATGTATATATATAAACACGATATTTTCTCTCTCGTCTCTGAAACTCTCGCTCTCTGATCTCTTCGACTGACTGACGTTAGTCAATCAAACGACAAGAGGGAAAAAATACTCACCTTGGCGAGAGCGACGCGAATCTCTTTCCCTCATTCCTCTCAATCTTTCTTTCTTTTCTCCCTCTCTCCCTCTCTCCCTCTCTCCCTCCCCCCCCCCCCCCTCTCTCTCTCTCTCTCTCTCTCTCTCTCTCTCTCTCTCGCTTCACCTCTCCTGATATGCCATGAGCGAGCACACACATCGTTGAATTCCAACAACCGCGCGATCGGCGCTTTGGACACATTTTGCTCTTATTTTATATACGATCGTTTCGAAATCGAGCCCTGCCTTCCTATACTTCTTAGATGTTGTCTCCAGTCACAGCTATGGCGTGTAAGAGCAGGAAAGCAGAATAGACGGAGAGAATGAAACAGAGGGAGAGAGAAGGAGAAATTTATTTTACTTTTTTCTCCCCCGATTCGAAGCTCGATGTATATAGATATATACATCGAGCTCCGGAAAAATCTATATATATATATATATATATATACACATATATATATATATAGATTTTGGAGATGAGAAAGATTCGCTCTCGTCTCTCATCGCTTCAACGTTACCGAGTTCCAGGCATCTCTCAGTCTCGCCTTCCCTTGCACCTCTTTATATATATACATGTATCTTTGAATCATCACGATCACAACTTTTTTGTCTCTCATACTTGTATCATTCCTATTAGTGACAGTTGATGACGAGCTTGCTGACATTTACGATGAAATTTATAGCCCCATAAATGCTAGGGGAAACAAAAATTTAACCTTGTCACAAATTTTTTTGAACGTCAGTTTACTATCTTAGAGTTTAAGGTTGTTGTTGATTTATTTTTTGTTGTTCAATTATTTGTTGAATTTCGGAAGGTTTTTTTCTAGGATAGGAATTTTTACTTGAAGTACAAATTGAACAAGAATGTTCAATGTTAAATAAATACTGTCTTACCTTATTCATAATTCATTTGTGCTTGCTTAATTCATATACACTTTTCTCAAAATAATGATGTGTCCGTGAAACATCCCCGGAAAATGAACGGAAAAAAGAAAGTCACGGCATACAGTTTAATTTGCTTTTAAACGAGAGACGTTCTCCATATTGGCGAGAGTCTTGCCTGATTGAATTAAATTTTGATCATTCAAGGAGCTCTTCTTTTCACCCCGCTCACTCCCTCTCTCTTTCATTTTCGCGTCCTTTATTTTCTCTCGTTTTCCTATTCATAGAGAAATAGCTTCGGACATTTTGTTGCTCTGTGCGACTTTTACGATTTCATCCATGACTGTAGAATGGAATACTGGAGGAATGTAGAAGCCGTGAGTGGTTACAGGGATTGGCTGAGAATGCGGATAGGAGAGAGAGGATAAAAGTAACTCAAAGTAAAGTACGAAAAGGAACCGAGAAGCCTAGGAAGTTTGAGAGAGACAAAGAGAGAGAGAGAGAGAGAGAGAGAGAGAGAGAAGGGAAAAACGAGAGAAAAAGGAGAATAGAATCTTGGTAGCAGGTAGCAGGTGACGCCATTTCTACTTGATCCTTTTTCGTCCCTCCTTGCGGCGTCTCACTCGTACCCGTACCAGTGGCGAAATCCCTCGTCGATACCGGAATAAATTTAAATTTCGGTGGAGCGCATCTGTTGAAGCCGTCGGCGGGTTGGATTAATTAGCGTCCGGCTATTATACGTACTGTATATCCGCAAATGCACGTTGATACACATATAAATAGCATGTTTATTCGTAGCTACGAGAAAAAAGGAAAGAAACTTGATCAACCTACTTAATTTTCGGGCTGCCTTAATTTTTATTGTTATATACAGAAATGTATATATATATATATATATATATATATATATATATATATATATTTATTCGGCGAATATAAGTGAGGTCATCAATGCTCAAGTTTAGACGCACCCCCACATGGAAATATTCCGTCATACATGTAGCCCTATGTAAATGACTCTGTATGCGTGTGTTCGTGTGTCTATGCCACCGGCGTTTTGCCGGACGAAGGAGAGAAGGCCCAACCAAGAGAAATTAAGCAAATTTGTATTCTCGAATTATTCATAATTGAGGGACGCCACTTTGTGGATACGAGTAGAGTGCCCTCTGGTATACAGGAAACGAACACGAGCAAGAAAACGAAAATGTATATATATAAATATTTTACGAATATACATCATGCAGATCTACTATAAAAGGTGTATACATATATGTATTGCATAGAATCCCAACTATATCGCTCGATGGAACGGATCAAACGACCGGTTGCTCTTCTGTTCGTTAATTCGATTGTATGGAAATTTGAATGTGAAATTGACACGAGCACCTCTGCTATTGCCTTGCCGTTCCCTGTAGTCTGTTGCAATAGCAGATACAACGTTGGGGTCGTTGCGATATGGGGTTGATTGGGAACGAGATCGAGGGTGAAAGATATGTCCTGTATGTTTACGTGTATACAGCTTGATTGTACGTTTTAGCCACAGTATCTTGATGAATTAATCACTCTCTTTATTTATTACATGATGGTTGTGTTACAAAAAAAGGTTTTAAGCTCCAAAGCTGCAAACAATGACATTAATTTTTTTCAATAATTTTCCTTAAAAACATATTTCAAGCTGTATTTTTGTATCACTCGTTTACAAAATACTTGGTATGTTCTATAACTCATTATATTTTTAAATTTCAAAGTACGTACGATTAAAGTAATAAGAAAAAAATTAATTTCCCTATCGAGTTTTTATCCCCGTTTAACCTGCAGAAATTATGCACGAGCTCATTCCCCACATAGCTAGGAACACAACTAGAAATGTCAGGTAATAAAAAAAGCCTATAAAAAACTGAATACATCGACGATACAGGTGGTAAAAAAAAACGAGGGGTGTGTCACTGAACTGCCCGGGGTTAGTCCACGAAACTCCGCGTTCCATCGACCTCTAGAGCAGGGGGTGGGGGACGAGAAAACGAGATGGTGTCGGGATGCTTTTAAAAAATGTAACTTTATAACTTTTTAGAGGATTAAAACGTTAGACAGAAGGTCGAAAGGCCTGGGGAGACTGAAAAGAGTAAGAGAGCTTTCTCGTCGGATGAGCTTCTACGACCACCCGCGAGACCGACAAACCACCCTCTTTTTTTACTACTTCTACTTTTTTCTTCCTCGAGGGGTTTTCTTAATAAATTAAACAAAATTAGCCTTCATTTCTCTCTCTCTCTCTCTCTCTCTCTCCCTTGCTCTCATTCTCTCTTTCTAGTGTTAGAGAGATAAATTAAGTGGTGGAAAGAAACAGACATGGGTAGCCATCTCAACCAAGCACTAATTCTTTGAGCTCACCGCAATTTGCGAGAGCTTATTTTATCCACCCTTCTCGCGTGTGGAAATTTCAACCAAGATACATCTTGCGTTTTATAAATAAATAAATATGATTTGACTCTGGACGATCTCTCTGGTTCTTTTATTATTATTTTCATTTTTTCTCCTGCGAAAGACGATCAGGGGTTGTTTCTCATTCCTGATTATTATTTTTAGCGCGTGCACACCGAAAGACGACAATTTCCCCTCGGCCTAAATTTTCCGCACACCATCGGTCCGTCCGTCGGAAATTAATCTTTTACATTCCAAACTCGTGGCCGAGGGGGGGAGGGGGGGAGGATTGAGAGAGGGTAGAACACGCGAGAAAAAATCGAAAAGTGCATCAGGGGTGGCTTGAGGCTGGGAAAAGAGTGAGAGGTCGTTGCAACAGTAGACATAGATGATGAGGCACATACACACATCCAAAAAGTGTACAAGATGTAGTTTTTTTTTCTCTTTTGAGGGGGATGGGGTGTGAGAAATATGAAATATGAGGGCGAGTGAAAGCCTCGTGTGCAAGATGGAGCGAGACAGAGACAGAAAAGGCCCTTTTCGTCGTTTTGTTTCAACGAGGGCGAACGTCAACAGGGTCGTTTGTCAGCTTTTCGTATTTTCCAGGACCAATCGTTTTTTTCCTCCCCCTCGTCCCTCCTCTTTCTCTATCTTCCTTTCTCTGTCTCTGCCTCGCTATTTCGCCTTTATATACCCGATGTGTTCCACCCAGAGAAATAAATTGTTCTCGTTATTACGAGAATGCGAGAAAGAGAGAAAAAACAGCAAAGAGGGTGAGGCAAAAAAGAACAAAAAACATAATAATAAATTGTTATTAGGCAGTGAGTTTCTTCAATAACGCGGTAATAAATAGTCCTCCGGTGAGAGGATAGCATTTATTTTATTTCTACACTCCTCCCCATCTTTACTGAAAAATCATAAATAAGATTTTTTCCTCACTTGGTCGCAATTTAAACTTCTTTATTCAATTCATATTTATAATTTTATCATGATACAAGGAATTAAATTCAAGGGAATTTTCTGGATAACCCTTCCGTCTCGTGAATTTATTCGCCTTAGTGACGATGTTTTTCCACTTGCACACCCTTTCGTTCCAACTCAAGTGAATTAGCCCAAAGCTAAAATTAAATATAAAATAAAACATATATATAAATATATAAATTTACGTATACGGTTCTTGGAAAAAGTGTTTGTTCCATCGTACCACGAGATTGGATTTAATTAAGGATAAAATTAAAGTTGGGTCGAGTAATTGCATGATTAGCCCGCAGAGAGAAAGAGATAGAGAGCGAGAGAACGTTGCAGAGTTAGAGCCATAGTGAACGAGGTGGACGGCAATCCAATCAGCGTATTCGCCACGAGTGGCCAATCAAACCCTCTTGAAGGCGCTACCGGCCAATTTGCATGGAATTTACATGGCTAATCGACGCTAAATATATATGTATATAAATTCTGACTGAGTACCGAAAGCGACAGAGAGACAAAGAATCGGGATTTTCCCTACCTCTTGTCATTTCTCCTAATATATTGCTTTCCTTGGCCGCTATTTAATTATTTTTCTAAACCAGAAACGAAAACAACATCTCAGTTGTATGACTAATATTTCTGCAGATCAAAGGTCCCTTTGAATTTTCCTTAGTTAAATATAATAAAAGATTTGGTACGATGCTCGACATGAATTCAATCAATCAAAGCTTTTTTTCTTTTTGTTTGTGGTTGGAGACAACACGAGAAATGTCAGCGTCATAAAAATAGAAGATTTTTTAAAACGTCGATAAAATGTTCACTCGTTCGTATGCACATTTGACGTATTCCTAAAATTGGTCGTCAATTGTGAGTCATCAAATTTTCATACGCCAAAATTCGTAACGAGCTCACTGCAGATGCTAATATAAATTTCATTCATTTTCCATTAGCGTGTAGCTGGTATGAATGCGCAGAGACAGGACGGATTTCAGGACGGTCAACGTTATTTTTTTCATTTTTCAAATTGGTGAATTTTCGACCCGTCGAAAAGTGTGTAACAAACGATGCGGAATATAAAATTCATCATTATTCATTATTCGCGTTGAATGCTCGTCAGGGGTTGGAGACGGAGGAGTAAAAGGTTCGAAATTATCGGAGCATCGCGGCACAATGCAGATATATCGATCCTGCGAATTAATCGATACGCCAGTGTACGAGCAGGGGGTTGCAGCCCAAAGATATATACAGGGGAAGGGGGGCTGAAACGAGAGAGGGTAGGTTTGCGTGTGCGGTGCACCCTGCGCGATGGACTATATCCCCTACGAATCGAGAGCAATCCCATCCTGATTCGCTCATTTGGACGGTGTGGGCGTTGTAATTAATCTGCGGATGATATAGAGAAAGTCCGCCTTTGATATTGGCATGAGGATTCGCGCGAATGGGAATAGGCGTGGCCAGTTGTACACCAACGATCTTGATTCTCCGAGGGTGGATAGAAACAAGCGACGACGAGAGTTTATACGTCCCAGAACAACCCCCTCGGTACTGCTTTTCCCATTTCACTCTCTCTTTCTCTCTCTCACTATCTATCTATCTCTCTTTCTCCCTCTTAACCCAAAAGTTCTGGCTGGGTTCAGACTCCCCTCCAACTCGTGACTCTGGGTCAGCCAATCAACGCCACCCTAATGAGAACCCAGGCGTGTTTCACCCTTCTAATTACTGACCGCTGATTCGCAAACCCCTGACTCGAGCTAAATCCTCCCAGAAGTCCTTGCTGCAACCTTATAAAACAATCAACCCTCTCTACGCCGTCTCCGAATGAACGAGTACATTTTTTTTAAGTCCTTGTTTTTTTCCTCCAGCACTCTAATCTCCCAAGAAACATCCAAATACGTAAACTTTAAAGGAATTCGATCTCCATCAACGACAAAAAAAATATTTTCAATTACGAATACATTCCCAAAGTTTGTTTTTCTGCGATTCGTATGTTTCGATTTTCTAATATTTTAACAATAACAACAATAATAATAATATAAATAATAATAATCATGATTTGAGCTGTTTTAAAGATATTCCTATTCATCTAGCGGAGTTACCGAAGCATACCATCCAAGTGAGAAAGAACGCCTCTCGGGTACATACACAGAAGACTCGCGTGATTTTCCACCGGGGAATGCAAAAATTCCAATTCGACGTGTTCGCTGCTTTTCTGCTACGGCAAAGAGGAAGAAGTATTCGAGAGCTCTTTTCCTCTCACTTTTTATCTGTCTCTCTCCCTTTTTCTCTTCACTCATGTATGGACACATGGAGAAGGGCTTATATGTGTGATGGGCACAGGGGAAAAATGCACCTGTGTCCCGTCACACGAGAAGAAACGCTACTGGCATTGCTCCGCGAATCCTACTTTCACCTCACCTCCCAGTAACTCACCCTGTGGAAACATCCCTTCTTCTTATACTCACCCACGCACGAGTATTTGAATCGCGAGATAGAGAGAGAGAGAAAAGATTGAACGAGGAAGAGAGACGAAGTTGGATAGCCCCGCAACCCCCTCGTCCCTTTATCCCTCCTCGCTCTTTTTCACCAAACTCTACGTTGGTCACATATAGTTCTATCGCACACATTCTTCCCATTTACATACACTCGAATCTGCCTTATAACGTATACATTCTATCTTATACGTGGATTTTCCTTTTCACTCTTTCGCATTTTCTTTCGCCTTCTTCACCCTCTTAGTTTTTCTCTTTTTAACTCCCTTTCGTGCCCCTCTCTCTCAAATACCCTCTGTGTGCCGGGCCCGAAGTCTCTACGTGTATATATACATAACGATAGTATGCATCGAGTGTCCTCCTATTTCCTTAAAATTCCGATGGATCGTATGTGCGGCGCCGTCGCCGGGTCCGCTCTGGCTACAATCCCTCACCTCCACCAACCCCTCTCACTTCCGCGACCCCCTTCGCGCAATATCGAAGGCCTTTTGACACACATGTGTACCACACACACACACACACATGTATATATGTTTTCGAGTGTAATGGTGTCTCATATGCATGACAGTACGCGAGAAATAGAAAGGGACAAATACAAGATAGAAAGAGAGAGTGAAGCGTGAGAAACGCGAAAGAGAAACGAAATTCGAAGATAAGAGCGAGGAGGGAGATAGTCAGGGAACGAACTAACGGGAGTTTGGGCTAGTATACGGACGAAGACATTGAAGCCTTGAGAAGAAGAGAAAAGAGAAAGAGAGATGGCTCTCAACGGTGGTAATGGTGATGGTGATGGCAATGGCGATGCTCGTATACTGATAGCGCAGTCAGGAAGAACGAAGGACAGAGAGAAAGCGACTTCAGGACAACGGGTGGAGGGAGGGGGGGGGGGGGCGGGTAGTTCGAGGGTGGTTTGGAAGTTTGGAGTGAACTGGAATAGAAAGGAAGCGGGACAGAGACAAGTGTATAGAGAAAGAGGGACAGTGGTGGTTCGAAGGGGTAAGAGAGCGAGCATTCGGTACGATATATACGGGATTCCAGTTTAAAAATACAAATGGAGTATCGAGCTTTCGCGAAGAACGTGTCGGTGGAAAGGGTGTGTGTATATATATGTATAAATATATGTGTATGCGTGTGTGTATATGTGTGTATGTGTTTGTGTATGAGGGAGGGGTGGACCCTGTGGAATGGCGCGACGTAACCGGGTGACGCGAAAGAGGAAGAACATACCGGGACGCCGCGGACCCGCGAATGTTCAGAAGAAAAGAGATGAGGGATGAAAAAAAAACTCTACGGATAGAGAGAGAAAATGATGAAAATAGGGGTTGAAGAGTCGGGGGCAGCGGGAGATGAAGCGAGAGTCGAGGATGGTGAGGCCCCGGGGTTGAAAGGGTGGCAACGCGGAGGGAGATATTTCAAAAATCGAATATTGATCAGAGCTGCCAATCCTATACCCCCCGTCCTCCCCCGTTCACCCTCTTCAGACCTCGTGTACACGTGTGAGCAGCAACGACACACTGTGTATCAGCTCCAATGTATGCGACTAAAAGTTCATGTGTGTTTGCTCGTCATCTCTCTTTTTCTCTGTGTCCTTCGCTACCCCGCTCTTTTAACTCTCTCTCTCTCCCTCTCTCTCTCTCTCTCTTTCACGTTCTCTTTCTTTTTCTCTTTTTCTTCTCCTTCTTCTTTAACTTGTTCGTTCGCGCGCTCTTCGTCTCGACTTTGACTAGTGTGGGTGTATATTTCTCAGCACACATGCCACAAACTTTGTGCCGAGTTACACACTCTGAAATAGAGGAAACGATTATATGTGTGTATATGCAACGCGTGGGTGTACGTATACAGATTCTTCTTCGGTCCTCTCCTATGTGTTCTCGTGTCCACCTTTCTTCGTCTTCACCAGCCCTTCTTTCAAAAGCACCATCTCCTGTCACTCATATAGAGTATATTCTCCGTCGATTTTTCCACTACCCAAGTCACGTATGAGTGTACACCAAAGTATAAGTAAAAGTATGTAGAAGACCGAGACTCATATAATATAGCAGAATGGTGGAGAGATGAGAGAAAGAGAGAGAGAGAGAGAGAGAGAGAGAGAGAGAGAGAGAGAGAGAGAGAGAGGAGAAAAAGAGGATGCAGGGAAAAAGGAAAAAAGCGATTGTTCATGAGCTAGAGGAAGAACGAAAGAAGCGCGGGGCAAAGAGAGGCCGGGGATCAACGTAAGGGCGGAGTAGAGGTGTATACGGTGGAGTATGAGATGCGGGTGAGAAAAAGAGAAGAATGTAAAAATAAGAAAGGAGTTGCAGAGGGGTGAAAAGGGGAATGATGGTGCTGCTGCTGTTGCTGTCGGGCTCACTCAGATTACTCACCCTTATATATGGGCACCGCGGGCATTGGGGGCTGAAACGAGGAGGAAAGGCGAACTGGCGAAGACCGACGAAGAAAGAGAGAGGGAGAGGGACTTCGAAATCTTTTAATGGCAACCATCCAGCCACCCTTCCAGTATATTTTTGCTATATCTACCTAACTTATATGTATATACATATCGCCGTCGCTGGACCTCCCCCCTCTACTCCTATCCTACTCAGCCCCAAGAAGAAACGTTTCTGCTTCATTCCTCAAACCATCCACCAATTCGCCCAACCACCCACCGTATTAGCTATTCTTATGTCCAACGACGAATGCCACTGATCCCCCTTCGGCGAAAAGGGACACCCTTCCGAGTAATCGCATTTTAAATTACCCGGCACGTATAGATAGCTTGCCCAGCCATTTATATACGACGACGTATCTTTTTCTCTCTTTTTTTATCCTTTCTATCTCATACGTTTACATATACGTATAAGTACATGCCCATTTCTACACTCTGGAGATATCTGAGCTCTCCACATTTACGTAAGCAGCGCGTTCTAAATATAATGGATGTGTATATTCATATATATATATATACATATATCTGGATTGTACACACATGTGAGATGGATTGAGAGAAAATCCTTTCGGTGACTCGAATCGATAAGATGAGACCCCACGAGGGAGAAAAATCATACCAAATGCCCGCTACAATATTATTTATTCCCCTGAAAAATGAATTTATTACATTCAAATAAAGAAAAATTCCGATCTCAAGTATAAACTACAGAATCTCGTTTAATCAAAGATATGTATTTTTTGTTTTGTCCAATCGCTCTCCAAAATTTTGATTATTCGTCATTCTTATACAAAAGGCTTCATTTTGATGCAAAATTATTTTACATCAATTATTTACAATTTTCATTGGTATAGAAATTTCGATTTTCAGTATTTTCGAAATGACTTTCGCATATTCATCTATGTTCAACGGATATTACATTGTCTAATTCTTATTTATATTACGCATACCAAACGATAATAACAATATGTCGCTTACACATTGTCTCGTGATAGGTATGGTCGCGGAGAAATGTCCACTGACGGAAGCATTTCTTTTTCGTCACTCTTTCTCATTCTATGGAACGTATATAAACACACTCATATATATATATATATATATATATATAGTTATATATACGGGTTGGTATACCCTAACTTCGTCTTCTTCCTCTTTTGCTTCTTCCGCTTTCTCATCTCGTTTTATTTCATCCTTCTCTGTCTTTCTTTCCCCTCCCTCCCTCTCTCTCTCTCTCTCTTTCTCATCATTCGGTCGGGGGTGCCCTGCCACACGAAGACAAAACACCGGCGGCAGTCGCGTCTCTTATAGTATACGCGACCCGTGGATATAAAACACTAACAAAACAGCCCCTTGCGCGAAAAACTCACCCTCGCTTTGCCCTCCCCAGCCTCCTCATCTTGCCGCGTTTCCCGAGCGGCCCGGCCAACCAACCCCGTCTAACAAACGAGCCACGACACCCCGCGTAATGGGAATGCTGCTGCTGCTTCTACTCCTCCTCATGTGTGTATGGATGTGTATGTGTATTATATATACATATGTATAGCTACGATTGACAAACAATAAGGCGTAACCCTTATAAATTTATACATTAAATTGATCTCCTTGAGCCCTTTTGTACACCAGCCCTCGATATACATGTTTGTACGACGTCACACATGAGAAAATTCACTGAAACATCCGTGTGCACATGTGTGAAAATACATGTGCGAGCTCGGAAAAGCAAGGCAAAGCCAAAGGGGCGAAGAACGTAGTCGAGAAAGATGGAAGCTGCGAAAGGAAAACCCATGGCCCTGGAGGAGAGGTAAATCCATATTTTACACCACCACCACCACCACCACCATCACCCTTAGCTCTCTTACCCTGTACCAACTAGAAGGCTTCTCTTTTCTTTTTCTTCCTCTTCTTCTATAACCACGAGTTTCTACGACACGTCCACTGGAACCCAGATCGCCTTCCCTTGTTTTGCTCTTTCTCTATCTCTCTCCCTCGCTCTCTTACCTATCGTCCTACACCCTTTTCTGCGTATATATACAATCATGCATCTATATGTGTGTACAAAGCTTTCTCGCATCCCTTAACCTTCCCCCGAGTCCGAGATCACTCTGGGTTGGCCGAAACTCCAAAGGGGTTGCTACACAAACCACCCCCTCCGACACAATCCGAGACGAACAATTCTCATTTCGAAATATTATTAGCAATTATCTAATTTATTGACGAAAAATATATTTTGCCAATGTAAGAAATTTTACTTGACTCATTACTAATTAATCTAATTCTGCAGCCTTTTTTTAAATTATTATTAATTATTAATTACTCGATGTTACTCACGGATTCTCTAGCATGATATTAATGTTTTGTAACAAACTAAAAGAAATTGAAGTATTACATTATTGCTACTAGTATAATAGTATAGATTACAATATAATGTAAATAATTAATATTGAAAATGTCATCAACAATATCCAAAAATCCAATTTTTGGACCCGCAGCAGCGCCACGTATTGGTGACAAAATTATTGTTTTCGGTTTTTCCTCTTAATAACTTCTATTTTTTCTAGGATGAACACTATTCTACAGATTATTTCGTCATACGAATTATGCGCATGCTACATTCGGTAGCGATTTGTCGATTGGTTGTGGAGTTATTAGGTACCGATCAAACAAACTTTCGGATTTGATAGAATAGTAATTAGAATATTAAAGTTACCATCAATATTATTTCGACATGCAATAGATTAAAAATGTTCTTCAATCATCTTAGAAGTTCTATAACGGTTATCATTTTTTCTTTTCAATTTTCGATCGTTTCAAAAAACAATATTGGCATTTAAACTGACTTTCATCTTAGTCTTCTTTGATTGATCGCATTAATCTTGTGTTCTCGCCCCTCTTGTTATGTTTTAGGAATTGTATAACAGGCCATACGTTTTATTGTTAATGTTACCAGCTAACCTTATTACTGGACACAATAATAGTGAGTGATTATATAGATGGAGGAAATTTAATCCATTGTGCAAACATTCCCCGAGAGTGGCTTTGTGATACGAGAGGATGACGATGACGAAGTTTCTCTCTTTCCATCACCCTCTCTCTCTTTCTCTCTCTTACTCTCTCTTTCTCTGACGCCATTCCGGTTTACTTTAATCCGCAGTTAAAACAGACCGGATGACACTGACCGATCGTCTCGTTTGACCGAACTGGACAGCCGGACGTGAACTGATTAAGAGGATTCGTTTCTTGCTTGCTCTGTAGCTTTTCCGCCTTCCTTCTCTCCCTCTCTCTCTCTCTTTCTCTCTCTCTCTCTCTCTCTCTTTCTTCAGTCTCTTTCTCATACATGTCAACTCCTGTGAACGGATTCGTTACAGCCAGATTAATTACGCGCTGGACATCCCCCAGAAGGTTGTCCATCGTGCAAAATTAATCAACGCTAACGATATGAGTCACGATTATGAATGGTAAAATTAAAAAAAAAGAATAAATACGTTATATCAGAAAAAAGGGACACGAGGGGATGAAAAAAAGAGGTGGAACTTTAAAATCATAAAGATCAGTCACAGCCGCGTGCTGTTGGGTTGACGGACGGGCGTGCCGAAATCGATACTTCGTTTCCGATATAAATTCGAGGGTTCTCTCTCTTTCTCTTTCTCTATCTATCGCTTGTTTTCATCAGAAGGGTGAAAAATTCTGTGCTATGCCAAAAGGATGGGTTTTGTGTGGTCTCCTATATTAATGCATTATCGACGATTTTTTTTTCTTTGTTTTCCGGTTTCATTACATACGTCGATCAGTCTTTTTACAAAGTGTGCGTGTTTGTATATTTTTATGAAAAGCTTCCGTTAAAAATTAAATTATAAAAAGTGCTCGCATGGTCGCGCAGATCGAATTTCATCGAGTTTTATGCTTCTTTCCAATACAGCGATCCGACCTGCTATATTTTCCAAATAGCTCCCACACTGGAGTTATTAGACCCCTTCACTTACTAAACCTAGATATAGTAGAGATGCCTCTTTAAATACGATTTTCAAAGAAAGGTGTTAACTAAAAGCTTGTTTTTTCTTCGGACACTTGTTTTGGCTTAGAGGAAAATTTTCAAAAGGCGATTCTTGACAAATTCTGCACAACATAGAAAACAATATAAAATTGATAAACCAGGCAAGATTTTAGAGTCAATTCGAGTACGAAGATAATGAGTGCAGGGTGGACCAACTTCAAATAAAAATCATACTGATTAAGTTATTTTGTAAAATAGCGACAATGCCGAGAAGTTTCGAATTTTTTATGTTTTTTTACCAGCTTTTTTAATGATATACTGACCCGTACAGGCTAAAAACATAATTACATTTTTCACATTTTTAATTTTCAGGCGAAAGCCATTCTTTTAGCCGCTATTTCAACTTCATCTCAGTAGCTTTTTAGGAAATCAATATTAGTGATGATTCTATAGAAAATCCAATCAAATAGAAGAATGACACTCAGTTTGTTGCAATACTTCATCTCTTAAAGAAACTGCGGCATTTTCAAAGTGGAAGAAAAATTATTTCTTTTTCGAGATCTATCCAGACCCGATTTATGATAAACCAAAAGTCCCGTTTCCGAGACTCATCTAAATTCGTTTCGAGAGTCTCGCCGAGACTCTGTCCGAGACTTTCATAAATTCTTTTCAAATCTCGCCAAGACTGTTTCCGACACGAACATAGGCGGACGTCAGTTAAGATGCAAATTTGCATCTTAACTTCCGTTTCTGACCGGTAGGTGGTGACGTGCAGCTATGTTCTTGTCTGCGGACAGCCGGCCCGATTTCTACAGAATCCGGCTGTATTATAGAATACATTTTTACGAATACTTTGTCTTTAAGACTCGATAACGGTTTTCTTTTTCAACTTTGATAAAAAAAAAGTTAGGTTCAAAGCTCTGCTCCCGCGCAAAAAAAAATTAGTCTCGCCGAGACGCTCGCCTGAGGTCTCGCTGGGATATCTTGCTGGGGTATCGCATAGTCCCGTATGCAGAACTTTTCCGATTGGTTTCAAGAGTCTCGCCGAGACTGTTTCCGAGACTTTTATTAATTCTTTTAGAGTTTTGCCGAGACTCTTTCCGAGATTTTCGGAAACTCTTTAATTCTTTTCCAGAGTCTCGCCGAGACTCTTTCCAAGCCCAAACTCTGCGAGATTTTCCGAAACTTTCTTTTTCTCTTTACATTGATTGATGGTGATAATGAATGACATTGGATGTGAAAAAAAAATTTATATCATTTCAAGGTTTAGGTAAGACAAAGTGCATTGGTTGCAACGTCTTTGGTCTTTGGGAGCAGACCATAATCTGTGATTTGATAATATTGAGTCGAAATCCCGACGAGACTATATAGAAATCGGGCGGACTATCCGTGGACGTGAAAGACCACCTGTCGAGTAAAATTTGAAGCTCTACAAACTTTTATTTTTCCGGCTGGTAGACGGCATCGAGCTGTTGTCGTTCGCGTCCCCGTATAGCCTACCCGATTCTTATATAGTCCAGTTGGAGTTTTATCTCGATATAAAAAATCGTGTCACTGATCGCGTTGTTTGATCTTATTCTGATCAATACCAACATTTTGTCTTGCCTGAAAGAATCGGATGTATTTTTTTTTATCTCTTAATCTTTAAACTATGTATAGACTATGAAATATATCGCAGCAATTCCTAAAAAATCGCGCCATGAATCTCGGATAGATTTTTCTATCCAAGATTCATGGCTAGATAGAAAGTATCGGAAAGGGGCTTGGCGAGACTATCAAAAAGAATTTAGGAGAGTCTCGGAAAGAGTCTCGGCAGGATTATCGAAAAAGAATTTGAAAAAGTCTTAGAAAGAGTCTCGGCGAGACTCGTTAATAATTCATAAAAGTCTTGGAAAGAGTCTCGACGAGATTCGTTAAAAATTCATAAGTCTTGGAAAGAGTCTCAGCGAGACCCTCAAATATATTTTCGGATGGTCTTGGAAAGAGTCTCGGCGAGACTTTCGGCAAATTTTAGAAAGAGTCTCGGCGAGACTTTCGGCAAATCTTAGAAAGAGTCTCGGCGAGACTTTCGGCAAATCTCGGGAAGAGTCTCGGTGGGACTCTCAGCAATAGTTTTAGAAAATCAAATTTTTTTTTAAATCTCGGAAACAGTCTCGGTTAGACTATCGAAAAAAGTTTTGGAAAATCTCGGAAAAAGTCTCGGCGAGACTCAAAAAGAATTTATGAAAGACTCGGAAAGAGTCTCGGCGAGACTCTCGAAGCGAATTCAGAAAAGTTCAAGAATCGGGACTATACGAGATCTCGGCAAAATATTTCGGTGAGACTCTCAGCGAGCGTCTCGGAGAGACTACTTTTTGTTGCGCGGGAGCTCAGCGATAACTTATAAACATAAGATGAAAATTTTCAAAAATGTTTGAGTAGGCTTAAAGAATGACGTTAAATCTAGATCCGTATTTCAAGCGATCCTGCCAAAGAAAAAAAATCGAAAAACGAAAGTAAATTCTTAAGGGGGCGGGGGGGGGGGGGTTATCGGGGTAAGTTGATTAACTCACAGTAACATCCAAACCACGGAATGTAAACATACGCGCGTTTGTTATTATGTTCATTGTAACCTCTCGCTTATTCATGTGTCTCAATACGTCAGAACGACGCGTCATTTAGGAACAGTAAAGGATTTTCAAAAATCCAGGTACCAAAGTAAATTTTTTCATTGATCTTTACTATTTCCTCCTACCTCGGACTTTTTTCCAATAGTTACAATTGTCCACTATATAAAAGTACATATAATAAACTACAGTTTTACGTAATAATTTTTTCCAATTATTGTTATAATTCGCTTGTAGGGCATTTTGTTTCTAAAGAAAACAGGGCGGGGTAAGTAGGCCAACATTGGTATGGGGTTGGTTGACACATGTGTAAACTGCAATTCTGATTACGACAACGAGGAAACTGGTGAAGAGAATTAAATACACCTTTTTTCCCACAATTATCACCAAAAATACCCTTTAATTTCATTCATGTAGACATTTGTGCTAATTTTTTGAATTATTAAATAAATAAGTGATTATCAGATACAATTGATTGCCTTAATTAATTTATTAATTGTAGTGATTATCAGATAAAAATCTTACTATAGACAATTTGCCCCATACCTTGAGTCAACTTATCCCAACATTGGGTTGGTTGACACAAACACGGATTTTCAAAAAACCGATTAAATATCACTTAGTATTTCGTAAAAAATTTTAAATAATTATCTGAGATAGTGGAAGAATGCTTCTATCCAGAACAACAATTTGTTTTTTGAAATATTGTTTGGTTCCTTTTTTTACAATCAATAGACTAACAAGTTGGCCAACTAGCCCCGGTCTTCCCCAAACTGAGAAAATATATCTGTTGAATCAACAAATCCTGTGGACACGGGGGGGCGAACAAAACATTCAATTCATGATACAACATAATTCAGTTGTTTCAAATTACAAAAAACAGTGAATCGAACTAAATATTTTGTTTCCCTGACTGAATATTTATTTAAATCAAATAATTATTTTAATTAAGTCAAATAATTATTTAATTAAGTCAAATGATTATCCATTTGATTCAAATAAACAACGCATATTTATTTTAAATAATTCGATGTTAATTTTTTTGTTTAATATCCAAATATGTAAATTGAATCTCTTACAATTCGAAAATGTGTATTCTATACTAGTTTCTCATCAATCATGATGAGAAATCAGTTGACCATGGGAGTCATTAGACTCCAACGAATTTTTCACGGGAATGGAACCCGTGGAAGTTATAAACGTTCGCTACTTAATTCTGGATCAGAATCGGTTGGAACGTCTTATCTTACTCAACTTCCGCAACTTACGTCCGTTCAGAGGCCACTACGCACGTGAGAAGAGCCTCGGCGCTCTGCGCCACGCCGTGGCTGGACCGAGAATCTACTCGATCGTTCGTTAATTCTTTCGACAATCCATTTAGTTACGATAATGTCAAAACGTGTTCACACAACAAAACATAGTTTATTGGAATAGTTTAGAATCTTCAACCAATTATTGTGTTCATGAGATCATCCGATTCAATTAAAACAACTAAAAATTTAGTTGAATGGGACGTACTGATGCACGGAAAAAAATGAAGTGTAGTTTTTACTGGGATTTCCATGAAACTTTACAGTTTTCCACACTAGAAGCGCCTTCCGGACGCGTAAACATCAATTTTTCATGAAACTTTAAACAAAATCTGAAAGTTCCTGTGGTGGAAAATACTAATCCTGTAAATGACATGTTCATCAAACAAATTTTTACAGTGTCGAACAGTAAAAAGTACACGAAATAATAAACTAAACCTCATCAGAATTACCTAAATATAACATAAAATTTTAAAAAATTCTTTAATTATAAATGCATTTTCAATCATATTTTCTTACATCCATCACTTTCCACATAAATTTCTGCCGAAAAATGTTCCTACCTACACTGGGATTTGATCTGACCTACCTACGTACCTACCTATCTATGACCTAACCCGCACGGACGCTACCTATTACACTACTATTTACTTGGTAATTACTAGTAAAAAAAGTGATACGTACATATCCAATCCGAAATATAATCGGTAACGTCAATGAATAATCTATGAGAGAAGTCTTTTTTGAAAGCAAGAAAAATTTTAAATATAAAAAATATCCAATTTTCATATATTACAATGTATCATATCCGTAACGCTTCCGTGTAGTTGAAAATTCGTCCCCCCCCCCCGCCCCCCCCCCCCCCATTGTTTGAGCTATAATAATCAAATACAGCAACAGTCTAACAGAATAAGTGTTTCACCTTGAAATTTCCTGGCTCACGTGTCTGGAGAGATTACAGTGTACACTGTAAAAATTGAAAGTAATAGCAAATTTCGCAGTACGTTTTCGAACTTTTACTGGGCACACTGCAATTTCTAATTTATGTCGACGGTAATTTTTTTAATAGGAAATACACAATTTTGATATTTTCCAATTACAATTTTTCATGAATGCCGTTTAACATTCTTTGTAATTTTCAATATCAGTAAATAGTATTGGTTTACAGTTTATTTTCATATACGTACTAAATATTTTACTGGGGGCATTGTAAATTTTATATTTCATACACAGTGGGATTCCTCGTTTTTATTTGTAATTATTGCTATGTAATTTTTTTGCTGTGAACATTGAGTTTTTTACAGTTAATATCAGCATTAATAAAGATCAGAGAGTAAAAAATACATTAAATCCATTATTTTGTAATGAAACACACTGTAAAACGAGTAATTTACAGTTTTCAACTGTACATTTTGTTTTAGTTTCAGTAATTTTTAAATATCGACCATTAATTTTTACAGATTATTTTTTTCCGTGTGTTTTTTCAAGTTTGTTGATTCAATCATTTACTGAGTCGACCAAATCCAGATTTACTTAACTCAACAGCTTTAATTAATTAAGATAAGTCGTAGCGCGTTGACGCAACGAAACGGATGCAACAAAATATTTTGATTGTTTCAACCACTTAATTTGTTGGTTGAACTACATATGCGCTTACCATGACATTATTTTTATTGAATCAACAAAATTGTAGCGAACAAAATGAAATTTGTTGATTCAACAAATTTATTTTCTCAGTGATATTAACGTAACCTAATTATTTTTAAAAAATACTCAAAAAAGTATTAATTTGTGGTAAAATATGAAGCAAAAATTCGTTAAAAATTAACATTTTTTTCAAAAGTGTATAATTCTTCCTATTTTTAATTTTTTCTATTTTTTTAGGTCCAGTTAGTATTCATGGATGCACACAATAAAAATTTTCACCCAGATTTATTTCAGATAAATACAACGGAAGCTAGAGCTTCGGCCATTTTCAAAGTCACCGGCAGATCTTCTCCAAAGTCAGTGCCATTTGTCGGTCATTTCGAATTATATCGTTAACAAAAAAATACGTTTGACCAGTTAAAAGTATGAATAATTAAATGGGGACGTTTCAAACATGTAACACTACTTGGTCCTTTCCAAAAAAATTCCGAAAATTTATGCATTTTTCAACGTTCTAATTGGACCCCTCTCCTTAAAATAGCCGCCATTTTAGGAAGAATTCGATTACGAAGAGAAAGAGCGGTGGCTATAGTTCCAACTAACAACAAGTTACAACCATTTTTGTAAAATGGCCAGAATATAGTTATATTTCGCGCCTCGTTCTCGAGATTACAAATTGTAGTTACCCTCGTGTCCACCAGATGTCACAACGTTTAGAGTGAGTCAAAACGAACCTATCGCTCCCCAGCTATGTTCCTACTGCGTCATATTCTTTCGTTGTGCGCTAGAGAGTACACGTTCGAGTGAGATAAAGAAAAATGTAAGCGCCATCGCTGGTAGACTGAGAGAGTTTTTGCCTCAGTGGCAAAAAATTACAGATGATGTTTTTGCATTGAATTGTATCACGGGATATAGATTAACTTTTTGCAGGGAGGTTGAACAGAGTCGGGTACCACAGGTGACCATAGCGGAATCGGAGGTTAAAAAATATGAAGAGACAATAGAAAAGCTATGGGACAAGGGAGTAATTGAACCACGTGTATGGGAAAAAGATCAGTTTGTATCTTATTATTTTTTAGTACAAAAACCAGATAAATCGTACAGGTTTATTCTAAATCTAAAGAAACTGAACGAGTTTATAAGTCCATGTCACTTTAAAATGGAAAACGTACGAACTGCGACGAAGCTAATTTTCCCGAACAATTTCATGTGTTCAGTAGATTTGGAAGACGCTTATTATTTAGTCCCGATCCATCGAGACAGTAGAAAATTTCTAAGATTTGCATTTCAGGGAAATCTATATCAATTCCGGTGCTTGCCGTTCGGACTTTGCTCAACTCCTTTCGTTTTCACGAAAATCGTAAAACCAGTTATGAGATTTTTGAGAAGAAGAGGATTAATCTCAGTCGTTTATTTAGATGATATCTTGTGCAACGGAGAGTCCGTGAACGAATGTACAAATAACACTAGGGAGACGATTAGACTGTTAGAATCACTAGGTTTCCTGATTAACTGGAAGAAAAGCTCCCTTATCCCTTCAACGAAGTGTAAATTCTTGGGCTTCGTAATTAACACCTCTAATTTCACTATTGAGCTAATGAGGGAAAAAAGAGAAAAATTGATGAGTTTAATAGAGGACTTTAGTACAAAAGAGAGTTGTATAATTAGAGAGTTTGCACATCTAATAGGAAAATTGATTGCAGCGTGCCCGGCTCTAGAATACAGTTGGATATACACGGAGATTCTAGAGAGAGAGAAACAAGAAGCCCTGATAAAAAATGAATACCATTACGATAAAAAGATACCTATACCTGAGACAATAACAAAAGACATAAAATGGTGGCGACATAACTTAAAAACGGGTACTAGTAATATAAAGACAGGTGAATTTAAACCAGTAATATACACGGATGCCTCCGCCTCAGGCTGGGGAGCAGTAGAAGGGGATAATAAAATATATGGATTTTGGAATGCGAGTCAATGCAAATGGAATATAAATTATAAAGAACTCTACGTGGTAAAACTAGCGTTAGAGCGTTTGGCAGACAGAGCACAGAATTGTCAAATTCTTCTGAGAGTTGACAATACAACGGCTATATCGTACGTCAATAAAATGGGTGGAATTAAATATCCAAAATATAATTCACTAGCGAGGAAAATCTGGCAATGGGCAGAGGAAAAACAAAATTTTTTATATGCGTCTTATATAGCGTCGAAGGAGAACGTCGAAGCTGACGCTTTGTCGCGAATAAAGAATCCCGACACGGAATGGGAACTGTCATCGTAAGCTTTCTATAAAATTGTTGAAACGTTTGGTAACCTATCAGTAGATTTATTTGCTAGTGAAAGCAACGCCAAATGTAAATACTTTTTCTCGTGGTATCCAGAGCCGAAAGCCACAGAGATAGACGCCTTTTCGGTAGCGTGGTCAAATTTGAACTTCTATGCTTTCCCTCCTTTTGCGCTGATTTTAAAAACGTTAGCAAAAGTTAAGAGAGAGGAAGCTATGGGAATTATTGTGGTACCAGACTGGCAGAACCAACCTTGGTTTCCTCTATTAAAGTCACTAATTATAAGTAAAATTTTACGTTTTAAGCCTCAATCCAACTTACTGTTATCGCTTTGTAGGACCAAAAAACATCCCAGGTGGAGGTACCTCAGTTTAATAGCATGCAGAATCTCAGGAAGGCCTTTGAGGAAAAACAAGTACCAGCAGAAGCAATCGAGATAATAATTTCATAATTATCGGGACCTACCATCAAGCAATACGGGGCTGCGTTAAAACAGTGGTGGATATACTGTACGGAAACGAATGAGAGTTTCTATAACCCTGGAACGTGTTCGGTACTCAATTTTTTTACTTGGGATGTGGCGATAGTTTTGAGATACCTAGAGAAACAATATCCATTAGAGGGATTATCTCTAACAGAGTTATCAGAAAAAACGGTGATGTTGATTGCATTATGCACAGCACACAGGGCACATACATTAGCAAAAATAGATATAGATAATATCAGAGAGACGGAGAATGGCATGGAAATAAGAATTTCCGAACCGATTAAAACATCGGGGCAAGGACGGTCTCAACCGAACCTTATCATCCCGAAACTTCGGGAGAAACCAGAGGTATGCGTTGCTACTACGTTAAACAGATATATCTCGAGGTAACGAAACCGTTTCGGGGAAAAGAGAATCGATTGTTTATTGCCACAAAGAAGCCCTTTAAACCTATTTGTAGTCAAACGATCAGCCATTGGCTAAAAAAGACATTACAAAAAAGTGGCATAGATATAACGATGTTCAGCGCGCATTCTACATGCCATGCAGCGACCTCAAGTGCCTTTGCAAAGGGGGTGAATATTGGCATAATTCGTAAAACGGCCGATTGGTCAAGAGAGTCGCAAATGTTCGCCAAAGTTTATAACCGTCCTATCATAGTAGATAAACAAGAATTTGCCAAAGCAATCCTTAAAGATTAATTAGCTAATAAGTTCTAAGTTCGCTATGTGACGTTACTTTTTGTATTTTCAAATAAAAAAAATAAAAAATTGTTGTCTCTAAACAACTACAATTTGTAATCTCGAGAACGAGGCGCGAAATATAATTCAACGATCAAACGAGCCCGCCGAAGGCGGGTGAAGTTCGATCGGAATTATATGAGCGCCTCGTTCGAAGAGATTACAACCCAACCCGGAAAAACTTTTACAAAGGGTTTATTCCCAACCCAAGGGAAGCATATTGCTTTTCGCAATTTTTTTCTTAAAAGCTCAGGAATGAACTCTAAAAATATGAAGCAGTAGGAACATAGCTGGGAAGCGATAGGTTCGTTTTGACTTACTCTAAACGTTGTGACATCTGGTGGACACGAGGATAACTACAATTTGTAATCTCTTCGAACGAGGCGCTCATATAATTCCGATCGAACTTCGCCCGCCTTCGGCGGGCTCGTTTTATCGTTGAATTATATTTACGATTAATATATTTGTAAGTAGCTTACTTTAATATATTTTTGATCCTGAATTTTTATAAATATAGCTCATTTTTTTTAGATTGTAAATTTTGATTGCAAAAGCGAAAACCTTTTCATCTTAGTTGGCTTTTTCATCAAAAGTTTATACGATTCAAAAATTTCACGAGAGCCGATTAGAAGAAAAAATTAGAAACTCGATTTTTCAAAAAGCGAGAGGATTTTAAATGTCGAAGGAAAGTGGTCTCGCTATGATTGATTTTTTCTAACCCCAAGTTTTCGCCTCACATTTGAGAAAATACTTTTGTCGTTGCTTTTCTCTGTACAATAATATTATTTGCTTCTTTTTTTCATTTAAATTTATTATGAATTTTATAAAACTCCCATTCAAAATACATTTGAACGTGAAATCCTCCATAGCGTTTATACAGGAATATAAAAATGTTGAATCGTCTTTCATTGTATTCGTATGTAAAATGAGTTTAAGGGCTAAGTACGCCTTGGCTGTGGCAAGGACGAAAACAAGTTATAGATATATAAATTACGTGTGTGTATGTGTAGAACGTCCCCCGATAAAAATTGGTGTGTCGGTCTTATTATGCAGCCTGGCCGCGTTTCAGGACTTGACGGGAGGGTGGGTCGCGCGGGATCGAGCAAAGTCTGATGAGTCGACTCCGGAGGTCCTCCTCTGGGAAATACTCATAGTCGAAACCCCTATCGTCCAAGTCCCGCGCAAGCACACATATACGTACCCTAAATATATATATATAAGTCGAGGAAGCCCCTGATTCCGTTTCTGACATGTGGTAGGGGTTGAATTTCTTTTCGCTACGTTTCGCGTAACTCACTTCCCCTTTTCTTGAACTCTGAATCCTTGCTCTATAATTTCGTGCGCTCCCGTAATTCTTAGTATTCACATTTTCTTTGAAATGTCGTTGAGTTCTACTTTTCAAAGTATTTTATAGTCATTTGTCGTTTTTCATCCTTGTAATCTACTTTTTTTGCAATCTGCTTCGGCTCTTATCTCTAAATTTATCAAATATTTTGTATTGGTCGAAAAAAAGGTCGTTGAGTCGCTCAAAAGGTGACAACGTTCATGTTGTATGTAAGGGTCACTGGAGGACTACACGGGGAAATACTGAGGGAGGGGGTTGCATGAGGAAAAGAGGACTTGACGCGATGAGGCAATACAGAGGGGTGAAAAGCGAGAAAATATGTGTGTGTCAGAAAGCGAAAGCGAGAGGAAAAGCACCGATAAGAAGAGATAGGGAGACGACAGAAAAGGTTTATGAAAGCAAAACGAGAGTAGGACGTGCGTTGCCTACCTTTTGCTTCTCATACATTCCCTCCCCCTCCAATACACCATGAAGCATCAATATATATATAACTCAAACAAAAAGCATCAGTTTTTTTTCGTCCCTTCGAATTTTCACCTACTTGGCGGGCCAACCCTAGTTTCAAGCCGACCATTTCAGTTTTCATATTTTATTTTTCATCACCCCTTTCAGTTTGTAATATTTTCTCTTTTCTTTTTTTCTCCCAGAAATTTATCATCTCCATTGTGTTTTCTACAAAGGATAAAAAGTAGTTTTATCCTACCGGAAAAATGGTGAAAAAAATGGCTTTTTCGTTCTCGAATTCCGCGTAAGGGTCAACGAACGCGTTGATTATCTTAGACATGTGGATTAGGCTTATAGCTCGAGGGATTTTTTTTCTTTTACTTCGGGGTTTTGCGCAAACAGGAATGGAGCAAACAAAAAAATACATACAGAGCGGGGGTCGGTGTCCGGCACGTAGAGACAAAGTCGCTCATAAAGTCGACTAACAGAACTCTCGTAGAAAGGGCGCCCATGACAAAAATATATCTATAAAGTAGAGCAAACGTCCACTCCCCTTTTACTCTCCCAATTCCCCATTCTACGAGATTCCCTATCGCCATACTTTTTTGATTCCTTTTTTTCGTCCTTTCTCCAGTTTCCTCGCTTCGTTTTAGTCCTTGTATATACTCGAGCACTCGAGCCCTACACACGTTCTTCTCTGTATACCATAACCCTCGCACGAAGCTAATCATATTTTCTAATCCGACGCCGCCGTGGCCAAAACCATCGTCGTCCTCTCTCGCTTTCGTGTCGACGTTGAGTGAGGAAAAATCGAAAGAACGAGAGTGAATAAGAGTGAGAAAGAGTGAGCAAGCAAAAAAAGCTTTCTCCCTTCTACACTCCTCATCGTCCTACGTCCTCGTCTTCTACGCTATATCATATAATTTTCCGACAAAAAGCACTTACGTTTCACCCCCTCTGGCATACGACTCGACAGCTTCCCAACCCTCCCTATTCCTCCTCCGCTATACTCCTCATTTCTCTCTACTCTTCACTCTGTCTTGCTCTCTCTCTCTCGCTCTCTTTTGCTCACATACTTTCTTCCTTACTGACTCCCGGAAAATCCGTCGTGGCACCCCGGGAATTCGAGGGGTGAAAATGCATTTATATATAGAGTTTCATCGAAAAATGTCGGAGACCATACCTGTAGATATGTCCCTTAAACCCGTTAAAATGAGTTACGCGATGAGACATTATTATTTCTATCATTAGAACTTCTAGGTCTTCGTTGCGAATTTCACATCAGAACGAGCGAAAAAAAAAATATGTGGAAATTTAATAAGACTTATGTATACCTATTCTCATCAAGAATGCTGTTTGTTAATAACTATGTTTACAGTCACTTAAAAAATACAGTAGACGTATATACTTTTAATCGAATACACTTTGACTCTTGGAAGTATCAAAAGATCTTGAATAAGCCCTATTTAATTATCTTCGTCCTAATTCATATTACTCTTGACTCATTAAAGAAAAAAAAAACATCGTAAAGATTTTCCACGACACTCAAGGCAAATTGCCAAGTGGAGTCTCTGTGGAAAATGGTTTCCACCTACAGATCGTTAGTTTGAGTCACATGTATACGGAATATCGTCCATTACTACTGCAGCAGCCGCAGTCGTAATGGCGCTTGTGAACGGAGGGCGGGGGGGAGTAGAAGAGCGAGAGAGGGTAAAAGACTACACGTTAAATGCATAGAAAATCTTCGGGGAGACGAAGGGAGCCGTTCTCGCTTGATACAGTCCGCATTACTTTGGCTGTACGACGTTACGAGAAGAGAGCCGGGCAGTAACGAGATGTGGATAAGGGGGTGAGAAAGGATGACGATGCTTCGAGTGTATGTGTCGAAGGGGAGTAGTGTATGGAACGGGGGCGTCGAGGGTGGCAAAGAGAAGGGGGTGAGAAACGAGGGGGTGGACCAGACTCCTCTTCGCTTCGATGTCTGTCTCTGATGCTGTTTCTAGGGTGGTGGAAATTAAGTCGGGAGTGTAGTAGACGAAGATGAAGAAAGAGAGAGGGAGTAAGGGAAACAACCCCTACGCTCCTATACCAAGTACTCTTGGATTCTCCTGGAGCTCGTTGCTCCGAGCGACACCTTTTATTTTTCTTCTTCTTCTTCCTTTGCCTCCTCTTCGTCGTGTGTTAGATTTTGAAATAAGCTCCCCCACTTTGCTATTCCTTCTTCTCACTTTTTCCCTGAGGAAAAACTCGCTTTTCTTACTCTCTCTTTCTCTCACTTGTACTTTCTATCTTTCTCTTCTCATCTGGGTGCACTATCTTCTTGTGTCCATTACCGATGTCTGAGTGCGAAGCTCACTTATAGATGTACAAGGTACTACGTACTCATTTATATATTTATATATCTATATATCTTCTGTACACACGTATACATATCTTCATATACAAACAGACAAATGTGTGCTCACGTGAACAAGCGTGTAAGCGTATGCGCGCCACACCACGAGCGGGGGTGGAATCATCTTGCGTTTCGTAGGCGTTACCAACATGGCGCCGGTTACGCCCAGATTTCGTCTCATGGTGGGGAAGCTGGCGTAGGGGAAAATGCACTAAAGTAGGGTATATCACACTGTCTTTCTTCCTCCCTCTCTCTCGTTCTCTCTTACTTCGAGTCCAGAAGAGAGGGATTCCCATCAGTGCCCCTCACCTCCCTTCCTTTCGTTCTACACACAAGAGAATTTCTTATCTCTGCGCTGCTTGCCTTTATAATTGTAAATACACACACGTATTGAGTTCTGAAAAGCAAAAGGACGCAGTCCACCTGATGTGAGACCGAACGTGAAGAAAATTGGAACCTTTTTGCTTGTAGTACTCGAATATAAATACATGTAACTATGACTACACGTTCGTACAGGGATGCGCGCAAGTACAGCCTCCATGCAATAGAGCACTCTCTTTTTTATTTTTTCTCATTCTTTTTTTTAACTGTCTTTTGTTCGTCGATGCCGGCCAGAGAGTGTACCACGCCTCGCTCGCTGCCCTCCCCGCTTAAGATAAGGCTTTCCGCTATGTAGATGACTAGAGTGTAGATGTGTCTATGCATGTCTGTAGAGGAGAGACAGAGAGAACGAAGAAATAGAATCGTGGGGAAATTGGCAAGCCAAAGGAGGGATGAGGCTCTAAGGAATCCAGAGGAGAGAGGCGGAGGGGGATGAAAAGGGGAATCTGAGTGGGTGTACTCTCGTTTAACGATAGTGAAGCTTTTGTCTATATATGCGAAAGCGCGGGCGCAAATTTTACCCCTCTACGTGCATATGTATATTCATATGTATATGTGTATGTACCGATGTATGAACATGTGTGTATACATATATGTTGCTGGCCTCTAAAAATGCGAGCGTGCGCGCACGAAGTACGAGGACAATGTTACACGATGGAATTCCGAGGGAGAGGGTGAAAATATCCGCGTTATGCACACTTTGCCAAGACCGAGGGTCTCCAAGTGTCATCCACGTCAATGAAATTCCCCCCCCCCCAATCCCCTAATTGTTCCTTAATTAATTAATTAATTAAGAAACTATGAAAAAATTGATATTCATAGAGATTACGCATAGTACGATATAATGGCAAAGGCTCCATGATGCTACGGTAGATGAAAAAATATTGAGAAAAAAAAACATTACGCGATAGTGAATGTGCGAATCAAGAAGGGTTCACGAACGCCAATTCCAGAGCGTATGCGACGAGTGTCCCTTTTCTCGGTCTAAATAATTTCCATTCTCTCTTGATTCGCCGAATCTAAAAAAAGAATGCCAGAAAAACGGAGAACGAGTATAAAGGACAGTAAATATATGGATATAAATACGTTTTGGATGGAGAAATAAGGGGAAAGAGGTGCACAAGTGTGTGTTATTTTTTCCGAAGCATTAAGCTTGCTTTTCTGTGCGATAAGGAGTGAGTTCGGCACAGTGGTTGTAGGATAGTAGATTTTTGTCTTAGTCTTTTTTCCTCTCTCCTTTTTTGCCGCGATGAGGCTTCTTCCTCATCCTCTCTGTATCGCACAGAAACTTCCTCGTTTTTCCTCAATATACACGAAATTCGAGAAAAGTGGTCGATGCTGCGGGAGCGAGATGTAGTTTAGTTTAGGGATTCCCCACCAAACTCAGCCACACACGCCTAAATATTTTCACTGTCATGCGTGTATTTTCCTGCATGGCTTCTCATAAACACACGAAGCTAGAAAGTATTGTTGAAACAGTCAAAAGGTTTCCTCGTGTCGTCGAACAGATTGAAGTACAAAAATAACTTGAATTTTCATACGTCGGGATACTATTTGTCAGAGTTCTGAAAGAATAGAGATTCATGATTAATGGAAATGCAGTCTAATTACTTCAATAGCTGGATTAGATTCTTCTGTTTCTATAGATTCCGGCAAATCAATACAATATCACCGGTCATCTTTTTTGTCATAGCTGTAAAGATTTTTCCTGAATAGTCCAAGCTGCTGGTGGACAAGTGAGGATCAAAATGGAAAAAGGAAAGTACGAGCGATATATGTATCCGCAGTAATTCAGCGCTGCAACACAGTAGCGTAAAGCAGTATTAAAAGTTAGTGGGGTAAAGAAGAGAACCTTTTTACAATCACAAATGTGGCGCGTCCGCTTAGCAATCCATTCCTCCGAGTTGGCAGAAGGACACAAGAGAAAGAGAAAGAGAGAAGAGTGAAAGAACGGAGCACATACAGCGAAGCTGTAGCTGCTGATTCTGTTCTCGTTGCTGCGGCCCTCGTTGCTGTGGTCGCGGCATCACTCGAAAGGGAAAGAGAAGAATAGAGAGTATGAGAGAAAAAGGATAAAAGAGAGAAAAGAGGCAGCGACTGAGCTGGTTCATCGAGCTGGTGGTTGGCTGAAGCCAGATCCGCATCTTCCAACGTATATCCATTCGCTTTGCTCGAGTCTCGAGTCATCTCGCCTTCTCCTCCTCCTCCGCCCTGGAATTTTTACTCTTCTTCTGTTGCTTCCTCTTCTTCTCTACCAACAAGAGACAGACTCAATTTCCATTCATTTATTTTCGCCGCCATTTCACTGATTGCCACCGCGTCCGTTCCTTTCCTCTCTTTCTCTCTGCTTGTCGCTTCCCACCATATATACAATTCGTTTTCCTTGGCCTTCGCTATTGCTGTTACTTCTTCTCGCCAATATTATAGTTATATCCTCCTCGTCGTTGACATGAGTCTATCTTTCTGTCTTTCTCTTACTTTCAATGTCCTTCAAGAAACATGGGAGGGCACTCATCCAAACCTTCTCCGAAAAACTCTCTTTCTTCTATCCATTGCTATCCTTTTCTGCTTTGGCTGAGTATGCGAGAACGCGACTTTCCTTCACTCTAATTCCCGGCTTCACTTTAATCACCAGAAGTGCAGCCTTCTGTACAGATCTACGGGTCAAGTGCCCCGTTATAACAGAGCCCATATAACTTCTCTCCTCCTCCTATCTGGTATCATTCCCCAGTGTCACTCTCTCTCTCTCTCTCTCTTTTCTCTTCCTCGGTCTACATAAAAATCGTCTTCTTTTAGGCAAAGAGAAACGCAAAAAAGAGTGAAAAGCATCCGGGATGGATTTAAAAAAATGTGCCGAAACACCGCGAGATTCTATGGGAACGAAGACTCTTCTGAGCTCGAGT
The DNA here is from genome assembly GCA_963989365.1 of Rhimphoctona megacephalus. Classification (NCBI taxonomy): domain Eukaryota; kingdom Metazoa; phylum Arthropoda; class Insecta; order Hymenoptera; family Ichneumonidae; genus Rhimphoctona; species Rhimphoctona megacephalus. The sequence goes on along the minus strand of OZ022421.1, from coordinate 16,175,731 downwards.
CAAATACTCGATATTCGTTTCTATCATTTTTCTCATTTCTTTCTTGCTTCTGTTTTCCCTTTTTAGACCTCTATAAGAATAGAAATAAGAAAGGCCTTATATGCGATGAGACAAAGGCCTGCTTCAAGCTGTGTGCAATGAACAAAAATAGGTACAACTTATCTATATATCTCTGTATATGAAAGGGCAGTATAGTAGCAGTCTTAGAGTTCCATTTGTTAAAGTGCAACAGCGAGGCACTGTCCCCGCTGGCCAACCGCAAGGAATGAATCCGACGTTCTCTATTCGCTCTGTTTTTCCTTCTCCACGTAACTTGGTGGTGGTACTTTCTTCGACAGCTTATTCGAAGAAGTATTTTATTCATGATGATTCGATTTTCGTTGTATGCACTTGGAGAGGCTTGCTCGCATGTGTAACCATGCACAGGAGTACAAGTGCATTTATATGAACTCTCGGGGTCACGATCGATCACTCTCCTCCCGCATACAATTTCTTATTTCCGCCGACGAAAAAGAGATAAGAGTTGACCAACATCGTTTATTCAGGTTTGTCTAAGTTCCCAGTTTAACATCGTTATTATTATTCCGGAGAACCGGAGAAAAAAATCCAGCAACCTTTTACGATACGAGGGAGAGTTATAAAAAAGAGAAAACGCGCACGCATCAGTTATACTCTGTATGGATCACACGAGGTTATCCTGTTCATTAATAACTGGGGCTGAGTAGCGCGAGATGTGTTTTTGGCAAGAAAAGTCACGTAACCAACGAATAGATGATGGTACGCGAGGGAGTGAATAGTTCTATGTTGTATTAGCGTTTGCTACCCATGCGGAGTACATCAGAGAGGGGGACAACCGAAAAGAAAGAGAGAGTGAGAAAGAAGGTACGAAAGAACTCCATTCGTATGTCGTTCGAAAAAATCGTAATGGCGGAGCCTTAAGAGAACATGAGAGAAACAACGAGAGAGAGAGAGACTATCTGACGTTAATGGTAGAAGTGGGACGCATAAAGCACGGAAAAGCCATGGAAAAAAGGCAATTTATGATGCTCGGGGGTAAAAAATAATGGTATGATAATGAAACGAAACGTACACACGCATGCGAGAGAATCAGAGCGAAAGAGAGAGAGAGACAAAGAAACCCAACAAAAAAACTCTGAAGAAAGGGAAATCGAAGAGAGAACGAAAGATAAAAAAAAGCTCTCCTCCTACTCGTTGAGTCGAGTGTGTGCCGAGCAGAACGAGAGACCACGATGTTTGTGTGAATCAGACGCGGATGCTGCACCAACTTCCTTCCACCCCGAAAACAGCAGCAAAGCGGGGAAAAGCTGCGTATCGTAGGGTCACCCTCTGAACAAGAAAAGCAAAAAAAACGAGAGAAAACCACTCGGACTCTGTTTCACTCGTAGGGGATGACTCCGAGGGTGGTCGAGCGTGTGTGCGTGCAGTTAAAGGGACGAAAGAAAAAAATGATCATAGGGAGCGAGTATGAAGAAAACAGAGAGAGAGAGAGAGAGAGAGAGAGAGATGTGGCTTCGAAATAAGCCCAAATCCACGCTTATGAGCAACGCTAAGACAAAAGCCTCGATTTCGCGGTCCCAGAACCAATAATACCAGAGAGACATAGTAACACTATGTAGTCAGGGGAGTGATACCTCGATCTCAGCCATGTCTATCTGTGCAATTCCATATAAATGCATCTGCTCATATCTTTTTTCCTCATACTGTAATCCTTAACCATGAAGGACACCCAACTCAATATTACAAGTTACATTAACGCTGTTCCAAAAAGAAACTTCGACATGATTTTGGGAACCTTAGCATAATTTTTTTCATAACTCGAAGCTATTAGTTAGTTTGAAACGTTTTAAATGTGATCTACCACTTTTCAAGGCAGTTTTCGCTATCTTTTGCAAGACTGGTGATATTGCAGCCCAAAGTTATTAATTATTTTCGTTTATATATAAAAGTAATCGAAAACGATAGCAAGCTGCAGGTATATATATATATATATGTATAGCAGATAAAAGAGGATTAGAGGGAAAGTGGAAGGACGCAGGAGACAGTGGTAGAGGACGATTGGCAAAGATACGCGTCGCATTCGCTGGCTTGAAGTAGAGTAGCAGCAGGGAATGACGTCAGTAACGGATTCGTTAGAAGCGCGCACCCGGGCGACGACCATTAATCCGATGTATCTGACAGTCCTAGCTCTCTCGGTCAAATCGCCGAGTTCCTCGTCCGTGAACGTATTCTACCGGAAATAACGAGAACGGAAAAATACGAGAATCGCAAGAGCCTTTCTTCTGTCTTCTTCCACTTTTGCTCTCTGTCTCTCTGCCCCTTTCTTGTTCATTTTGTTTCCAAAGACAGGCGTTTCATCGTTTGTTTTCATCGTTTTAAGATGTTTTCTCGTAGCCTACTCGAAGAAGATTATTCCTGAAAGGCAAAGTAAAAAGAGAAAATATTAAGGAAGCCGTTCATGTAATTTGTGTGTAGAAAACTAATCGATCAGAAGAAATAAATTCAAAAAAAAAGCAGACATGAATATTTTTTTTTGCTTTTTGGGCTTACTTTAAAGCAAAAGAAAATACTTTCAGATTACATGTATAAAAATGCCGGAGCACCTGAATCTGCTACATTTGTACTTGTGGTGCAAGGAGCAAAAATAGGAAAGGGATGGAGGTTAATACAAATGTATACAAATGTGCTTTCTAGAAACGTACGTGTGTAACGTTGGTATACCCTATACGTGTGTGTTTTTCCACGTATAGAAGCGAGTGTGATGGCGGTACAGAAGCGATTGGGTGGGAGAGGCGAACGGGGCAAAAGCCTCGGGAGTATGAGGGGGTGCGCTTCGGGTTGAAAGAGGATGGGGGTGGTTGGTGGTGGCTGCTCGTGGGGTAGAGGCACTGCCAGCAATGGCGGTGGCGCCCCGCGCTCGGCGTTTATTATTATGATTATACTTGATATCCCCTGCCCAAAGCAGAGCCAGAGAACCAGCCATCCTGCGAAACTTTCCCTCCTCCCTTTTTCCTTTCCGATATTAATATTATTTTTGCCCGGGCGTAGCGGCCGCCATATATCTCGCTCTGGGCATAAAATCCATTCCCCCCCCCCCCCCCCCCGCCTTCTTCTACGTTTTCTCTAGCCTTCCATGCCTCTTACCACCACCCTCCCCCCCGTTTCCTCTCACTTGCTTGCTTGCCCGCTTGGTCCAGCCCCCATCCCCTTTCAACCCACCGACTTGCTTCTCCTCTACTTGTGGAGAACTAAAGAGCGACGTAGACAGAATGAAACTAATAAGTTGCTCGCCCAGGCAACGAATAAGGAGAGACGGAACAAACGGGAAAAGTATTCTTCTCGATCTGACCATTTGCAACCGAGAAAACTCCTTCCATTATTAATTAATGGCGCTTGGCTTCGGCCATTTTCTTCATGCAATATATAATGTGGCATATGTATACGAATATACACATATATTAATATATATGGAATTTTTCCACGTGGGGTAATTTAGGGCGCTTTTTACACTGTCGTAGCTTCCATCAACTATTTTTCAACCAGCAATCATTTATTATTAGCTGACACGTGGTTTGAAGTTCGTTGGAAAAATCAATCTAGCATTTATACATACTTATATATCGATGTAGCATATAAATAAAACAAGTATCGGTCCCAAGTTTCAATCCCCGGATCTCAGGGGTAATGGTCCACGTGGAGTCGTGACCTGACCGCGATGGATCGGGTGAAGGGGATCGTGTATGTGGACACTAGATCTGAACGAAGAAAAACGTTCTAAGCGTTAACACGAGATGAGTTCACAGCCTTTTCCAACTGCTGTTGCTCTCGCGTCAGCCGGACGTGGATCCTGTATCCTCCAGGGATACAAAGAACCAAAAAAAAAGTAAAGTGAAGTCGAATAAAAAAAACTCCTTCCCGAGCAATTCTCTGGTCAGCATCAAACTGTAATTCAAAACTTTGAAAAATAATTCGTCAGCAGTGGCAACACCTAGAGCTCTCAATGATAGCAATAGTGAAAGGACGAACGAAGAGTTTCGTAAGGGATGGAGTTCCTACATCGTCGTCATTCTGGATCTTCCTCACGAAGAAGATCTTTCAGGGAGAGAGATATGGACAGGGAATAAAAAGGAAAAGGGCGAATCTATCGCAGAGTCTTGTCGTCAACGTGTAGTTTTCTCGAGGCGCAGCGGAGCCGTGTGAGAAATTTTAAACTACGATCATCTCAAAGCAGGGGCTCTTCGATGGGCGAATGGACGACGATCGAAGAGAGTTGCTTGCTCTCGTCTTGACTTGGACACTTGGACGTATGTGGATAAGAAAAGAGATGCAGTAGTCTCTTTTGCAGTATAGATAGTTGCATAGGTGTTCTTTATATAGTTTGTGTGTATATATATATATGCATATATATATGTATATGTGAATGCATAGAAAAGGGATAAAAATGAAGGTCGCACGAAGGGGCAAAATCGACACATAGACGTCCAGAATTCTTGCGACGTTCTACGTGCAGGACATCATAGGCCAAGGTGGGATGAGAGAATTGCTCATTTGTTCGACGAAAGAGGTTGGGTTGCGCGTTCTAGCAAGAGAAGCAGGACCGAAAGAGAGGGAAATAGGCATTCAAGTAATAATAGTTTGGACCTCATAGCATCTCATCTCTGTTGCTCCTTTGCATCCTATTGTCACTATCCTAGGTCACTTCTTCCTTCACGATCCCGTAGGACTTCTCACTTCTCTTCTTAGTCTGCCGATCTTTCTCTTCTCGTATCCCTCTTTCTCTCTCACTCTATATCCACCTCGTCGTCCACCTCGTCCTCTCGCGTTTCCTTACCCGATATTGAAGAAGAGAACTCTACAGCGACACACTGCTTTCTCTCTCTCTCTCTCTCTCTCTCTCTCTCTCTCTCTCTCTCTCTCTCTCTCGCACTCACTCACTCACTCACTCTATCTTCGTTGGTAGTGTTCGATCGAAATTCAATTTCCACTACTCGAGCTCCAGCAACGACGCCACCGACGCCAGAGCTACACTCTTCTTCTTCTCGACTCTTCCTCCAGCCCTCCAGAATCGACCCCAAGCCCAGCATCCCCTGGCTTCGACTTGTGGACGACGCTTCATCGGGTAACCCACCTCTACGTGTCCTCTGGACTCACGCTCTCCTTACATTTCCTTCCTCTCCTTCTCTCAGCCTTTCTTCTCTATACATTCCATAAGATAAATTATGTGGCTCAATTATTCACTCGAAACCCGCTGCTTTGCCCATAATTGTCGTTCTCACGTTTAAAAATATTCTTTCGCTTCCACGTCTTGTCCACCAATCAGGACATCGATCCGGAAAACGAACAATTTTGTAAAAAGTGGTTTTCCTTTTTACTCGAATTTAAATTATTCCAAATGTATATCCTTCGGTTCAGCCACACGTTTCACCCACGAGCTAAGCAGGGAGAATTTTATTTCTTTGTTTCGCAGAGGGCCTCGCGGAAGCCGCGAGGGAATCGCACATTCTCTTCTCCTTTCCTCTCTCCCTCCGCTCTCCGTCGCATCACCCTTTCTCATCCTCTGCTTTTCTTTTTCTCTCACTCGTTCAAAGCACCTCGCGAATTCGTGGGTGGTCGATGGCGCACTCCTCGTTCTCACTCTTCCAGGGAGTGACGAAGATGCACGAGGAGAGGATGAAGCGATGGAACACCGGCCCACCACGCCATCTCCCACACCCTTTCCTGCTATTTCTTCCTTACGTCTTTCGTTTCTACGTGTATATACTAACTATATATACATATGCGTACTTTTATACGAACGGCCTCGTTGAAACGGCGAACCTCCGATCGTACCTATTTAAATGGCTTTTTTTCAAGGGGAGCCACACCGAACGAACTACCCTTCTATCTTCCTCGCTCTCTTTCGTCTAAACCCTCCGCTTTCGCCCTTGTCGCTAGTTACGGCAAATTCAACCACCCGCTCCTCTCCTCCCGCGCATCCCTTAGAAAACGACCCTCAAGTTCGTAAGTACACCGCCATTTCCTATGCACGCACACTCTCCACCTCCATTTCACGTATTTCTCTCCTTTCATTCGTTTCTCTTGAAAGACTAAAAGATATACGAGAGAGGACAAAAATGTTCAAAAAAATTTGAAAGTTGGTTTGATTCGAAAATGGCCGCCTTATGTATTCGCCAATTACCACTTCAAACTGGACGCTGTTAGGCAATTTCTATTCGAAATTACAATCCATGGAGATGATTCGATTTGACGAGAGAGATGAAGAATTCGCTTTATCGAATGGTTCGCCCTAAATTCTAAATTTATATATTGAATGTTTTCTTTCAATAAAGTACAAGTAATAGCAAAATAGTCGAACATTCTGCTTAGAAATTCTCTCATTGAACTCACTACTCGTGGAAGGACACGTGAGCGAGTGAAATAAGCGAACGAAGAGAAAAAGCGAACATCCATTACCCAAGAAAGCAATAATGGCTGTGGACATTCCGCACAAGAGAGAAGGAAGGATACATAGAGGTCGGAAAGGAGGTTGAACGTTGCCTCGACCGGTAGCAAGAAAAGAAAAAAAACTAGACTAATATATATATATATATAAAGAAAGAAGAGACAAGATAACGTGAAAGCATGTATGAGGGTGACCACAGAACAAATACATTAATTTCATCCCCCTCATACGTCTTTTTTCTGCGTCTCTTGCACACCTTGGAGAAAAGAGACCACGGTGAACATCACAGCCCCAGAAACATTATAACACTCGGGCTCATCAGAGCAGAGCCTAGAAAACATATTGGTATCCATAATACGATGTAGAAGGACAGATGGATACATACATGGACATTTTTACACCAGCTTCAACATTTTTCTCGAAAAAATTAATTCCAGAAAATGTTTTAATAGAAGTTCAATTTGTTGCATATAATTATTAACGTGCGGACTTCTTTAAACTTTTAGCCAATTAATGAAGTGAAAAATACATAAAACAACAAAAAAATTTCCTGAGCTAGTTATCATTTTAAAAAAATACTCATGTATATTTGAATGCACTGCGTGAGTTGGGAAAATGTAAATTAATTAAGGGACCCTATCGAGACGTTACAATAACCAATGAGTTTTATTTAGAATGGAATAGCCCATATGCGAATAGGGGTATATAATTCCATGTTTTCATGAAAGTGGTGATGGAAAGAGAGTCTCGAAAGACTTACACACGTCTCGCTGCAGAAGAGAAGGGGAGAAAGAAAGAGAAAGAGGAGAGTGGCACATGTGCCAAGGTTTCGTCCTCACTACCTCGGGGATACAAGTAAACGGGCTGCACGCCGAGGATATAAGAGTGAGAAAGCAAGGAAAAGGAAAAAGTGTGGAGAGAGAGAGAGAGAGAAAGAGAGAGAGAGAGAGAGAGAGAGAGAGCCATGGGAAAAAGAAAAGGCAAGAAGAGAAAGGGTGGGGGTGTGTGGTTACCATGGCAACACCCAGGTCCCTCTCTTATAATTATATGGGGAAAAATGGCTCGCGGACTTTTGCCCTCCCCGTCTCCAACTCTCGCAGCCCCTGTGCGCGGGTAAAACCATTCCATCCCTCCCTCCCGCGAGTTACACCCTCTCTTGTACTCTTCCTCGCATTTTGCTTTTACGGTGCGAACCCTCCATGATATTTTCCTACGCCTTCCTTCTCCATCCTTTTATTCCGTATCTCCGTTTTTTTCTGGTGCTCAGCGTACTTTACGTTCATATACATATCAAGTACTGAGAATAAAAACGGCACTACCCCTACGAATGCTCGGGTCGAATCATCCTCGTTTAAGCCATTTGCTCGTCAGAAGAAAATCTCTACGCGAACATACGTTTTGCATTTTATCTAGCCTTCCAGCATTGTTCCTATTGCAAAAATCCCCCGCCCAGCATCCAGCACTCGACTTTACGGTTTTTTTCTTTCTTAAGAAAAATGTGTTCTCCCGCACACATGTGTCCCCATCGATTTGAGTCTCAAAGTGGCAGAAGACAGAAAGAACGGAGATAACAGGGAGGGAACGAAAGAGCAAAAAAAATGGGTAGATTTTGCTTCTAGATAGATCTCTAATGTCCGACGTGGTCAGCGTTTAGTCCGTCGCGGCAACGGGCTGATCAGCGTGACGATGTGTATCCCCTCTTTCTTCTACCCTCTTCCTTTCCTCTCTCTCTCTCTCTCTGTCTCTCAACTCACCCCCTGAACAAACCGCCGCAGGCACGAAATCGAGATGCTCGTGAGCAGCAGCAGCGGTTGCGATAGACCTACGACGATACACACTACTACGACGAATTCTTCTCTCATTTCGGGAGATGCTGTGCTACACTGCGGTTCTCCAGATAACGGTTGTTGCCCGCGGCTCAAAGAAAAAATCTATATGTATATATATGATTATATATAAATATTTAAGAAATAAAAGGGCGTAAACCTCATCGTTTGGGGTACCAAATGACCAAGGTTCCGCCTTTTCGATTTTTATCACACGATGCGTGTATATAAACATAGATATAATACACATCCTTCGTTTCTATATATATACGAACAAGTGTATATAGTGGTCGTGTTTGTATCGGCTGAGAAAAAGAGGGTTGGGTTGAGCAAAAGATATGCGGAGGGAGAAAGAAGAGAGTCTCGATGAGAGAAAGCATACGGACCGGAGAACCCCTCCCCTCTCCCCTGTGTGTTCTGAGGACCAAAAAGAACGTATAATGTATATAACATACACGTGAAAGTGAGAGAGAACATATTGCGACGAAGTAATCCTACTTGATCGCGGTTTTCGGTCTCCCTTTTCGTGGGCATTCACGTTTCTGTGTTTTCTGTACGCTTTTTCGTTAAGAGAGTCTCTCAACGTATGGGTATTAGTTTTGGTATACGTGTAACTCTGAATTCAGGAATGACAGAATAGGCGAAATGATTATGAAGGAGAGAAAAAGAGACGAAAGTCACTAGCGCCGTCAATGTATTAGTGTGCCCGAAGGATTACTACCTCAGAAATCGGCCGGTGAGCATGTGAAGATGGACGGAGATCTTTAAATACCCCGGGGGATGCGAAAGCTTCGCAAAAAAATAAGAAGAAAATCCTCCACCGGAAAAACGTGTCCTGACGACAAAAAAGTATAATTTTCGTCCTGCGATAGGCAGCTTTTGCTCGCTCTCTTTTGATAAAGATAATAAAAAGGAATAGAGAAAATCCAGAAAAGCCTCCATGTGAGCGTATTTACTGTACTTTGTTAACGACGAAAGGGAAAATTCGGGGTAATTAACTTACTAGTAAATGTAGTTTATTAATATTACCTATAACTTGTAATTATTTGAAGATTTAAAATTATATTAATTTGGAAAGTCGCTAAAGTTCCATTGAATTCTATCTATTTATTTTTTTTTCTAATATCCGCAAGGGTTGAGCCCAGTCGAGTTCTAGATTTTTTCACATTTATTTATTAGGACTCAGAATAATATTTTATATAACAAGTCTGATAAACAACGAATTACGTCGCGCGGAAATTTGTTGCATGAACTAAAGGCTTATTGTGAATTCCTACGAGTACGAGTATGATTTGAAGCACGAGCCAAAGCTTTGTACTGTAACCACTCGAGTACGTGTGTGAATGCACCATAAGTCAAAGCGAATGCAGTAACTTACGCGCGATCGAGTACGTTAGCTTCCGCTTATGCCACATGCACTATTTTTTGTAATATCTGCTTCGAAAGTTCGATTTGAGATAAAAAAAATCAATGTTAATTGTATTCAATTTCTTTGGTATTGAATACTCTGCGGCAGATCCAGCTGCTTCGACGAGTTTCCAGGATATGGACAAGCGTGGGCATTCGTTTTTTTATTCATTTTATTCTTTTCAAATGATGACAGTAACAACAAATTTACGTTTTGTCTTGCGTTAGTTTTGCTTTATTAAAAGTTATTTTGTCTTTTCAAACCTGCAGAGCAAAATACTATCAACCGTGAACAAAAAGTTTTTAATTAGCACTTCTCAATCAAAGAAGTAAAAGACTTTGGACACCTAAAAAATTCTAGTGCAAGTTCCACAAAACGCTCATTTTTAGAGATCCATTAGCAGTCTTTTTTTCGTCACTGAAAAACCGGTTTATAATCATCCATCTAAGTCTTGATGAATTCGAAGGAAATTGCTCGTGTCCGCTTTTTCCATTGGCTTGGGAAAGATTTTTTCTGGCGAGACATTTTAATGAAATACTTATATATTCAATTGATACTTCTACATACTTATTTGTATATTTTTTTTAATAGATCATTAAGTAAATATTTAAATTTGATTTTATTACTTTATTGCATATCCTTGGAGCAAAAAATAAATGTTAAAAGGAATATAAATAAAGGAAAAGAATGAAAATGAGGGAATAATTGGAGATCTGGTATTAGTTTGGGTCGCTGGAATGCTCCGTCTAGCATCGATAGTTAAATTATGAGATCGATTCGAGAGTTAGGGTCTTCGTTGGTACGAGCGATTAATCCCTTTAATGAAATAATCCGCCTTTGATCGTGGGGGTTCTCCGATGAGTCGAAAGGGCGTCTGAACAAGTGAGAGAGAGAGAGAGAGAGAGAGAGAGGTAGCCACAACCAGCTTCCGACCCTCATTTTCTCCAATCACTCTCATTTCTCTTGGATGTACATAGGAGGAGCAGCTGAGAGAGTCGGGAAACACTTGAACCAGAAGGTTTTAATTGCGACAAAGTCGGAGAGATACTGCTCCTCATTGTTTCCGCTCGGTCAGAGGATTGCGATGTTCCTACTTGGTTCTCAATTCTCTCCTTGTGGATTTTTAGTAGAAAGGCATTAAAAGGGATTTTTTCAATAGAATAAATGAGTGTGTGAGAGAGAGAGAATATAAAGGAGAAACGAAAGAACAGTGTATCCTGTTGAGGTAGTAAAAAGTACTCTACGATGTCACCCGCAATTCTCAAAGCGACTAAAGGGATGAAGAAAAGCTCATGATCGTGTGTCCCCTTAAAAAATTTACCGTCCTTTCCACTAGAGGAACGCCCGAAGGCGATACGCCCTTTGATTGTGGCTGGACTCTTTGCTTTTTTCTTTTTCTTAGTAGCGTTCTCTCTTCCTCACTCTCTCCCTCCTTCTTTTCTCTTTCTCTCTTTATGTATATAGCTCCATTTTTTGTGCACCCTCGCTGCCACTTTGCCACCCCTTCTAGCTCTCATTCTTTCTCCGTCTTTTTGTGTCTCTTTCTTTCTCTCGCCTCTGCGCTGTTCCCGGAGGCCACGGGGACGAGGTCCCTCGTTATGATCGATAAATTTAATATGGTTATAGCGTTGATACTCGCGACCAACGACAAAAAAAATCCTTCTTCACTCATCTCCGTGCCGATCTTATGTCGGCACAAAAAAAATTCAAGAAAAATCAAATTTTCATCTTCACTATTCCCTTGCATAAAAGTCCTGGGGTAAAAAAAACGACTGATGCAGTCTATTGAACTATATTTGCATTATCTATGAGATAAGACGACAAAAAAACAGTATGGTAAATACCAAAGAGAATAATAAATTTCAACGCTCTATCCACAGTTTCTTAATAATCACGAGCTTTTATACATACATACATACATACATACATACATACATACATATATATATATATATATATATATTTAGTAGTCTCATATTCGCTTGTATTGTATGTGACGTGTATTATGTACCAAAAGCAAAGACTAATGAAAGCTTTTCACCTGCATTGCAGAGGCTCGCCGTGAAACGAGAAATCGGGCTGAGAAAGTATAAACGCGAATATATTTATGAAGATTCAGGCTGCACTATGTAATAAATAAAACCTTATTTTCGTAATAAAGAAACTGATCGATTAAAAAAAAAACCGTTGCGTTCAAAGGGTTGAAAATAATGTCATCAATTTTGACAGTAATTATAGAACTCTGGTTTGAAGACCTCAATCAAAAAACAAAAGATTTTTTTACATAAAAATAGATTTCAATATGTAAAGATGCTTAATTTTTATATCGAGCACGCCACATTTTTACTTATATATACATATATAGTTTGCTACTTAATCACGACTGGTTTATCAGCAGGCGGTGAGATTTTTCGAGAAAGAAAAAAACATCAGTCCGAGGGTAGATAGCGAAAGATTTTCATATATAAATATATATATACGGAGTATAATATTATATAATGCGCGGGAGGTAGATCGTTATGGCCTCGTTAACGTTTTCTCGCTCGCTTGCTCCGTCGAATGAAATTTTCCACGGGAAAATATATTAATAATTATGTTAATATCGTAATAAGGGGGTGCTTGGGAGTTGAGCGAGCGAAAGAACGACTGTGCTGGGACGCGGGTCGAGATGGCGCGAGGAATGAGAGGGATGAAACGTGGAGTAACGGCACACGAGAACGAGAGAGAGTGCGATGAGGGGTGTGGGGGGGGGGGGGGGGGAGAGTGAAACAGAGAAAGAGCGTCGAGTCGACGCAAGGCCGTATGGGGGTGGTCCTCGACATAAGAATATCTTCTGAGATGCCGCGCTGTAGAGCTTGCCGGTAGATGAGAGAAAGAGAGAGGGGCGAGCGAGAGAGAGAAGGGTGAGGGGATGAAGGCGCGCGCGAGAACGACGAGGGAGAACCTTCGCGTATTTTTATCAATATCTCGCGCGCTGCGCATGCGCTTCGAATGTGTGCCCGAACGCTTAAAGCTACCTCTCTTTCTCTTTTCCTCTGCATATATGTGTGTGTATATATATATATATACACGAGCAAATGAGAGAAGCCGACGGCAGCATCCCTTCCACCTTTTTCATCCCTTCGACCCCCACGCGATACATACACGGTTATCCGAGTCTACGTACTAAAATATACACGTAAAATCGAGTATATATGTACGTGTTCGTGCACAGGAAGGTCCGTGGAGCTCCTGTGTGATCTCATGTGTGTCGGAGATCTAATGAGTATGTGCCGTAAGAAACGAGACCTTCCAGCCATCATATATCGTCGGGAAGGCCTATTTATGTATACATATGTATGTGTATAGGCTCTATATATATATCTATATCTATATATACTCAGATGACATTGGTCATGCTCGTATTGGTTTTTTCCTCGTACAGGGAAAGCACAGTTCGTATAAACCCTCCTGAGTATGTGAATGTAAGCACGAGGGCGCCTAAGGACCCCCAGGACAAAATGGAGCCTGCTTATACTCCGTTCTGCAAAGTGTATCCTTTTCCAGGCTCTTTTCGTATTTTTCTTTATAGGCACCCCGGAATTTTATATGTTTATATGTATATAATGTCTCGGAGCAAAATCCGTCTGGTTTTCTGTAGAAAAGATATAATAATACGGCGCCCTGCATTTATATCACGAAAATATTGTTACAATTATAGAAAATCTTTGCGGATAATTGCTACTAGAAAAGTCTGGTGGCAGTCGCTCTCTTGCACCCTTCAGAAAATACGAGAATAAAGTTAGAATATTTTTCTCCTCAGTGGAGAAAGAAATTTCAGATTTTATGTAGTTCTTTGTTCTTTGTGTTTATTTTATATCGACTCCGACCTCGGAAGGAGAGTCCATCATTCTTCTGTATACTGATATTGAGAGAACTGCGGAAAATATTTTTTTAATGGATGAATTGATAAGTGGATACTAATCGGGTGTCGATCTAAGGTAAATTACTTTAATGATATCCTATGACAGCACAAATTTCTCATGTTTTTTCGACTGGTACTTGGCGCCTTCTTCGCAAATGGATATTATTTTTTACAGGCGGGTAGAGAAAGGATGAACGCGAAGATGGTCGGGTAGAACGAAGGTGGCCCAGTCGAGGGAAAGAGAGTGTGGGGAGGGCTTGAAAAAGTAAGCACGAACGTCGGAGGCGTGCGGGAAGAAGGGTAGCTGAGGAAAAAGACGCAAGGGGTCGCCTTGGTGTCTTGCAGCGCGAAATAACCTCCATTACATCCTAACGTTGCTATATATACAAAAGATTATTTTCCTTTTTTCGTGATATAACACGATAGAAAGAGAGAGAGAGAGAGCGAGAGAGAGGAGGGGAAGAGAAGGAGAGAGAAAAAGAGAGCTTTACCCCGAGAAACATCATCCAGTAAGTCTGCGTTCATCGGTGTCGGCATAGAGCCGAGTTGACTATGAAGATAAAAGAGAAAAGATTTTTTTTTGAGAAATTATTGAAAATTAGTCGTACGACATTTTCACTTCATTATCCCGAGAACGTTACAAGCCAAGAAGAGAATACGGGATATGAAAAGAAAAAGAAAGCACCAAAAGCGTTGCCATAAATTTACGAAGTGGAAGAAAGAGAAGGTCGAGAGAAAAAAAGATAGAAACTTGAGAGAACGAGAACGGGGAATAAGCACCCTAGAAGAGACAAACGAGTTTTGGTCTCGTCCATGACACTTTTAATTCACAGGATATTAAGAGACAGGGAGATCTTGTTTTTTTTTTCGAACTCGACCCTTCCGTTAATTAATTAAATCATTTTATATTCTGCAAATGTCTCTTTAGGGTAATGGTCGAGGTGTTAACTTACGAGACACCTTGAAACTCATTCGTTACATCGAGTTCATTTTCAGATAAATATTTCCCTGTCCCATCTACATATATATCAAGAGTACACACACACACACACACACACATATATATATATATATATTCATGTATGTATATTATTTTACCATATTTGAAGCCACTTTGTCGTTTTAACACTTCACGATAACGTGATTAATGCCAATAAGTTATACGAGTTCAAGGCATATGGAATAATTAATCGCGCACTTCCGAGAAACTCGAGCTCGCGACTCGAGACCGATAAAATAATATAAAAGAAGAAACTATTACGCAAATCTCACGATATCTATCGCGTCAATAAATCGATGTTTCTCAACAAATTTCAAGAAGAGAACGTTTTTGACTATGGGACTCACCGCCTCGATGTGGGCCAGGTGAGTGACTGGCTGACTGAAATATTTCGCGTTCGATCCACACACACGCCACCATCGCAACCGGGGGGGTACAGATGCTGGTCCATGGATATATAATAATAAAAAAAAGCATAGATACACACACATATATATATATATATATATATATACACCCCGTGGCCTGAACGGGCACGCGAAAGGCCCGGGGGCCCCCTCGGCGTCGATGTAAAAAAAAAGAATGAAAAAAACCGTCTCCCCCCTTCGGCAGTGTCAGGAAAAACCCTTGTATAAAAAAGCCCGAAGGGGGTCATGGCTCTACCTATGAAGCCATGCGAAAGGTAGCAAGGGGAACCTCGACGATATGCCACAGCAGCCAAAGCACTTTTTTTATCCTTCCCTGTACGTGCGAAACGAACGTGAACGAACATAAAACGAAAAAATCTTACATTTTATCAGTACCAATAAAATTCTTCGTAATTTCTTCGTAATTCAATCTCAATTATTTTTATCGTAATTCAAAATGAGAATTAAACAGTAGGACAAGTTAATGTGAATTTATATTTTGTGGAGCACCAATATTTATAAAAAATACTGAAACTTTTTTAGGATACTTCTATATTTTGTTAATTTCGCCATTTTTTAGAGTAAAAACCGTTCATCGGCGAGTTAGGATGTGAAAATAGGTCCGTAGTCATTGCAAACCACTCCATGTGGACTACGGGATCCAAGAGTACCCCAGACGCGAAGCGTGTGCCCTAAAAATGTTTTTTTTATTTTTTTGCCCCGACCCCACACAAGTTGTACGAGGGAGGCTATGAAGTGTATATGTGTGTGTGAGCGTGTTTGTGTATCGAACGCGTTGACGGTGGTCTCGGCAGCATCGCGGATGATTTCCACGGTAACAGCAAAGCCCACAGAAAATGAGAACGAAAAAGAGAAAGATAGAGAGATAGAAATCCATCTGTGGTGCACAGCCGGGATAGTCCGTCATCAAACACTCGTTATTCCTGCCCAGCCTGGATTACTCGGTATTCCCATTTTTTTATATTATTATTATTATTCCTGCCTACTTCAGATCTTCTGTCGCTTCGAAACGAAATCTCTCATTGTGCACATACGACTCTGGAAACCAAAAAAACGTGCCCTCGTTTCTCCTGTATCTCCAGAGTGTATTACGAAGGATTACAAGGTTATCCCACATCCAAAAAATGACCGCCACGGACCTTTTAGTTCACACCGCGTGATCTACCGTATACCCATAAAATAGGAAATAAAAAAATGTCCGATTCATTGGTAATGCGAGGGAACTTTTAATCGGAGAGTAAAAAAATAAATAAAAAAAACTCGGACACTAATAATTCGAGATATCAATCATTTAATCCGGGCTATCGATGAAATAACGTGTTTTCGAGCTTCGAGTAAGCGCCTCATGCACTTTTTTTTATATTTATTGCCTTTTTGTTGTATCGTTCGAATATTTTCGGAATCTGGCAAGTTCTTAACATGCTGTTTGAATATTTGTTAACATGAAATTGCTATTCGTTATCAGATTTTTTTTTCTGGAATGTCATACTGTTTGTACCTATCAATAAAATTATTCATGATTATCGAAATACTTTTAAAGCTGACTTAAATTCTTGATCAAAGTCTATTGCTCTTAACGATAAATATGTCTACAATTTGTATTTTTGTTAACTGGAATTGAATAAATATAATTTTATTCCGCAATAGCTTAAATTCATACGTATTAAAAATCTAAATAATCAAAATAACAAATAAAACAGAACGAGCGGAGATCACCTCCATCTGAAAAATAAGGAGCTCAACGTGGATATACATGGCGAGTGAGATAGGAATATATTTCGCCCCCAGGAATATTTCGGGGGGCACGTCGCGGGTAATATAGCAGCGAAGAAAAGAAAAAAAGTACGTGGGTAAAAAGGCCGAGGTCGATCGGTTTCGGGGATTTTTTTGCGAATTAACGGCGCTCGTTCGAGAGTCGAGGCCAAAAAAATGGGAAACATCTGTCAGTATATACTCTCGATACATATCAGAAGCATTTTGGTTCCTGGATTCTTCTCGACGTCGTCGTTATAATCGACATTTTTTTTCTTCCCATCCTCCGTCTCTTTTCTTTTTATTCTCACATATTTTTCCCTTCTCTTTCTTTATTCACACGTGAAATGATGGTAAAATCATAATGATAATAATAATAATAATAATAATAATACGCAACGTGAAACCCATCAGACACAACGGGGGAATTGGTTGAAAAAAAACCGAAAAAAAACTATTAGTTCCGGTTCTAGGGGGGGTGGAAGTTATCGATAAAAGTGGCAGGGTGAAAAGAAAGAAAAACACAAGGTATCTCTAGGCTGCATAGTACGTCTCACTCGCACTTACTTTCACCCTCGTGTCCGTTTTCATCTCCGAACGCTCAGCCTGAGCATTTCATAAATTCTAATTTATGGCCGACGGAAAATTGGTCTCGGGTTAATCCGCGCTATCGATGCCCGCCTACGTTTTATAATACACAACATATACGTATGTTTATGTGTGTACATATATTTATAAAGCGCAAGTAATAAATTTTACACCGTTTTAATAAAAGTTGAACTTCTGATTTTATTTTATTGGCCATTTTTTATTACGTTCTAGTATATTGATATATATGAAATCTTCTCGATTTCTGTAAAAGAAATATGCAAACAGTTTATCTCTCTTTAGATTCTAATTAAAAATCATTAGCTACGTAATCGAATTATTACAATATTAGTGAATTCGCTAGGCAGAAATAAAAAAAAATAGGGATAGAAAAATATTAGGGGTGACATTTTTTTTAAAGCAATGTAGAATTGATTATATATATATATATATATATATATATATATATATATATATATATATATATATATATATATATACGTATGGCAGGAACCGATGACTATCATGCTTATCTGAAGTGATCCCGAAAGCGAAGCGAGTCGCGCGAGGCACACACAGCCGCAATAAATCTCATTACTTTCGCACCTGAGTATACAAAAATATAAACTCGAGGGATATAACCGATCGATTGAACAGGCAGACAAGCAGGCAGACAGTGATGATTGTTAACACATCTGCACTTGAGCCTGTATTATCATTTATAAATACTCGAAACCAATAAATCCACTGGGATGAATTGAATTACTAATGAATTTTCGGAATTAGACGTCACAAATGAGGCCCATCGGGAGGTGGAAATTAAAGGTTCTTACGTGCATGACCTCCTTTTTTTTTAAACATCGATTTCGTGGAACTCAATGAATGTGACAATGTGTGTCGGCAACTTGTGTGTTCCGGATATAATTTACAAGCGAGTATCGCACAATCTATTTACCACGCCAGTTAACACGTGCCTACTTTTTTCTTTCGTTTTTTTTTTGCTCCTTTCGGCGCATCAGGTTTTACATACTCCCTTTCACTCCCAATGGATTAGATCTCGGTCATTGTTAAGTTTTTTGCTGTCTATCCGGTTTTTTCTGCTGTTGCCTCGGCCAATTTTCGGGTGTGCAAACACGAGCATTGTCTACTGCACGAGCCCTCGCACCACCGATTTGCGTGGCCCACCAAGTTTAGTTCTACAGAAGGGTAGTCAACAGGAGTAATAACGATAAAAAAAGAGAAAGCAGCATCCCAACACCCCTTTCACCGCGGGGATTTAAATACGATGTTTTTTATCAACGTACTTTTTTTTGTCTTTTCGAATCGCTTTCTCTCACGGGGAGCCTCCCTTCAAGAACATCAACCCCTTGTTTGGTCCGCCGCGCCCACATAATTACCGGTCGGCGGTAAAAATAACGGGCAAAAAAAATGTCGACGCTCTTCTCGCCATGAAGAAATGTATATCGAACACGGGAGAAAGGATGAAGTTGAAAAAAAAAGTTTCGGTGCTCTCAGGCTAAGGGTACAGAAATGCGGGGGGATGACAATGAGAGAAACAGAGAAGAAAAAAGCGATATCGCAATTAGACAGCCGCGATCCTACAAATCGAGGGTCTTTCTGTTCTCTCGTTGGTTCTCGTGAGGGTTTAAGGGTTGCTCTCGACACTGTTCACCAGAGCAACCCGATGCCGCGCTCCCGATTTCGAAAGGGTGGCAAAAGATGGGTGGCTCCCTTCGTGAAATATCCGGGCACGATCTGCTGGGTCCACCATTAGTCTGGCGCTACATCGTGGCTTTTTTTTTTATCCACAGCATTGTCTATATTTTTTTCTTCTATTTGCTCACGATGAATGAAATTTTAATGCATACACAGAGATGGTAATTAGGGCGGTAGAAATTTTTCATGGTTTGATGAAGTAATTGGGTTAATTTATAAGGGGCTGTTTTCGAAATGTGTCGAAAACCACGGTAACTACAATCAAAATTTTGATATATGATTTTTAACAAATATACTTATACGATTAAAATTGTTTTAATGGAAATTTAGACTGTCGATTAACTGTAAAACAATAGAATCATTACTACCAAACAATACAAATTTACATTACTATAGAAAACAAAAACGGAAATCCTATGGTGACGACGTAAACAAACCAACCTCTCAAATAATTTATTAAGACAAAAGTGCTATTTCACATATATTTTTGAATGGCACAAGTGACATTTTTTTGATTTATAAATCCGTAAAAAGTAAGAATGGTTCAGAAAAAATATGCTCGGAATATCACAATTAAACGTCTATGGCCAACAAATTGGGGGATGAAATTTTTTTAGGCTGACTATGCGAGGGGTAAAGAGAGCATCAGGGAT
Organism: Rhimphoctona megacephalus; assembly: GCA_963989365.1. Classification (NCBI taxonomy): domain Eukaryota; kingdom Metazoa; phylum Arthropoda; class Insecta; order Hymenoptera; family Ichneumonidae; genus Rhimphoctona; species Rhimphoctona megacephalus. Next base: position 16,155,996 of record OZ022421.1, on the reverse strand, counting down.
TGTGGGGTGTTCCAAAGGGTGACTGCTACGTCCCATCGTACTGCTCCTGCGAGAGTTAAAAAAAATCCATAAGGGTCTTTCTTTCTCTCTCTTTTTCTATCTCGCTTGCGCAACTCAAAAGTAGGGGGTTGTTGCTGGTCGTTTCAAACGAAGGACGAGGGTGCTCGTAAAATCGTCGAGATGAAGGTTGACTCGCATTGCGAGCGTACCAAAGGCAAAATAAAAGTTGAAAATTTTAATAAATTTCCTAATGAATTCGCCATTGTTTACATTAGTGATATGTAAGGTTATGCAGCTCGCCCGGGCACGTCATATACTGTTTTGAGAAGAGCATTGACAGCACATCATAGCCGTAAAAGGGCGCGAAATTATTTCAATTTTAAATAGAACTTCTAGCTTGATAAATAAATCGGTAAAAACTAAGTTATACACCTAATATATGCAAAGTAATCGTATGTGTAATTACGTAAAAATGGTTCTTCAACGAGCACTTGAACCTCTTATCAAAGTAATAACATACACTATTGCGAATTGGATGAAAATGCTAAGAATTTATGAATAAGAAGTGAATACATAAGCCAGTCTAGAGTCTAGAGTACCAAGAGGTTGTGTAGCATCAACGAAACTTTTTCATATACGTATAACGATTAAAAATGTATATAAAGCTGTATAACTTGCATTTATAATGCGGAAAAAATCCATAGAGAGCGGGACGAGGAACCGCGCCCATCATATATAATAGACGTGCCACCCTTACCGCCCACTTTCTCGCACTTTCTCTCCCTTTACCCGCCGCAACCTCACCGTGAACGCCAGGCTACCCTGGCTGCCTGTACTTTCAATCAATATTTAAAGAATTGCGCCTTAATAACATTCCCGTCGACTAAATCGTAATACCCGGACGTGCATTCAAGTTCCATCTCTCTGTCCAACAGGGAATGTCTACAGTGACCTCTCGCAAGGATGTTATTGCCATTGTTGGTAAATCGTCGGGTATTTCTGTTCTCTGGGTGCTGTACCGATCGATGAAGTGTAAGAAAAATAAAAGATACCCTACGAGCAGTCGATAAGTATTTTCTGGGCTTACTTATCGACTGTAGATCAACAGTTTTCGTTTCACCGACCTCTTGATTGGTAAAGAATGCAAAATTTTATCGAGAAGAGATATGATTTTTGTAAGCGCGCGTACCATATCTCTGCGCGTACATTAGTCGACGCTCCCGTTTGTCTTGTTCTCTCCTTTCCACCATTCCATTATGTCAACTCCGTTCGTTTCCATATGTCAACATCCCCATCCCCCATTTCGATCCTTGAAATATTTGCTCTTTCACTTGTCCCGCATTCCCCTTCGTTCGATGCAATGCTAGCGCTTCATTAGCTATAAGAGTAAGGAAAGAGGAGAAGTTGCCAGTACGGAATGTTTTTGGTCCCGCTGGATTGACAAATCAGTGTCAAGAGTATCAAAGACAAGTTCTTGTTGACTACTCCAGAGTGGCGTTTCGTCGTAGGGTTCAGCTTAAGAATACTTCTGTTACCTACACTGGATAAACTTACAATTTTGATCAAGTTGTGTTCGATTCGGCCGTGCTGCTAAATTGCTTGCAACGCAACTAGATCGCGATGCTACATCGCTAATGGGGTCTGGTGTAACAGCTAATTCCTTTTCTTGCCGTTGAGATTGAGCAGAAGGCATTGCTTTTAGCTTGATTAATAAGAAGATAATTCAAGCTGTTGCATAATGGAGGTTTGTATCATTAGTTCAATGTTTTAGTTTACAAATATTGATTCGTATAAAAATCTAGTTAATTATTTGGAATTAATCATTAATCTAGTTGATTAATGGAATAGATCATTTGATCAATTCCATTGGGAACGCCGGAAATATTTGGAAGAGCTCCGATTGCCAGTAGTGTAAATTCACCGGTTCCTCTTGAAATTCCGTAGCAGTAATTCTTGAATAATTCTTGATGGTTACAATAATATGAAACAATAGAGTGCAACCATATTTCATAAAATTGGTAGTTTGATCTTAAATTCGGGAAACGTCGATTTCATCGTTAAACCATCCGTTAATATTTAGCAAGAAAGCTTTTCAATAAATCAATCCAGTCAGGAACAACCACAATCACAATTATTGGCATAACATAAACTCAACTGATTAATCAATCGTAATAATTATAAAACTGTATAGATCCAAATGGAGCTAAGACGTATCTGTATCCGATGAGAGTTCGAACGTATTTATAAAATCAATGATTCTATAGAATTTTTTCTGACATCCAGAATAAAAAAAAAAACATTAAGGAGGCTCGGTCGCGTAGGGCCGGGATCTCTGGGCGCATGAGCGGGGCTCCCCCCCTTTTTTCAAATACGTATATTTGCGATCATACTATAGATTATAAATGTATTATTGGTAATTTAAAACAGGAGTAATCAGTCGCACATCGATAAATAAAAACCATAAAATTAGTACAATTTTACGGTACGGTACTGCACACAAAAATGTGGCAACGTCGCAATTCTCCATCTCACTCTATCCTCGGATTTCCTTGTCACATTCATAAACCCGAATTGACAATCGTCGCGTGATTGTGTTATTGTGCAAAGATATTTTGTTTGACTGATTATTCTTCGAAAAAGTGCGATTATTCCAAAATGCCATATAATGTGCGGGCTGTTATTGGTAAAAAAAAGGAAAGTTCGTGAAAGCGAAAGTAAAACGAGCAATGGAAGCTGCCAAAAACAATCTACATCGACTCACCAACAACGAGATCATTCATTATTGTTGAGAAATAAATATATAAATTTTGTTAATCGTTTAAACTTATCATTTTATTCAATTGATGCGGTTGTTCTACGTCTTTATGTACACGTATACACGTGAATACACACACGCGCACGCGCTTGCATTTGTCACAACAAATTTCAGGTCAGGCATCTGACGCTTCAAATATTGCGCATGCGCTCTGGCGCTGTCCTGAACATCTGATTTCTGCGACGCTGTCGAGTCGTTTCACAGTCACGAAACGGCCCGGAATTTCGAGTATTTAGACATTTTAACAGTTAATATCTTCTTAGATAAGTCGATAACCCCAAACTTTTTTGATTTATTTTGAATCCTTACATTCTAAAGAACGACACTCTAATTTTTTGTTCATTTCTCCTGCGCTTGTGTAAAGATATCACAGAGGACACGCATTTTGAGAGTAACTCTTCCATAAGACCTGTGTTAAAAATCCTAACTTTAACCATTTTTTTCATTCTTAAATGGTCGATGACCGCATCAGAAATTTCGCATACGGAAATATTGATAATTCAACCATAACATACTAAAAAATTATTTTTTTCTAGCACATAGGCGTTCGTGACCGAGCCTCCTTAAACTTAGTATTATAATAATAAATTCGAGGATTTATACTAATACACAAAAAAACGAGAGCTAATCAATATTAAACAAAACATGATTGCTAGGAGCGATTGAAGTGTGCCCTGAAATGAGGAATATTTTCTTCGAACATTTTTAACACAGGCGCAAACGTCAGTAGCCGAAATATTCAATTCATCCATTGAACATCACGAAAAAAATAGAGGGCTTTTTTGCTATTTATTGGCTTCTCAAAAATACAGCTAAATAAAAAATATACAGAAAGTAAATTATTTATAATGTTATATCTGGACATAATATCAATTCACCGATTTGTTATACAATAGGGTGGCCCTTAATTAGGGTGTTCTTGAATTTGGACTTACGTACCCCTCAGAACGATTCAAAATAAACTAATAAAAATGTGTGCCGAAGGATTTTTCTCAATATCAACAATTACCCGTGTCACAAGGTGTGGCTTTTTCCAATTTAATGGAATAGTCTGCCATTTTCAATGATTTTGTTAATAAATTTTTTTCTCAAAATAAACTTGATTTATTTAAATCCATTTTTAATACATGAAAGTAGATATATGAAAGTAATACAACAAATTTTTTTTTTTTTCACTGTAAATCTCGCTGGTACGGCAGCCTGAAGTTAGCCCTGTTAAAATCTGGCTGACACGATATCTTGACTTCGGATAATTTGACACAAAAAAAGTGGCGAAATTAGTAAAATATTGACTTGTCGCTATCGTTTGGCCTGGAATAATTCACGTGTGATAACAAAAAACAAAATGGCGGACTTTTGAAATTTTTGACCTTTTTTTCAATTTTAATTGTTTAAACAATCGACTAAATATTGATAAAAATTTATAATTCTAGGTCAAACGGAAGCTATGCATGTGTAGAATAAGTGTACTAAATTTCTCGATAGCTCGATAGGTGCAAAACTTTTTTTTCTAGAACGTCGGCCAGGTCAAAAAACGTTGTTTCGAGAAAAACGCGTTTAAGACGCGTCAAACGCCTAGGCGCATCCGAGACCCTCGTCTTGCTATGCGTATTTCTATCTGTTCTCCGTATTTCTGGCATAAATAACACTTTGTATATTAATTCTATATACAGTGGCGTGCAAAAGTTTCGGGCCACCCTATTTTTTATGCACATTGAACAGAAATATGGTGGTGGGAGAAAAACAAACAAGTAATGATAACACGTAATCACTTATATTTGGAAACAATAGGTTGTATACATTGATATCGATCTTAAATCATTAATTGTTCAACAATTTTTTATGACTGGCTGTGCAAAAGTATTGGGCTGCGTACTTTTGGGTATGAAAAAAATAACAAAAAACTTGAAAAATAAGGAAGCATGTCTTGGTCTTCTCCACTCGACTCAATACTTTATTGCCATGCCCTTAGCAGCGATGACTGCAGCGCACCGACGAGGCATTGACCCAATTAGTTGTTTGATTCGTTCTTGTGGCAATTTTTCCCATTCACTTCGCAAATGGTTCCACAATTCCGTTTTGTTGGAGTAATTTTTCGTTCCAACACGATGCTTGAGGTCTTGCCACAGGTGTTCAATAGGATTTAAATCCGGTGACCGCGATGGCCAGTCAAGAAGGCGGACTTTCCGGGTTTGAAGAAAATTTTTAACAAGTCGCGAAGCGTGTTTCGGATCATTATCGTGTTGAAAAATCCAACCACGCGGCAAATTTTTCATTGCAAATGGGAGCATATGATCCTGTAGTATGTCCCTGTACATTGCAGCGTCCATATTGCCATGAATTTCCACCAGCGGACCAACGCCATCATCAGAAAATGCTCCCCAAACTTTAATGTTTCCGCCACCATGTTTTACGGTAGGAATTTGGTACCTTACATTATATCTGGTACCTGCTGGACGTCTTACGTACTTCCGACTATCACTTCCGAATAATTGAAATTTCGATTCATCGGAAAAAAGTACTTTCCGCCAATCTGATACCGTCCAGCGCTGATATTTTTTCGCAAAGTCTAATCTAGCCTTCTTATTCTTTTTGCTAATCAATGGTTTTTTTACACCAACACGTCCAATCAGCCCCGCAGCTTTAAGACGTCGAGATACCGTACTCCGACTAACATCAGCTAGATTTTCACTTCGCAATTCCCGGGAAACATCTGCAGCACTTTTACGTGGATCTACAATGTATTTCCTTTTTATAATTTTATCGACGCGATTTAAAGTTTTTCGCGATCTACCGCTCCGATTTTTGTCACACAGTGAGTTTGTTAATTTATATTTAGTAATAATACGATTAACGGTACTTTTGCCAATAGATAAAGTCTCCGCAACATCACGAGAACTTTTTCCTTCTGACGAAAGTTTTAACACGATTTCACGAAGCTGAATATTCGTGTGTTTCGGCATTGTAGCAGAAAGGAGACTGATTTTCCATTGTAGGACATGTTTTGAAACTAATGAGGAAAAAAATGTAAACAAACCGTGCGTACGAAGCCGCGGCGATATAGTGGCCCGATACTTTTGCATACCGACCAAAGTCATTCCACGTAGTACACGAAAAATACGCCATAATTAAATATAATATACGACGCTGTTACCGACATTCTAACTTTCTTAAATATTTTGAACAATGAACGAGTGGAGAAATAAAATATTTTATCAATTCACTGGAAAAGATAGGGTGGCCCGAAACTTTTGCACACCACTGTATATCTACTACTACACAAATCTGTACTTTTCAGAAAATCGATTTTTTGAAAAAAAATGGCAGGTTGTCCCCTTAAAGTAGTTCGGTAGAGTTTGACCGAGTTCAAATGTAGTCCATTTTTCAAATTTGTAAATGGGCAATTTAATTACAAAATCGATTTTAAAAATCATTTTCATTTAAAATAAAATTTATCATATCGCGTATACTCTTATAAATCATCTAAATGAGAATTAAAATTTAATAAGATCTTGGCCTGACTCATGTAGTAACAGATCCGTGGATCGGTGAGAATGTAAATATAACCTCGAAAATTTTGCCGCACATATTGTAAACATGATTCGCAACAAGATGACCCTCGATGGTTTTGAAATTTTGATTTTTACTCTTTTTTTTGTGAAAAACTGCGAAAAAAACGCGTTTTTTTTACTTTTTTCGTTTTTCATCTGCCATTTTTTTATTTTTTGATAAAACTTTATATCCGAGGGTCATTTTGTTGCTGGTGTCATACTGAATCTAATGGACTTTGATTTTTTAAATTTCAGACAAGCCGTTGCCGAGTTGTGATGGAGCTACCTAGCCCACCTATTTTTGAGACGTTACGTTAAACTATAGTTTTTGTACTTAAAAATGAATAAAAATGAATTAAACATTTTTTTTAAATGTATTTCAAGACTTTATTTATCAAGCCCAACAACTTTTATATTCATATCTTTTATAAAATCCTCAAAAAAAATTCGCGAAAATAGCCTTTTTTCGTGGCTCCAAAGTGGACTGGCCCCTTAAGAGGAGATAAAGTCAGGACTAATCTCCTCAGGTGGCAATGCGGATTCCGGAGAATCATTAGTAAAGTCTAAAAAATGTTGTTTTACCGCCATATCACATTCGGCAAAAGTAAATAAAATTAAGCTATGGTTATTTTGTTCTTCAGGAAATGAAAATATTTATTATATTCCTTCTGCTCACTTCACAAAATGTTTGTTATTTTTATAATATATAAACTGTGAAAGAACTTTACAAAAAGCAATGAAATCTCGGTAATAACTTTGAAAAAGTAAAAAAAGGACGCCAAGTATAAAAAGTTGTACCTTAGTTATAATGTGACCAGTTTGTTATTTTTTCACTTAAAACAACCTAAACTCCTCTTTCTTCAAATAATACTTTCTCTTTCTCTCTTCTTTCTCTTTTACAAAAAAAATCTTCTTCCTCTTCTTTCTTTAGAATTTTTTTTCTGTTTATAAAAAATTATCCTTTCTATCCTACTTTTTCTTCTTCTATATAAAATTATTTTTCTCATACCTCCTCTTTTCAAAAAGTATTGAAATCGCTATTTTTTTTTTCATACAGCCAAGTGAACGTGAGACTGAATTTTATTAGAAATGGTTCACAGATCTGCTAGAACCAAACCATGATTGTATTTCGAAAGTGCTAACGAAGTTAAAAAAATACAGACAATTACGAACAAAAGTATGTTCCAAAATTTTCGATTATTGCTCGGAATAAAAACTACTCTTTTATTGACCTGAAACAACGAAGGAATCACTCCATTTCGATAAAAATTTCGTGATTCACTATGTAATCTCGCTCGAATTTAGTTGTTCACAGATGACGATGTGTATGGACTACATAAATATTGGGTTGGCAAATAAGTTATGACTCACTTCAAATACACAGATATATTTATAATTTTGTTCTATATTTAAACATGTCAATCTACAATATAATCACCAGCCGTGTCTATGACTTGCGTCCATCTAATGGGCAAGGACTGAATGCCGCACTCCCAAAACTTAGCGGGTTGCTGCTCGAAAAATTCCGAGATTGCGTTTTCGACATGGTCGAAGTCTCTGAAGCATTGATCATGCAGGAAAGTTTTAAGGTCTCGGAACAGGTGATAATCCGAAGGTGCCAAGTCGGGGGAATACGGCGGGTGTGGAACCGTGGTCCAACCAAACTCTTCTAGTAGCTGGCGGGTGATTGAAGCAACGTGGGGCCGAGCGTTGTCGTGCAATGAGTGCACCTTTGTCACTCTTCTCCTCTTTGCTCGCATTGCAGCAGCCAATTTGCGAAGCTGCCCGACATATACGTTGGCGGTCACCGTCTGTTCTCCAAGGAGTAGTTCGTAATATATTATTTCGCATGCATCCCACCAGCAACACAGCAAAACCTTTCGTCCGTGGGTCTCTGGTTTGGGCTGAGCTGGCGGTTTTATTTCGCGCGGCAGCCAATAGGCCTTCCGTTCATTGTTTTCGTAGAGGATGTAACTGTAGTCTCCAGTTACGAAACTGCCAAGAAATTCCTTGCGTTTCGGCTGCAAGAGCAACGACTGACAGATGGACACTCGGGCAGCTCGATTGGCATCGCTCAACTGATGAGGTGTATATCTCGCCAGCACTCGCCGATAGCCGAGTATATGCAGCCGACTCTCGATCGCTGTATGACTATAGCCGAGAGTGCCTGCGCTAATTCCCGAGTGGTAGCATATGGGTGCTTCTTCAGCTCTTTTGATATGGTGTCGTCTTCCAATTCAATAGGTCAACCGAAGCGCTCTCGATCTTCCAGGTTCGTATCTCCGGAAGCGAAGCGACGGAACCAGCGGCTCACTGTCGATTGTGTTACGGTGGCCTCTCCGAGAGCAACGTTGATATTGGTGGTTGCCTGCCTCGTACTGCCACCACGCCGAAACTCGTAATATATGACACCTCGAATAGCGCGCTCGTCCATGTCGAAAATTAGACTCCCGCAGACGTCAGCAGCCGGGCTTTTATACCCACCGTGCGAAAGCTTCTAGAACATTCTAGCAGTTGCTAGTTATGGAAACTTTCTAGAATGTTCTAGAATAAAAAAGGGAGATTTAAAAAAAGTGAGTAAAGACTTAGTTGCCAACCGTACATACGGCACAAGTTCGATGCAGAGACTATACAAAAACTTGGCGTGCATAACTAAGGAAAATAAGTTTGGCGAAGAAACGCCTCATCTTTCTCGGTCCTCCATTCCATCTATTCAATTCTCATCTGTCCTGCACATCGCATTGTTGCATCGAATTATCTCAACACAGTCATCTCATCCATTCCATCCATCTACCTCATCCATTCCATCCCTTCTATCCATCCGACTATCTTTTCCAGCTCAATCCATCCGTCTCGTTCATATAACCCATCCATTGATTGCGTTGATCCGTTTATCTATCTCATCCCATTTTTTTCACCCATTAATGGATCTGTCTCACCTCATACGATTTATCTATTTATTTCATCCATTTCATTGCATTTGTTGATCCATACACCCATCATCATGTCCATCTATCTCATTCTTATAACCCACACACTTATTGCATCCATCCATTCATTCCATCCACTGCATCATATCAATTTCCCATCCATGTATCTGTAAATCGATCCATCCCGTTAATATAATCCGTACATATATCGCGTCTATCCAACTCATCCACTATTCACCTATTTTATTCCTCTATCTATTTTATTTCATTTCATCAATCGACCAATTTCACCGGTCTTATTCACTCCATTGAATGATCCTTTCATTTCATCATGTCTATCCAACCATTCGCATTACAGTTTCGCCGGATCTGTTGCGAATGGTTGGATGCACTACAGATCGCACCACAGATCCTCCGGATCTGTTGCGAATAATTGAATGCGAATTATTCTTGAAATATAAAATTGTGCTTGAGCACATAATTGATATCGGGCAGTACGTTAGATCGAAGTATTTTCCCGGGCTTATTTTCCTTAACCATGCACGCCAAGTTTTTGTATAGTCTCTGCATCGAACTTGTGCGGTATGTACGTCATATATCTATGTAGTCCATACACATCGTCATCTGTGAACAACTAAATTCGAGCAAGATTACATAGTGAATCACGAAATTTTTATCGAAATGGAGTCATTCCTTCATTGTTTCAGGTCAATAAAAGAGTAGTTTTTATTCCGAGCAATAATCGAAAATTTTGGAATATACTTTTATTCGTAATTGTCTGTATTTTTTTAACATCGTTAGCACTTTCGAAATACAATCATGGTTTGGTTCAAGCAGATCCGTAAACCATTTCTAATAAAATTCAGTCTCACGTTCACTTGGCTGTATGAAAAAAATAGCGATTTCAATTCTTTTTGAAAAAGGGGGTATGAGAAAAATAATTTTAAATAGAAGAAGAGAAAGTAGGATAGGAAGGATAATTTGTCATAAACAGAAAAAAAAATTCTAGAGAAAGAAGAAGAGGAAGAAGATTTTTTTTGTAAAAGAGAAAGAATAAGAGAGAAGGAGAAAGTATTATTTGAAGAAAGAGGAATTTAGGTTGTTTTAAGTAAAAAAATAACAAACTGGTCACATTATAACTAATAAGGTAAAACTTTTTATACTTGGCGTCCTTTTTTTACTTTTTCAAAGTTATTACCGAGATTTATTCTACAAGAAATCTCCGATCAAAACTTGACTTTTCACGCGATCCGTTTATCTTTTTTTGCCGTGCTAGATATATTACAGAAGCTGAGTTTAAAACAACTTACCGTAATGAAGACAGTCGTTTCTACACAAAAGTCATAAGCCGGTATCATTTCTCAAGTGATGGCGCCACGGAAGAAGTGTAGTGTGAAGGCTCCAACGAGTAAATAATAGTCACCGAATTCAATAAGCAAAATGCTTGGGATTGAAATAGTTTTTCGATTTTTTTGACCTTTTTCAAATTTGAGCTGTTCGAGCAAACTTCGTTCTCAGCACCAAATGCTGTAATTAATGTTAAATTCATTATTATTACTTAGTTTACTTTGAAAATACATAATTTGCATTAAATCCGTACTAACTTTGAATTAGTGTACACTCCCGCTCAAAAGTTTGGATACACCAGTCGATTTTTCTTGCCGCACTAAAAGTTAGATAGCTCGGTCAAAAATGAAGATAATCCAATTTAACAAACGGCGTTTTGTAGGGGATAAATTCAGCTTCAATTTGCGTCTTCCAAATATTTTTTATGATTTTTTTTCGACCCAGTACACACTTTTGTACATGACCGTTTTTCGGCTATTTTTTGACCATCGGGAATCGCGTGCATAGCTTATGGAAATTTTCTTTGCTATTTTTTTTTATGACAAATATAAAGAGGGTAGCACGAGCTCCATTTTCGTTTTTGGAAAAGTTTCGTACGATTTTTTTTCACACAGTTATTTTATTTTTGGCTAAAAAAGACAAATTTTGGAAAATGTAACGTAGCTCAAGAACTATAGGGTTTAAGGAGAAATATCAAGAGTATAAAAAGTTGCGTAAATTTGTTCTGAATCGCTTGGAATTTTTTCAGAATTTTCCTCCGAAATTTTTTTTTTTACCATTTCCGCTCGGAACTCTGATGAGTAGGATGGCTCAACTCAAAAAGTATTGTGTTCAAAACAAAATACCAAGAGGAGAAACTTGCTCAATTTTCGTTTTTGAATGCGCCTACATTTTTTCAGAATTTTTTTTGAAATTTTTTTCAAAATTTTTTTTTCGAAACTCGGAGAATTAACCAAACAATTGGACTGGCGTATCTCAATAGCTATTGAGTTGAAGACAAAACATCAAGAGGGAAAAATGTAACAGTATCTCGTTTTGGATACGTGGAAATTTTTTCAGAATTGTTTCAAAATTTTTTTCAAAATTTTTTCAAAATATTTCAAATTTTTTTTAAAACCTTTTGCAAATGTTTTTTTTCCTCTCAATGCTAATCAATAATTTTAGTCAATCAAATCACTTACTTTTTCTAAACGAGATTTTCATCAAAAAAGCCACCTAACTAATCGAGCGAATGCCGCGACTGGTCAACGCGGTGCTCAAAGCCAAAGGTGGCTTTTTTGATGAAAATCTCGTCTAGAAAAAGTAAGTGATTTGATTGACTAAAATTATTGATTAGCATTGAGAGGAAAAAAAACATTTGCAAAAGGTTTTAAAAAAAATTTGAAATATTTTGAAAAAATTTTGAAAAAAATTTTGAAACAATTCTGAAAAAATTTCCACGTATCCAAAACGAGATACTGTTACATTTTTCCCTCTTGATGTTTTGTCTTCAACTCAATAGCTATTGAGATACGCCAGTCCAATTGTTTGGTTAATTCTCCGAGTTTCGAAAAAAAAATTTTGAAAAAAATTTCAAAAAAAATTCTGAAAAAATTTAGGCGCATTCAAAAACGAAAATTGAGCAAGTGTCTCCTCTTGGTATTTTGTTTTGAACACAATACTTTTTGAGTTGAGCCATCCTACTCATCAGAGTTCCGAGCGGAAATGGTAAAAAAAAAAATTTCGGAGGAAAATTCTGAAAAAATTCCAAGCGATTCAGAACAAATTTACGCAACTTTTTACACTCTTGATATTTCCCCTTAAACCCTATAGTTCTTGAGCTACGTTACATTTTCCAAAATTTGTCTTTTTTAGCCAAAAATAAAATAACTGTGTGAAAAAAAATCGTACGAAACTTTTCCAAAAACGAAAATGGAGCTCTTGCTACCCTCTTTATATTTGTCATAAAAAAAAATAGCAAAGAAAATTTCCATAAGCTATGCACGCGATTCCCGATGGTCAAAAAATAGCCGAAAAACGGTCATGTACAAAAGTGCGTACTGGGTCGAAAAAAAATCATAAAAAATATTTGGAAGATGCAAATTGAAGCTGAATTTATCCCCTACAAAACGCCGTTTGTTAAATTGGATTATCTTCATTTTTGACCGAGCTATCTAACTTTTAGTGCGGCAAGAAAAATCGACTGGTGTATCCAAACTTTTGAGCGGGAGTGTAATTGAAAAACATAAACATGTAATTGAATGAAACTTAATAAGTGATTGCTTTTAATTTTCTACAGTGCTTCAATTTAAAGCGGTCTTGGAGAACGTTTAATCGATTCAAATCTTTGCAGAAATGAAGCAGATAAATAACTAAATGTCATGAGTGGAACAAAATTATAAAAGTTTTAGGACTTTTCATTTTTTTTAAAGTAAACAACTACAAACTACTAAAAATTTCACCGGTTCTCCATCCACACCCGTCTTAGTTCTGAGAATGAACCATTTTCACCGTTCGAACAACTACAGAAATGACTAGCATTCAACAAACAAAAAAAGATTTATATTTAATAACTAAAGTATATAATCTTTTTTCATATTTGTAAATTTTAAATGATTTTTTCGTAATGTTGTGTGACTAATTCACCGATGCAGCATTGGCCCTGTTGCAATCTGGCAGATTGCTTTTTTAGAAAGTTTAGATGTTGGCTGGATTCAAGTCCTTCTATTGCCAAAATATTGTTTTTTCTTTTCAACACAATAAGTAAATCGGTACTATTAACATTTTATGAAGTACAAAAAGTATTAGGGAATTTGAGTCTTGAGTTCGCAAGAAAATTGATAAGAGTCAGAAAATGGTAGAAAAAATGTTAATTTTTTGGCAAATAGATACTAAAATAATGAAATATCATTCGTGATGCAATCGATTCTACGATGCATTTCCTAAACTTACCTTTATTTTTTGTAGATGAAATTCTTATTGTGAAAAAGAAACAGTCTCGATGGGGATTTCCTCGGGAATTTATTTGCGATGAAAAACACAAACAGACCAAACAGTTTTCTATGAGTTATATGCAAGTAATTATTATGCAGGATATTCAAAAAGTCGCGAGGACCTCTGACCATTTTCAAAACCATGATATGTGATTAAGTAAATTATTAGTAATTTTTTTCTATTTACATTTGCAGTTTGGAAAAATGCCCCGGCCACCGCGCATTCCAAAAAAGGAGGCGATAGAAACAATAGAAAAATTCATAGAACACTTCACGACTGCAGTTTTACCACAATATACATCGGATGTGTGGGTGCAGATGAGCAAAGACTTGAACTTGAAGTGGAGTACCCACGATGTGTACACAGGAGTGCGTGAAAATCGGAGAAATATTTTGTCAATCACACGCGAAAATAAGGATATTGCAGTACCCGCAGATGATGTCCAAAACTGTTTCGCTATCAGCAATGATTTCTTCGACAAGTCAATGCACACTGACTCCGATTTCTGCATACTCGATAATGCTGAATTCAAATCTCTGAAGACCTGGTTTCCCCTGAGCTTAGATCAGGGATCGGCAAAAAAAAATTATCATTTTTTATTTTCTAATTAACTTCAAAATTGTAATAGAAAAAAATAAAAATACTAATTACCAAAAAAATTAATAATTCACTGAAAATTATTTCTAATTACTTGAACACAAAAACTGCAAAAAAAAAGAATTGATCATTGTCGAAAAATTGAGATTATACAATGTTATATTACGAATTATTTAAAAATTTAATATTTCGTCAAAGAATAATTTCAATTAGTTCGAAATTTAGTATTGCACACAAAATAATTAGAAATTAAAAAAAAACCATAAATATAATATATATTTCCAATTACTTGAAAATTTAAAAATTATTAAAAAATTTTTTTTAATTACCTGAAAAATGGGAAATAAAAAAAAAATCCTAATTATTCGAAAAATTAGAAATTTTAGAAAAGTAATTTCTAATTACTGGAAAATAAAAAATTGGAGTAAAGTATTTTTCTAATTACGCGAAAAACAAAAAAATAGAGTAAAATATTTTTCTAATTACCCGAAAAGCAAAAAATTAAAGAAAAATATTTTTCTAATTACCCGAAAAGCAAAAAATTAGAGAAAAATATTTTTCTAATTACCCGAAAAACAAAAAATTAGAGTAAAATATTTTTCTAATTACACGAAAAACAAAAAATTAAAGTAAAATATTTTTCTAATTACTCGAAAAACAAAAAATTAGAATAAAATATTTTTCTAATTACCCGAAAAAGAAAAAATGAAAGAAAAATATTTTCCTAATTACACAAAAAACAAAAAATTAGAGAAAAATATTTTTCTAATAAAAAAACAAAATCCAGCCAGAAGATAGCGCTATTAAGTTTTGATTTTGAAAACATTGAAAAATTTCGTTCGATTTACAATTAGGGTGAAGATTTTTCATTAAAAATGTGTTGTAAATATAGAACCATAGGGTAGCGAAAATTCTGGGACCAAAGGTACTTATATGTAAAATCCTGGTTTTCCTCAGCGGAAACCCAATATCCGGCATACTCAATAATTTCCATAGACAAGTCAATTATGTTTTATTGAAAATCTTTTTATTTTATCACATGCCATCATTTGAATCGTATCCAAACGTGTCAGTGTTTGTCTTTTGGCCGAGTCTCAAACGCAGATAGACATGAACGGAAGAAAATTTGTCCACATGAAACTAAACGTCCTCTGGCGAACCCTATTTTATAGTCTTCGTTTTTGTGGCTATAGTCCCATAAAAAGGATATTTTTTTGATTGTATCACAAATTAAGCAAATCACGATGTTACTAAATTCTTTCT
Source organism: Rhimphoctona megacephalus (assembly GCA_963989365.1). Taxonomy (NCBI): domain Eukaryota; kingdom Metazoa; phylum Arthropoda; class Insecta; order Hymenoptera; family Ichneumonidae; genus Rhimphoctona; species Rhimphoctona megacephalus. The sequence continues at coordinate 16,140,520 of OZ022421.1, read as the reverse complement.
TGTATACTGCGTTGTAAGCCCTTATATCTTACGAACCTGCTCGTACAACTTGGTTATCTTTCACTGGGTCGCTTATTTATTGCGGTTTGCGTTGGCTCTCATCACACACGCAGTTCGAAATTGTCATCGTTCAGTCTGTTGTATTTCGGCAGAACATATGAAATTGACTTTTGATAATTTATTTGTATTTTCCATGAAATTACAATTCAATTCGGGTTGAGATAAAAATCTAAAATAAAAAAATCCTAAAAACTCCTTCCAGTAGTTACTTAAAAATAAAAACGTCAACAAAATCAAAAATGGTCGGGGTCACGGACTGGTTGGTTTGGCATGGAATGCCCCATATACGAATATTCTATTATATTTATACATATTACGGTTTATACATATATTATAAACGACAGAGCTGTCAATGTACTTCTCTCGAGACTCTACAGAATCTCTTGATATATACCCTTTCGGGTTATTATAGTCATCATATAAATTTAATTATTTTTTATTTAACAATATTTTCCACCGTGTGGAATATATTGTTGTGCGCACCGTGTGATGGGTGCGCGATTGGTGTGTGGCTCCGGCGATCTCCCAAGTTAAGTAGGCTCGAGCGAGGCCAATACTTGGTTGGGTGACCGCTTAGCCGTGTACCCCTTCGCGCATAAATCGCTGAGCGGGAGGCAGTTTTTCTGAATTTTCGAGGGTGCTAATCAACTGAAACTCAGTAAAAATATAGCCGCCTGTATCGACCCGGGTTTTCCACAGTTTCCCTTGACCCTCGTGCACATATGATACGATGCACTAGCATTAGGAAAGAGTGTCTGTGGGCAACAGTCTTGGGGGGTCTCACAGAAACAGGGAAATTAGTGAAGTGGAGGAAAAGTAGGGTTAAAGTGATGGGATAGGGTCGTAAAAGCCCGCAAAGGTATACGCAGGAACAATAAAAAATAAAAAAATAAAAATTGACAATATTTTTTGTTATTTTTGTAACATAATTTAGCCTCTAAATGTTTTCGTGACGCATAAAATCTTTGTTAAAAAAGTGAAAAAAAAAATCGAAGCACACTTAGGTATTCAGACATTTTGACAACAATTGAAGTATACAATTTTTTTCTCGTGCACGTAAGAAACATTTTCATCAGTAATTGTTTAACGGGACAGACCTAGTTAGAATTTTCGAAAAATCGATTTTTTTTAATTTCATTTTCAAAAAGTAGAATCTCTTACGAACATTTTCCGCCCAGGTAAATGTAAATCGGACCATTATTCGCCGAAATACAAGACTTTGTAGCACGTCGTGTCTGAGCCATAGGTAAGCAGGTAGCGGACTTCAAGTGCGTTTTTCTCGAAACCATGTTTTTGAAGTCGGTGATCACTGTAGCTCGAGAACGGCTTTACCGATCGGGTTGAAATTTATATCACTTCTTCTATACATGGTAGTCCTCCATATGAACGAAGGATTTTTTTTTTGGATAATTATTTTTATTTTTAATAGCAAAAAATGGAACTGATATTTTGGTCAAAAAAACACTTTTGACTTTTAACGGCCGCCATTTTGTGAAAAATGGAAATTTTTCAAAACCCTTCGTTCAACTGGAGCATTATATCATTAACTAAAAATCCCCTCCGTTTTTTTTGTTTCAGATGAGCCGTTGCAGCGTGAGCTTGATCACCGCAAACCGTGTTTTTTTTTGCAGCGTCCTCGGCAATTGACGGTCACCAGCTTATTTCGATATGTATTGCGTTGAAAAAATTGCAACATATACATTACATATGTATCTTTTAAACGGAAGAACTTTTGTTGTGAATTATTTTATCGTTTGACCAAAAAAAAATCGGAAAAAAGGCCTTTTTTTTGACGTTCCAACTAGGTCTGTCCCGTTAATGGAAAATCCTTATTTCCAGTTTCCTTGAAAATAATTATATTGCAATGACCTTGCCTCTATTAATTCGACGCGCGCTGCTTGGGTGACGCTACGAAAATTTTACAAATATAAATCATTATAAATAGTAAAAATTTAACAAATACTTACTGTTCAATGTTTAGATGATTGATATCAACTTAAGTTATTTATATTATTTATACAAAAAGGACGGTCACTTTCAATTTGGCATGAAGATTCTATTTAAAACAAAACGGCGATAGAATATCGAGATCAACACTCAAGCTGACCAGTGTTTGCCGCGCCAGCCGTACGTGGTGCTGCGTCACCGCCGCGAAACTGCCGAACCTTCTTAGATTTCGAAAAAAAAGTTTAAAAAGAAAATGGAAAATTCCCTCTTCATAAAAAATCCATTTTTTTGACAAAATCTTAGAAAAAAGAAATAATGTTATTTGAGAGTAATTGTATATTTTGCCCCCATGTATAAAATGCGTTATCGCAGCCTGACCGCAAGGGGATGGAGCAAAAAGTCAAAAATTTAACTTACAGTGAACCTCGGAAAAATTGTCATATTGAAAAAATACACGGAAGTGTGTATGTACCTGCAAACATACGCATTGGAGACTCCCATCCATCTATCCATCTGTCTATCTAAATAAATTAAAAATTTGATATTATTAGAAATAATTTTCCATTTTTTGAAAATTAGAAAAATATTTCTCAGATTTGTCATTTTTTTGATAATAAGAAAAATGTATTGCTCCATGTTTTCTTTTTTCAGGTAATTAGAAAAATATGGTCTAGTTTTCTATTTTTTTTGGTTAATCAAAAAAGTCTTTTTCTGTATTTTTTTCTTTTTCGGGCAATTACGAAAATATTTTTACTAAGTTTCAGCTGTTTAGCGCTATCAGAAACTCAGGAAAACTGCCTCCCGCTCAACGATTGATGAGCAAGTCGGTGTATGGCTAAGCGGTCATCCAAACAAGCATTGACTTCGCCCGAGGCTGCTTACTTGGGAGATCGCCAAAGCCACACAGCGATCGCGCACCCATCGATGCCGGTTAATTAGGAAAATATTTTTCTTTAATTTTTTCTTTTACGGATAATTAAAATAATATTTCCGACCAATTTGTATTGCTCAAGTAATTAGAGAAACATTTTCTCCTAATTTTTTATTTCATAAGTAATTAGATAAATATTTTCTCCTAATTTTTTATGTCATAAGTAATTAGAGAAATATTTTCTCCTAATTTTTTATTTCCCAAGTAATTAGAGAAATATTTTCTCCTAATTTTTTTTTCGGGTAATTAGCAAAGTATTTTCCAATAATTTTTAATTTTTCAACTAATTAGAAAAATATTTTTTTCCATTTTTCAATTTTTGATTAATTAAAAATATCTTGCCCAATATTTCTAATATTTCAAGTAATTAGTAATATATATATTTTTTTTTCGATTCTTCGGGTAATTAGAAATAATTTTTCTACAATTTGTAATTTTTGGGGTAATTAGAAATAATTTTTCTGCAATTTGTAATTTTTCGTGTAATTTGAAATATATTTAAAAATGTTTTTTTTATTCTTTTAATTTGTAATTTGCACGTGAGTATTATCCATTTGTTAAGTAATTAACAATATTTTCCCGTAAATTATCAATTTTTCAGACAATGGATATTTTTCAAAAAAATAATAGTAATTTTTTGAAAAATTAGTAATATTACCGAAAAATGACCTTGAAAATAATATTTTTTCCGATCTCTGGCTTGGATGCACAAACATGGGAGAGTATCAAGCTAGAAGCAATCGTGCAATATGGTCCTAAACAAAGAGTGTATGAGATTTTAGTTCCGAATAAATGGACCGACACGACTTTTGATCCGTTTTTTAAGCGTTAAGGTTCCCTTGCGCTTATATATATTATGGGCGAAAATTAACGCTTCGCCAGACAGTATGCACTATGTGCAGATATACAGTGTCTGTAAAAGCCGCGAATGTTCGAACCCGTTTTTTGGATTTGTTGAAAACGAACCAGAATTTGGTGATACGTTGGAGATCAATGTAAAAACTCGAGACACATCGTTCAATAATCATGAGATAGTAAAATGTCCACTCCGAAGCTCAAAGAGGCAAGCTGTCAGTTAAGATGTCGCAATAGAGGGAGTTTCGAACTATCGAAAAAGAATGGCAAAGGAAAACATTCACATTGGCGAGATGGAGCCTCCAAATTTTTATAAATCGAGTGTCCTCGACCGAGCGCAAAAAGAACACGTTGATTCCACAAGTCCACACGTACAATGAATATTACCGTCCTGAAAAGTGGCCCTCAATAAAAATCAATTCAACGGGAAGCATTATACGAAAACTCAAACAGTCAGAAAATCTAGAATCAGGACACATTTTTTTAACAGCAATTGTTGTTAACTTCAACAATAAAACTTTGCTGGTTTGTCAAATGATTTTGGAAACACTTACAGTTGAGTTTATCGAATGGTGGTTGAGAAGGTGCAACGATGCGGTGCTCGTAAACCAAGAGAGGCTGTTACGGATTATTCGCGAGCACTTTTAAATGCGATGTGCCTCGCTTTGAATGACCAAACATTGAAACAGTGCATAAAAAATCGATTTGCCGCAATTACCGGTGGCATCGACTACGAAACACCAGACGCGTGCATGCGGGTACATGTAGCGCATCTTATACACGCCGTTTGTAGGTGGAAGTGTTTCGCACATGTCAGTCATCCCTGCATACGCGAATTTTATATCCACTTTGTCGCTCTAATGGTGGATGCTGAATCATTTAGCGATTTTACGGAGCTAGTGCTCTTCACTCTAGCTATTGCCGTAAACGAACGCGAAGATGAGATGTTGAGTTATCGACAATTGACACCGAAAATAGCCCGCAAGAAATTGGAAGCTAAAATCGCTTCTGATGAAAAATCTCTCGACATCCCGAAATGTGAGGAAGGAACTGATCCCGGCGATTTTGAATACGTACTGGAAGCCGAAGAGCACGACAATAACTTGTTAACCCTCAGTACATGAAGGAAAGGAATTGTTAAAGATGCCAAGGCAGTAATAAAAGAAGGGTCAGATCTTAATCCTTTCTACTTACCTCAATTCGTTGGGAGACTAATCACATTAGTTTTAGAGTTTCCGGTGTAGACCAATGTTGACCTCCCCATTGGCCTTGGATATGCCTCAACAAGTTCCGTTGAAGGCTATTTCAATGATTTAAAAACTCGGATTCTGGCAGGTAATCCTCTGATGAAACGGCAGGGTGTCAAGTCGTCACGGGCCTACTGTCTACTGTGTCGACTGGATCGCGCAACTCGCCATTGTGTAACTCTCCAACCGTAGCAAGTCTGCCCTGTGGAAAGTCCCCAACCGTGTAAACTGGATCTAGCGCGAGGTCTAACCCGTAGTATTTTGATATTTCCCCGACGCTCGCGTATCCCCACTTTCACCGCCTTTCTCAGGTACACGCCGGGCAAGTCCCCACCGTGTCCACCGGACCGCCCGACATGCCATCGTTGAAATTCTCCAACTGTAGCAACTCTACCCTGTGCCCAAGTGCTCAACTGTGTTATCTGGCCCCGGCGCGCCAACCCTCATACTTAGCAGCTCGACATTTCCCCGACGCTCGCGTACCCCCACTTTTTAGCGCCTGTCTCAGATACACACCGCAAAACAGGATCCAGTTGACACGGTGGCCACTTTTCCGGTGTGTATCTGAGACAGGCGCTAAAAAGTGGGGGTACACGAGCGTCGGGGAAATGTCGAGCTGCTACGTATAAGGGTTGGCGCGCCGGGGCCAGATAACACAGTTGAGCACTTGGGCACAGGGTAGAGTTGCTACAGTTGGAGACTTTCAACGATGGCATGTCGGGCGGTCCGGTGGACACGGTGGGGACTTGCCCGGCGTGTACCTGAGAAAGGCGGTGAAAGTGGGGATACGCGAGCGTCGGGGAAATATCAAAATACTACGGGTTAGAGCTCGCGCTAGATCCAGTTTACACGGTTGGGGACTTTCCACAGGGCAGACTTGCTACGGTTGGAGAGTTACACAATGGCGAGTTGCGCGATCCAGTCGACACAGTAGACAGTAGGCCCGTGACGACGTGACACCCTGCCGATGAAACGATTACCGATGCGCGCGGATCGTTTTTTAAAGGTGCATCTTCAAGACATCACAGGAGCTGTAATATCGTTTGAATCATCACTAACGAATTTCAAAATTGAGCAAGCTAGGAAGTACAATATTAACGAGACGACATCAAGAGATGGACAACCAATTCGAAATGTACCGATAACGTCGGTGGTCAAAAACGGTAGGAGTCCCCTGACAGATGACTTAGATTTCGGAGAAACTCATATTGGTGATGTCCATTCCTGATTGTAAAGATAATTGCAGTACACAAGAATTGATTGATTCACATTTAAAATCGACAGAAGATTGGCGCGGCAAAGCCGAAATAGAATAATATAACTTTGCTGATATTATTCTTATGGATGATCATGCTGATTGTACTGTCCAAACAACATCCAATGCAAATATTTCAAGCTTTGAAACAGTGGAAACTGAAAGCGGTGATGAAATGGAAATTCTGGACATTCATAAATCAGAATCAATGGAATCACCGCTCCGAGAAGATATTCTACCATTGTCCCCAAATTTGTCGATAGACGGCGAAAATCTCGGATGCTTCCCATGTTTGAACATTGATGAGCAGACTAACCATCAGGCAACCGCACCCATTACAGTTGAGACAACGTGTCCTATTGATCTCTGTGATAATGACGGCGAAGCTGTAACATCTGATCGAATGAACTCGAAATCAGATGACCTGAAAAAAGGTCATTATTTCAAAAAGTTTCCCGAAATCGCGTATGTAAATAGCGAAATGCTTAAAGCACTCAATAAAAATTATTTACTCATCAATGGCTCCTTATTACCGATGGTCAAATTTGAAAAGCAGGCATACAAAGTATATACTTGTCCATTTGATTCGATTTCACAAGTCTTGTTAAGATGTGTCTTTGATAGCAATCATTATCCAGAAGTGCTTAGGAATTCAAAAAATACTACAGGGTAATTTATTTTACATCTCGCTGAGACTGGTCCAATGGCTAAAATTTATCAAGAGAGAGCGGCTATTTTAATTCCCCACTATCAGCCTGGGAAGGAGATTAAACTTGGAAATAACACTATCTCTGCTTCTGTAGATTGTACAGATACTGTCAGCCTTCTCTGGAAAAAATTATTCACTCATGAGCCTACCACACTGAAAGTCTTCCGATGTCCGAATCCGCAATGTAGATTGAAGACAATTGATCCTCTGCCATTCTTGGAGGTAGATTATGTGACCATAACAAAGGAAGGATTCAGAGCATTGGAGAAAGCTATTACATTTTTTTCCTGTATATGGCAACGTAAAATGCAAAGCACCAGGATGTTTGGCAAAAGGAACAGTTACGTTAACAACAAATTTCTATTTATTCATCGAACTGGACCCAAGTTTGAGACATTGGAATCCCAATTAAAAGATCTACCACCAAATATATGTCTTAATAATATCAAGTACGGGTACGATACTAAGAATTATGTTACGATTGAGCTTAAAAAAATATTTTTTTTTATATTATGCTTCACACTGAATCTTATACTTACAGACTGGGTGGTATACAGCATTGGCACTCTAGCCACTTCATTGGATACAACCGTAGGACAAATGGAAGCTGGGAGGTGAACAATGATCTCGACAAGAAAATAAAACCTGCTTTCGATGCCATTAAAGTACGATCTGTTGCGGCATTTTATGTGATGCTGCATTAGAAAAAATTCAACAGTGTGACACGTAATGTATGCATCTTATTTTCCTATTTTAATAGATTATTATAATTATATTAAACAGTATCTAAACCTTAATAAAGACAGAAATTGAAAACAAAAACATTATCATATCAGAATAGAAAATTAACGGCATTGCATTGCAATTAAAACATTTCAATGCTAATTAAACTAGTTTGATTTAAATACATTATGTTATGCATTTCATGTTAGATAAAACATCGATAAGCATATGTTTAAATGCAAGGGCGTAAGAAATATACAGAATTCTAGTGAGTTATTGATAATGAAAACCGAGTTGATAGCTTACCACAGAAACTCCAATAGCAGTATGACGGGAATAAAAATCCGGATATTCATGCAAAACTTGTTCCATTTTTACTTTGTTTCGTAGCACAATAACAAAGCCACAAACACAAGAGTTGGAGAAAATATTTATTAAATAGAATCATATGAAAAGTCAAGGTTTGAAACGAATGAAACGACTGCTTGCTAGCAGCATTGTGTGCTAAGTCAGACGTCAGAACTCAGAACTGCTGGTTCTGCTGACCTAGCAGCCTAGCTGGATAATCTAGCAGCTGGTTAATCGAACAGCTGGCATACAAAATACTTTACAATTCGTAAATAAATTTGAAACTTTCTACATTTATTCGATTTTATCAATGTAGCTTTTCCTAATTGATGCAGGACCGATACGACAGCATATTCATTGAATTATATGTATCCATCGTTCTTTACATCTCAATTTTTTTCTTTTAACGTCCGAATTTTATTTTCATTAGCACTGGATGATTGCTCATCAGTGAATGTAGAAGGTGATAATGGCTCAAATATCTGCTCACGGGTTCGAGGCCTTACAATCGCATCAAGAATATATTATTTCTCGTAATAATGGACTGTGGCCTCGGAGATTATAGGAAAATGGAGAGAACAGTACTGGAACAGAAGAGAGTAATCTACGAGAACACTTAAAAAATACGAGCGTTTTGCAAACGGTTGGGATCATGAAAAAATGAAAAAATGCAAATAATTTTAGCAATTCACATGCGATGAATTTATGTGATAAAAACAATTCAACCACGAAGGAGGAATAAAGAGAGGAGTGAAAATATCGCTGTCGTTCTCTACTAATATTGTATTAACATGACAAATTTTTTCAAAAGTTCGATGTGCTGTTCTTGATTAATTATTAATAAGTGCTTACAGTGCTGGTGCAGATCAATAGTCCAAACGCAAATTTGTCAAAAAAAGCATGCCCTGACACCGATTGGTTACTAGTTTGATCAAAGTATAATTTTGAAGGCAAACAAAAAAAACGATAATTAAAATCTTATTACAAATTGTAGAAGAGTTTACTGTTACTAGGGTGCATTACGCGCGCTGAAGCGCGCGAGCGGTTTTCTGGTAGCGCTGCAGCGCTCCTTTTATATATAATAACTTATCGAGATATGCGACAGCGTCTTGAAGCCAACCTATTTTGGAGCAGTTCAATAAGAATAAACACGAGTTTAGGCAAATAGGAACATTTATTATAAGTAACATATGATACAGAGAGAGATCGCTAGTGTCTTGTTCGTTATCGATCGTTCTACGGATTGACCGCTTTTTCGTATTATGTGTACACATACGTAAATTATTATTTTTATGAAGATAACATTGTTTTTAATAAACTATTTGTTAATTCAACATATTTATATCAACATCATAATAATATAATACAAATAGAAGTGATGTTTCAAATTATCGAATTTTATGGGTAAATTTTGAGTGATCTTTCAGCGATATAATTCCTTGTACACATAATTTTTAACGATATTCCTGTCCCGTTGTACTTCGATATAAACTTTGAGAGCTTCCCAAGAGCGCACACGTGAGAAGGCCACATACAATTGACCGTGATTGAAGACATCTCTTCGAAGATCCACGCTAATTTTATCGAAAGTTTGTCCTTGTGACTTGTTGATGGTCATAGCAAAAGCTACCTTTACAGGAAATTGACGATGCATGAAAGTAAAGGGATAATCATTTTCACAATAAAGAGTAATGCGATGTAAAAAAACGACCTCACCACTTTTATCACCTGATAAAATTTCACAACGCAATACTACCCAGTATTACCCAGTTCTAAGATCATCAATCTTGTACCGTTGCATAACCCTTCGTTAATACTCAAATTTCTTATAAGCATTATAATACCGTTTTTTCTGAGGCGAAGTTCATGAAGTGGCAAACTCGGTGGTGACAATGTATTTAGATACTCGGGCAAAATAGTCTCGTTGATCTGATCGTTGTCGCCACAATTCTCGGTACTATCAACATTCGTGTATAGCCGTTCTGTATTTTGATCGAATAATTCCATAACTCTTGAATTCATTTCGTCGACGTCGACATTTCGAGCGGACAGAATTGCACGTTTTGCTACATCTTGGAAATGTTTCGCTCTCACCAATTGTCCGTAAGTGTCTTCTACGATATCTTGGTTTGTAGGCGCCACGCAACGTTCTGGAACTTGAAGATTATTATTCGCATCATTGAGAAGACCGTCACCAACGTCAAGTAAAAATTTTGCAAATTCAACTTCGTTTGGTAATACTCTCATGTTCTGAGTTAACGCATATTTAGAGAAATGTGACCACAATGCACTGTACTTGATTTTTCTTCATATCGAAAACACGAGCTGTGAGATCTGGTCTGTCAGATGGTTGCTGACCAGGAAGAAGGTTTTCCTTTATCGCGCGCCAGTTTGGATTGCAAGTCATCGTAATAAAGAGATCCGGTTTTCCGAATTTTCGTACGATTCCCATGGCATCCTGGTAGTGTTGCATCATATTTCTCGGCGAGTCACTAAATGTGGAGGGTAAGATGACTATTTTTCCGACCCGTGCATCTGCGGCGTGTGCAGTAGTATCTAGACAATCTACTAATCCCGAGTAAGTTTCAGCACGTATTTTTGCTTGATTTTGTTTCATAAATTGTATGCGATCCTTCTCGACTTTCACATAATTATCTACTGCCCACTGTTGAAAAAGACGCCTTCCCAGAAGAATGACATTTCCGTGATCGTTTTCGCGGATAGCCATCCGATATCTAGTGCAAGCTTCTCTGGATATTCGTTTCTGAGTATTATTTGTTTGTCTCAGATCTCGATGCCAGCCTCAAGTACCAAATGGGTAAAACAGTGGATACATCCAGGGTTCAACATTAGGATCCATGGTACTTACCGATTGTAGTCTGCGCGCATTTTTATTGCATACAGTAACATACGATTCCGGAATCTCTCCATCGGCAGTAGTCGAAAATACGGCCGCTACCTCGTTACTTCGTTGAAAGTTGAATCTTCGGCGATCCATTCCTGGTTTTAGAGTAAAAACAAGCTGTAACTCGTCAGGTGGTTGTGCGTTGTCAGATCTATTGGTCTCTTGAGCTCGCAAGTCTTCCCCCATCATTTTATATGATTGAGCGAAAACATTGTTTTCACGCATAATACAATCCAATAGTCCCAGTATGCTTGGATCAAGAACAGTGTTTTGTCTTTGTATAGAAGTGACTGCTTCATGGGAATCTACTATGAACAACTGGCCGTAAGTTGGCAGTTCATTTGGCGGCGGGTGAAGGGCTGTATTTATCTGATAATAAATTTGGCCCTGTATCTTGAAGCAGTACGGCCCAGGACTTTGTCTTTCAAAGTTCATTAAATTGGCATTGAATGAAGTGAATGAAAAGGACGCGTTGTAGTTTCGAATACGCTCGAAAAATATATTTGATTTTTCGTGAGTTCCATTGAATAAGGAATGCAATTCCGCTGGCATTTCTGGTAGATTTTCGAGCCGCACTTTTCCGTGACTGCAGCAATCGTGAAATGAATTTCGCATGTTGGATATTTTTTCTGATACGAAATGTGCAGCTGTACAGTGTATGCATAGCTCAGTCATGCCACCGCCATAATGTTCTTGTACATTATCTGCTTCTCGTTGTTGTACTCTTAGTTGCAATTCAATGTTTCGGTGATTTAATTCTGTTAATTCTTCTTCTAATTGAAAGTTGCGCTACTATGGTATCATTACTTCTTGAATGAATTCCACTTCAGGCTGTATTTCGAGAGTCCGAACAGAACGATTATTTGAAGTACTTTGTATAATTGTAGTAGTTTTGTTCCGACGTTTGCATTGATTTTTAGCTTGGTTTTCCAACCTAATACGTTTGAGTTCTGTTTCCTCTTCCGGTGTTCGAACTACTTTTCGTTTTCCCATTGTTTTATATTGTAGGTATTATTATTTTACATGAATAAAGATTAATCGACTGCTATTGATATAGTATTAAATTTTTGCCGTATTGAATTATTTGTTGCGTATCTTCTTTTTAATTGATTAATAATATAAAAATAGTATTAGATATGTACATAAATTATCAAGATGATATCCAATCAGCACCAAGCCAAATTGTGTTCGTTGGAAAGTTAAAATGGTTCAATGAAATAGAAGCAAATCAATGAAATAATGAAATAAAGGCAAATCAGTCAATATGAGTAACAGTATATTTTTTAATAATATTTGATTGCTAAATGAAGGTTGAAACTTTTATAGGTATTAAATCGTTTGGAAAACAATGATATTTTTACCCTTAATTACCAATTTTTACATTATTTCCATAATTATCATCATCGATGTAATAATGACTATCATTATTATTACCATTATTAATATTATATTTATCAAACGTCGCAATTGTATTCAGACTTTCATGATCATATCTGAAATCAGGTCATTTTCATATATCAATTCATTATCATCATCATGATATCTCAAATCAAACCATCATCATTACTATCAATACTATCACCCTTACCAATTGGTGATCTTGAACGATCTGAAATAGAGAATAATATACTGAGAAATAAAATATGGAGAATAATGTATATTCTGAAAAAAATACTCGAGCTTTCAAAAAAAATGGAACTGATTTATAAATTGTTAAATGATTATGTTTTAACAATTTGTTAAAAACTTTTGAGTGATCGCACAGGGTCCAACATCTCGTGGCTTGATCGATTTCTCAAAAAATTTGTTGTCTATGTCGATACCATCATGGTCTATGATGTCCAGGTGATCGTCTCCATCGACTTTGGTGTCTCGATCGACAGTTTCATGGTTTTCGGTGTCTGGGTCGACGCCGTCATAGTTTATGGGGTCGAGATCAACGTGTCAATGGTTTCGATGTTCACATGGATGCTGTCATAGGTTTTCGATGTCCAGGGGAACGTTTTCATGGTATTCGGTGTCTAGGTCGACGGCTTCATGGTTATCGGTGTCCGGTGATATTTTTTCATGGTCTTCCATGACCTCGAAATCTCCCGTGTCATTGAAAACCATGGAGTCGTCGATCTGGATATCGAAAACTATGATAAAATATACCCAGACATCGAAAACCATTGAGCCGTCGACCTAGACACCGAAAACCATAGAGAAATATACCTAGACATCGGAAACTATGGAGCCGTCGACCTAGATAGCGAAAAGTATGGAGAAATATACCTAGACATCGAAAACCATGGAGCCGTCGACCTAGATAGCGAAAACCATGGATAAATATACCTAGACATCGAAAACCGTGGAGAAATATACCTAGTCATCGAAAACCATGGAGAAATATACCTAGACATCGAAAACTATGGAGCCGTCGACGTAGATAGCGAAAACTATGGAGAAATATACCTAGACGTCGAAAACCATAGAGAAATATACCTAGACATCGAAAACCATGGAGAAATATACTTAGACATCGAAAACCATGGAGAAATATACCTAGACATTGAAAACGATGGAGCCGTCGACCTATATAGCGAAAACTATGGAGAAATATACCTAGACATCGAAAACCATAGAGAAATATACCTAGACATCGGAAACCATAGAGAAATATACCTAGACATCGAAAACCATGGAGAAATATACCTAGACATCGAAAACCATGGAGCCGTTAACCTAGATAGCGAAAACTATGGAGAAATATACCTAGACATCGAAAACTATGGAGCCGTCGACGTAGATAGCGAAAACTATGGAGAAATATACCTAGACATCGAAAACTATGGAGCCGTCGACGTAGATAGCAAAAACTATGGAGAAATATACCTAGACATCGAAAACGATAGAGAAATATACCTAGACATCGAAAACCATGGAGCCGTCGACCTAGATAGCGAAAACTATGAAGAAATATACCTAGACATCGAAAACCATGGAGAAATATACCTAGACATTGAAAACCATGGAGAAATATACCTAGACATCGAAAACTATGGAGCCGTCGACCTAGATAGCGAAAACTATGGAGAAATATAGCTAGACATCGAAAACGATAGAAAAATATACCGAAAACTATGAAGCCGTCGACCTAGATAGCGAAAACTATGGAGAAATATACCTAGACATCGAAAACCGTGGAGACATATACCTAGTCATCGAAAATCATGGAGAAATATACCTAGACATCGAAAACTATGGAGCCGTCGACCTAGATAGAAAAAACTATGGAGAAATATACCTAGACATCGAAAACGATAGAGAAATATATCTAGACATCGAAAACCATGGAGCCGTCGACCTAGATAGCGAAAACTATGGAGAAATATACTTAGACATCGAAAACCATGGAGAAATATACCTAGACATCGAAAATCATGGAGAAATATACCTGGACTTGAAAACTATGGAGCTGTCGACCTAGATAGCGAAAACTATGGAGAAATATACCTAGACATCGAAAACGATAGAGAAATATATCTAGACATCGAAAACCATGGAGCCGTCGACCTAGATAGCGAAAACCATGGAGAAATATACCTAGACATCGAAAACCATGGAGAAATATACCTGGACATCGAAAACTATGGAGCTGTCGACCTAGACAGCGAAAACTATGGAGAAATATACCTAGACATCGAAAACTATGGAGCCGTCGCCCTAGACAGCAAAAACTATGGAGACGTCGTCCTGGACATCGAAAACCATGAAGTCGTTGACCTAGACAACGAAAACCATGCAGTTGTCGACGTAGACATCAAAAATCATGACAAAGTCTACCTGGATTTCGACAACTAAGAACCGTCGACCTAATCATTGAAATTTGAAAAAATCAACCTGGACCACGAAATTTCGAACCCTGCGATCTCGCCTCGCACTTTATGAATAGTTTTCCTCTTGCTCCATACTGACGATTTATAATTTAATTCCTTGTAAAATCCGAGTATTTTCAGAATTATCCTACGATAAATCTATTATTATTCGAAAATAATAAGAAATAAAAATCAAATCGCATTTCAATAAATGAAATCAAAAGCATG
Organism: Rhimphoctona megacephalus; assembly: GCA_963989365.1. Classification (NCBI taxonomy): domain Eukaryota; kingdom Metazoa; phylum Arthropoda; class Insecta; order Hymenoptera; family Ichneumonidae; genus Rhimphoctona; species Rhimphoctona megacephalus. Next base: position 16,125,455 of record OZ022421.1, on the reverse strand, counting down.
TTATTCCATTTCAAGCTGAAATGTATTTAAACGAAAAATTATTTCTCATTTCGAGCTAAAAAAAGTGGAGATTGAAAAACCATGTGTTATGTTATTTTATACACGAATACACATACTTTTTTATTCGAATGTGCTGCTTATCTCTGGGCTATATCATTAAGGAAGGAACGCAACTACCCACCTAGTCATAAAAAAATTTGACCTAAGTAGTACTTAATTTGGCAACGTCGCTTTCGGTTGATATGTGTGCGCGTGTATATGCGTGTTCAAAGCATTGCATATGCCGTTGACAGCTCATCAGCTGTGTCAGTGAATTTTCGTTTAATTTAATCGCGAGTTCGTTATGCCAAAAGAAAAAAAGCCGAGATTTTATTGGAAAGGTAAAATAGTTACCGAAAAGGTGTACCGGGCTAGAATTAATCAGCATGAAGCAGGCAGAAACGTTCGGAGCACATCATTGCGTGATAACAAAAAGATTTCAAGTGTATATGTATCTCAATTATTTGAAAAGTAATTGAGACTGAGTTAATATTACGAATATTATTTGAGTTAAAAAATATTCTACTTATATGTAAGATAATACGTATGAAAAATAAAATTGTTTTTGAATATGTAATTTATTTATTTATTCTATTGATATTAAATATAATATGTCATGTAAACAAAAAACACAAAATTATAAAAATATGTAACAGTCAGCCGGCACGAACTTGTACATACGTTGAAATTTCAAAATGCGCGCTCATAACCTCGAATATGCGACGTTGCAGCACTTCGAGCAAAGGTCCGAAAATTTGCTATGAGCACTTTTTATTGTTCTTATTATTCCTGTCATAAGTCACCTTTCAATATTTTTAAGCCAGATAAATGATTCTAAGTATTTCATCTCTCTGCTGTTTAAATTTCGTCTTGATCTATCCATCAATTACGGAGATATGAGGAATAATGTAGCGCTAACTCCGTGATTTCTCATAAGAGGCCATGTTGAATTGGCTTGCAAAGAGATAAACAAAATTATAAATATCTCGCGTAAAAACCCACCTCGGACCTTAAAAATTTGTATGAGTTTCTTTTATATTATAATCGAACATTCTGCCAAGTTTGGTATTTGTCTGTCCATCAATTCTATTTCCTGCGTTACTTCCTTAAGGGGACAGAGCTAGTTGGAACGTCAAAAAAAAGGCCTTTTTTCCGATTTTTTTTTGGTCAAACGATAAAATAATTCACAACAAAAGTTCTTCCGTTTAAAAGATACATATGTAATGTATATGTTGCAATTTTTTCAACGCAATACATATCGAAATAAGCTGGTGACCGTCAATTGCCGAGGACGCTGCAAAAAAAAACACGGTTTGCGGTGATCAAGCTCACGCTGCAACGGCTCATCTGAAACAAAAAAAACGGAGGGGATTTTTAGTTAATGATATAATGCTCCGGTTGAACGAAGGGTTTTGAAAAATTTCCATTTTTCACAAAATGGCGGCCGTTAAAAGTCAAAAGTGTTTTTTTGACCAAAATATCAGTTCCATTTTTTGCTATTAAAAATAAAAATAATTATCCAAAAAAAAAATCCTTCGTTCATATGGAGGACTACCATGTATAGAAGAAGTGATATAAATTTCAACCCGATCGGTAAAGCCGTTCTCGAGCTACAGTGATCACCGACTTCAAAAACATGGTTTCGAGAAAAACGCACTTGAAGTCCGCTACCTGCTTACCAATGGCTCAGACACGACGTGCTACAAAGTCTTGTATTTCGGCGAATAATGGTCCGATTTACATTTACCTGGGCGGAAAATGTTCGTAAGAGATTCTACTTTTTGAAAATGAAATAAAAAAAAAATCGATTTTTCGAAAATTCTAACTAGGTCTGTCCCGTTAAGGGGTTTACATCCACTTGTAGCGCAAAAAAAGGCCTTTTTCATGAATTTTTTTAAAGAAAACTACAAAACTTTTTTAATCGATCACTATATCATCTTAAAAAACACATCTTGAAGAACTTTCAGTAATTTTTTTATTGAAAAATATTACATTGTTAAGTGGCAAATGGCCGTCAATGAAATAATGTTTTTATTTGTACGGTTTGCGGTGACCAACATTGCGGCGAAGTGGATCATCTGAAACAAAAAATGTGGATGGATTTAGTCAAATATAAGTATAAACTAGTCTTTAATCGCAGGATTTAAAAAAATAGTCATTTTTCACAAAATGGCGGACAGTCAAAGTTAATGGTTCGATTTTAACGAAAAAAAACGGCCGTTTTTTGGCTATAAAACGGTCATTTTTTTCGAAACAAAAAATCGAACGATTAAAGACTACATTTGTATGTATTAAATAAGCCTGCAAAATTTCAAGAAGATCGGTTCATTAGTGTTCGAGTAATCTTGGTCACCGACTTCAGAAATGCCATTTCGAGAAAAACGCGTTTAAAGTTTCAATTTCAGTTTACACGAAGAAAATAATTTTTTTTGTAAACTTACATAGAGTCATCTATTCCGGGTCCATACAGAAGTTCTTCCGCCGACGATGCCGCTTGCAAAACGGAAATTTGGTGTTGCCTTCGTAACATTCTTCCTTCACGAGTGCTCTCGGCCGCACGTCTCTCTGCCAGTGCAATCCGTGCTTCGTCCATTTTATCAGCGTATTCGTGCGCGTTGTGTCCACAGCTCACTCCGATTGAGTTCAAATAAAATAATAATGATTTTGAACCTTCGTTGAATAGTCCAACGGCAATATAAGTTGCTAAATTTACAACGATTGCTCCACTCGAGACGATTTTTGGGCTGATTTTCCAAATAAGTTGATTGAAGCTTTCGTTGTTATTTTGATTGAAGCCACCGACGCATCTTTCGAGTAAAGTTTCTTTACTCAGATCGTTGTATATAGGTCTGATGGCATCCAATACATTTGATGGAAGTGGTCTGTAATCGTGTTGGAAAGCCTCGTTTCTCGCCTGAGCTCGTTGATATGAACACCACGATTCTTCACCGGTTGGACATCTCTTATGGTGTGGATTTGCATTGGTTGAACTGTAATGATCGAAGGTCGCCCATATTGCCTCATGCATATCGTGAACAGAAGCAGAATGGCGTCGAATAGCAAGTCCATAGTACACAGTGAGCTTGTCAATAAATTTTCCTGTCAGCTTTCCTTTACCATCAAGCTTTTTGTTTTTTTTTTACTTAATTACGAAGGCGGGATCCCATACGCTTTTGGACGTGTCCGATGCATTCTTTTTTTATAACTTCTACGTCGTCATAAGGATGAGAATTTACTAGCCCAGTGTATGTCTTCGAATCTCCGTCTCCAATATAGTAACGGTACAGGACATTATATTTTGCTATTGAACGCTTGAAAATTTCGATAATAGAGTCCACCTCCATTTTTCCCGAGGAGCCTTCGTGATTTGTACTGCAGTTATCTTCGTGTGTTTCGTACCATTCTTCGTATTCCGCATCATTTAGTTTATGTTTCTACGATTCACAGATTTTACAAAACGCACTTTTTACCACAAGATCAAGTACTTTTCCACTGTAGTAGCCTATGACTGATGTAACTCCGAACAACGACGTATATCCTCGCTTCCTCCAGGATCCATCTCCGGAAACTGTTAATTTAGAAGTTGCATCGCCTGCTGCATTAGGTGTATTTTCAATTTCTTCTCGTACGGCTTTTTTAAATATTACATCTGCACATGTTTTCACAGACTCATAAATACTTTTTAAAATTATTGAATATGTAGTCTCGGTAAGAAACCTTGGCATGTCCATAAGTCCGCAAAATTTTTGTGCTCCAGCCATTCCTATGCCGAGAACTCGCATAGTGAATATAAATCGACGATTTATTTCATACGAATGTGCCACAAAAGGAGAAGATGGTATCAAATTATCTGCACATGAGTCACATTTCACAACGACTTTGAAGCCTAGTCCTCTTGCATTTGCAGTTTCAAATTTAATATTTCCATTACACGTTTTGCACGTCACTAAACTTGAAATAGCAACAAACACAACACAAAAGTTTAAAATGCGATATTCAATATTAGGATTTTGATTCACAGTCATATCAATATTATCTTTCAGTTTCTTCGCAGACGTGCTGAAACTTTCAGTTTCCGATTCGGCCAGGTTCGGGTTAAAAATACCCTTCCTTTTTTTTGGTCGAGATTTCCGTAAATTATCACTGCTTCTTGTTTCTCGCGAACCTTTTTTTCGATCCATTTTTAAATGTAAAATAAATAAAAGCTGCGCTTATAATATTGTGAACGGCGGAAATAAATACGTCTCATATAGTCGAACTTTCGAGCTACACTGACGAATTTAAACCATAAAAGGCAACGACAATTCGTTTCTACAAATTCCAGTCTATTATATGAACGTTGTGAATGCCAGGTATACGACCCTTTTCATAGAACAATGGACTGAAACCGGAGAGAGTGTCGAGCGCGCCAGGCGGCAGACTAGCCGGTCCTTTACACAACGGATTCTTCTCTTTCAACGCTCATATCTCAGTCAATTTTGTTCGGATCGACTTGAAATTTTCAGGCCATATTCTCAGATACTTATACTTCAAAAAAATGCAATAAAAAAAATCGATTTTTTCAAAGTCGCAAGTGGGGGTAACCCGTTAAACGCTGTTGATAGAAAAAGACGTGATCTAATTCGTCTTGAAATTAATTAATTTTTCAAATATATACTACTCTCATGCATATGAAAAAAGTTTGATTCTGATAGAAACATATAACCGCACGCGCATACACGCAACTGTCAAACCGACAGCCGGAACTATTAAACTGACAGCAGGACTCGCGACACGGCGTATAACCGGATCAACCAATCACAGCACGAATAAAATGGCAACAATAACAATCGAAATATATCGTTACACATGAACTTTTTATTAGGGGATTACGTCTTACGAATGCAGTTCCATCGTGATTCGTCGCTTTTTCCGAAGACGAGATACCTATTTAAAGGACTTCAGTGTTAATAGCAGTATGGGTAAAGAGTATGAAAGTGTGATAGCACTCTTTAAGCTTGTATTTTTATAAGCATAAAGAAACTATAAAATATTATAATATAACTATAAAAATTGTTTCACGTTCGATCGTTGAATCAATGTAAAATAAAATTCATTCAAGTGGACGACAATCTAAATGTCAAATAATTCTGAGCTTTATTGTTTCCTTCAGCCTTGTAATTCTTACTGCCTAAAGATATCTTTAATTAATTGAATATAATCTGAGATAATTTTATTTTTAGAAGGTTGAAAACGAAAACATTTCTTTTCACTGTTCCCATCCCGGTGGGACTACAAAATTGTACCGAATCATATATCGCTAGCACCTTAAATAAGCTCTCCAAAATTTTATCTCCTTGGCTCCGTAATCATTTAACTGGAAAATCTGAAATTATTTGCTTCATTACAATTCCTCCTTAATTAAAAAATATCATGTTTCTGCTAATAACCCTCAGAGTGACAATACAGTCTGTCTATAGTATTTTTAAAAATTATTTTCTGTCCGTATCAATACGGATTTCTTGAGTTTGATGAAAAGGACATTGATTTCCCAAGTTTATCCGGACCGCAGGATTTAGAAAGGAGAATTACTTTTACGAAATTTATCTCGAACTTGGCTATTTTTCCATGCATCGTTTTTCGCACAATTTAAATATATCAGTTTAATTCTGAAACCGTACAGTATTGAACTCAAATCGTAATTAGAGATATAGGAACAAGTGAAAAAAAACGATAATTACCACTTAAAGACGCTCTGTTTCTTTAAAATTTATTAAAATATAATAATTGGTACAATGAATACCAGGGGAGTAACTAAATTTTGCCATTGAATACGTGTATCCATTGTCTATCTAAGGCTTCTTTGCGACAGAGGATATTAAAGAAAATTTTTTCACATCAATTTCCAGTTTAGTTTTTCTTCAGCAGACACTCTACGCAAAAATTGGATTGTGCATTCCGTTGTTCGATAAGATCGTTTGGTTTTAACAGTTTAACTCTCCGAAAAATTCCGACGTTCAAAACAATTGTTGAATAATGATAAAAAATATATTTTTTTTACATTCAATAAATCTGAAGGAGCAAGGAAAATAAGGAATCTGATGTTCCTGATAACAGAAAAAATATAAATTCCGGAGCTACATTTATTTTCTTCATATTCCTATCCTTATAGTTATAGAACAAACAACTGCAATTTTCTTTGAAAAATCATGTACAACGAAATGATTAAAAACTTGTGTTTGCTGGGTACAAGTGTCAGACATTCCCATTTTATGTTTTCGCAAATATGCGTTTCAGCACGAATCAGAGGCCAAACTCGTTGAGGCCGAATTGTTGTACAGGCGGAGATGTTTTTAGGATAGAATAAATTTGAACCGGATCGATTTTTTTTTCTAAAATTTTGTAAGTTCGATAACACAGACAAACTAAAAAAACAAAAATAAAAATAAAAATACAAATACAAAAAATAAACAATTATAGAACGGTTTTCCCAAAAATATACTTTTCGAATTGGCGACCAAGATATCTCGATAACCAGTTAGCCAATAGAATTGAAATTTGGCGAACGTCTTGAGTAGACTTTTTTCAGATGCATAGAACGTCCAGACCTCTGGTCGCCAGTCAGAAGTTTTTCTTTCGTTTTACTAAATCGTACAAGATCATGAGATAAATTTTGAAATTTTATCTCAAAAATTTGTACGTATTTTTGAACGACCAATAAACACGTGTATAAAATTTCAAGGACAAAATTCGAAAAGTTTAGAACTTATTCTATCCTACAAATCATCTCTGAAACCGACATTTTAGACATCAACAAGGCCTTAATAATTTCAAAACGCCCGGCAGAAAGAATGTTGAACGAAAAAAACAACAAAAATAATTGACTATTCATATTCATGTGAATATGAATTTTACTAATGATGAAATCTTTATTTTATATCGTAAAATAAAGATTTCATCATTAGTAAAAATAACTTTGTTGATTCCGATATTAATACTGACTTTTTATTGCTTATTGTTATTGATACTTTTGATACAATTTGTTACAATAGATAAACTTGAATCACAGACAGAAGTTAATATCTCATTAACGTTTATATTTACAGGTTATAAGGAAAGAGGAAAAATTTAAAAAAAATCAAAATTTAAATGTTTGCAAATATTGAATGAATTATTCCAGAATGATTCCGTTCAGTTTTTCTTTATAGTAATTGTATCCTGTTAAGTCAATAATTGAACTTAGAACCTTTGAATGCTATTTTTTATGTAGATTAACCCTCCATCACACGCGCTAGAATTCCAAACGTCGCAACACGCGTCGCGGGGAACCGCCGCAATACTTTTGAGCCTTACAGTGTTGCCATATCATTCTTACGCGCATGCGCACGCCGTTGGTGCTCAAGTGCTCAGTAGGAGATATGGCAACATCGAACGTAAAATCATATGTACGACTCTACATAGAGAATTTAATTCTCTATGAAAATATATTGACAACATATCCGTGAAATTGTTTTTTTTCATGAGATGTGAAGCAACACTTACCGAGCTATTTATTTTCATGTTATTCTTATGGAACATCGTAAAATGCGTAGCGATGGTCCGAATAATTGTACTTTGAGTTCTCCTTCCAGGTGGTTCTTCTTTTAGCGTAATACAACCATTTCGGCCGGAGTAACCCGAAAAAAACATATCTATTTTTTTCGATTCATTCCAATCTATTATGTCACAAAACAAATTTTATCATTACTTTCTTGACTGGCCTACATGCCTAATCAATTTTCCATTGATTAGGCACGTTACCTAACGTGATCCAGACAGTACAAATAACAGGTGTCATTCTATCGGGCGTTGTATATAAGTCACAGCAGTATTCTCAGTATCAAATTTTCGAGAGCATCATTCAAAATGATAAAAATGTATACTATTGCGATACTTTGCGCCATAGGCGTACTCGGTAAGTGAAAATACTTCAAGTTTTCTAAATGTGGTGGGCATAATAAAACGTAATCAAGTCCAATATTCCCTGGTAAGATGTTTTTCAAAAAATCTATCATTTTTTATGCGGTGGATTTCCAAGAGAGACTTCAAATTCTCGGTGTTTTGAGAATCGAAAATAATTGGAGTTATTGAATGTTTTTGGTTGCTAAATAAGTTATTGTTTGATCACTTCCAATCGTCACTTCTAATTATCCCAAGGCTCTGATCTCGATAATAAAGGTCTAATAACTGGATATTTTATCGCTTTTATAGGCGGTAAGTTGAGGGTCAGTGGATATTCGTCCGAAATGTTTCTGGTTCGTAGCGCCAGGATGATTGACGGTAGGAAGATAAGCATCGAAGAGGCTCCATGGCAGGTCTTAGTGAAATCTAAACCGGACCTATTTGGCTCATATTCCCAGTGCGGTGGAACTATAATTTCACCCAACTGGGTGGCCACTGCTGGACACTGCACCTGCAAAGTGGAGTCTTCCGAAAAAATGACATACGTTTTAGCCGGATCCAGTCGTTATACCGACAAGAACATCCGTGATGCCGGATCCAGTAATGATACCGAAAAATTCAGACACAGTATCATTGAAACAATTTGTCATCCACTTTATGAACTGCGACAGGAAGTTACGGAACTAGCTGTGCACGACATTGCTCTGTTACGAGTTGCAGAACGATTTATATTCGATGGAACCCGACAATCGATTCCGCTATCCGTTCGGGCTCATGCAAACCTGGCCGAATCACAAGCGATTGCCAGTGGCTGGGGTGCCGTCAACATTAAGGCAAATAAGTTTGAAGACGATCTCAAAGCCGCAACAATGAAAGTAATCTCGGTACAGGAGTGCGATAACTTCCTATCCGCGATTTTTAATAGCAGCAGCGTGCCTACTGGACAAATTTGCGCCCGGTCCCTATCGGGGATGCCTTGTTTCGGTGACTCGGGTGGACCTCTTACCGTCAACGGAAATCTCGTTGGTATCTCTTCCTGGTTGAATTCTTCAACGTGCGAGACCAATAACATCTTTGTTTTTACTGATATTGCACATTATCGCTACTGGATTGCGGAAAATATTTTTCACCACACCTCCACGGAAAGTTCGACTTTCCGCCTTGCAGAAGTCGAAATTTCCATGGGGATGTGGTGAAAAATAGTATACGCATACATGGGAAGGAAAGAGACCATCTCAAACCGCGTGCTTCAGCACGCGGTTTGACATAGCCTACTTTCCCTCCTTAGTGGCGTAATATACTATTACTTTAAATCTCAATCGTTCAATACTCTTGTTACACGCACTTTTCCAGCACCTTACTTCGGGTAACGTCGTGTTTTCTCTCTCGCTCGCCGAAATAATAAAATCGCTTAAAAAACAAAAAATCTGAATCCACAAATCCCCACAACTAATGTGAAGAAATCAATAAACACTTAGTAAAGGTTAAGTTAGAAATCAGCGATACCTATTTTACTTAGCGATGCGAAATAGAGCAGTGAGAACATCGAGACCAACAGTCCTTTTCAGGACTTACGCACGGATACTCTGACAAACCCACCTTCCTCTTCCCAATTCCCAAATAAAAGTTCAAAAGAGTTGAGACAATTGTAAACAATTTGAAAATTGGCGGAATGAACACGTGTGAGCTACCAGAAATTTTAATGGAAGGCGGGTGACGTTGGTGCTCGATACATTACCGGTTTTTCGTTAAGCGCAATTGACTTTCGTTTTGAAACGATTGACGAATCGCTAGATCAACATTATTTTTCCAACGGAACATTATTTTGCTTTAAAAAATCGATGGAAAATAGCATACACGACGTAATTCGAAAGGGAAACAGCGTTTTTGATTATTCGACCTAATTCGAACACTTTTACAACGTTGCACAAGACAAATTGGAATAATCACGTCGCGCTTTTATAACCTCTCATAATAAACAGAATTCTTATCATTTTTATAAGTACGTTAATGGCTTCTAGAAAGCTTTCTAGAAATCAGTTAACCCGGAAGAATGCTGGGAGGATGAATTAATCAATTTTTAGATATTTCACATTGCAAGGTCGTTAAAGGAATTCGACTAGACTATACATACGTGTAGATTATTAGCTCGCCATCTGGCACGAATCAAATGAGCGTAAGGGGGGGGGGAAATGTTGAACAATTATCAGCCGAATAATATTTTTATCGTGCCACATTTGCGTTTTTTTGTTCGTTAAGGCGATCTATTAGTTGCGTGAGTGCGATAGAGATAACTGTAAAACATATAAACATTTTTATTGGACGCGTCCTTGATTTATCGTGAAAACCCGAAAGTTACACATTCTTCTCTGATTAAAAGCGAGAACAACGTGTAACTCATATTTTTCTTTAAATAACAAGCATTAAGGAATGACAAATCAATATTGTTTATTACTATTCCCAGCTCACAATAAATGTAAAAAATTTTTGAATTTGTTACCACAAAACAAAACAGCAATGAAAACATTATTAAAAAAGTAACGTAATCGAATACAGAAAAATACTCCTTATAATTAGTTTGTAAAAATGTTTTGAAAAACATAAAAACTCCCGACTGATGAAATCGTATAGCTTGAAGAAAATAAAATGAGAACAGAAGTGAAAACATTTAAAAACGTTTGAAAAAAACAACAGAATGAAAAAAAAGGAATTTCTAAAAAATGATTTATTTTGAAACCCCTCCACCAAAAGTAGATAGTAATGAGCTTTAAAAAGTGTGAAATAAAAATTGATCAAAAATGATACAGATAGATAGAAAATCATTCAATTGGTAAGTGCAACTCCCTCGAGATTAAGTTTCTATGGTTAATATTAATTGACGGTAGGATAAGTCATTTGCATGCGAAAATTAAAAATCATAAAGTAATTATCAAAGTTAAATAATTGTACGAAAAATTTAGATGATGAAAAAAATGTACAACTCACATAGAATTAACAAATGTTATAATTATAATCGAATTTAATTGTGGTCAGGAGAAGTCTCTAAGAAAATTAAAAATCTAAAAGTAATTATCAAAGTTAAATAATGGTACGAAAAATGTAGATGATGAAAAAAATGTACTACTGACATAGAATTAATAAATGTTATAATTATAATCGAATTTAATTGTGGTCGGAAGAAGTCTTTAAGTCATTAAATGAGAAATGGTGACGTCTCCCAACCACAATTAAATTCGATTTTAATTATAACATTTGTTAATTTTATGTGAGTTGTACATTTTTTTATCATCTACATTTTTCGTACAATTATTTAACTTTGATAATTACTTTTTGATTTTTAACTTTCGCATGTAAATGACTTATCCTACCGTCAATTGACATTAACCATAGAAATTGAATCTCGAGGGAGCTGCTGCACTTACCAATTGAATGATTTTTTATCTATCTGTATCATTTCTGATCAATTTTTATTTCACACTTTTTAACGCTCAATACTATCTACTTTTGGTGGAGGGGTTTGAAAATAAATCATTTTTTAGAAATTTTTTTTTTCATTCTGTTTCTTTTTCAAACGTTTTTAATTTTTTTCACTTTTATTATCACTTTATTTTCTTCAAGCTATACGATTTCATTACTTGGGAGTTTTTATGTTTTTCAAAACATTTTTTTTATTTTATAGTTTTTAAAGTTCATCACTATTTTTCATTCCCAATATGTTCTATAATAATATATATATGTTATATAATAATATAACATATATAATAATAATATAACATATATAATAATAATAAATTATTATTATATATATATATATATAATAATAATATATATAATAATAATATAATATAATAATAATATAATTATATAATAATATAACAATATGTTATATAATAATAGGTAGATTTTGTTTAAACTTTTTTTATATCCTTTATCAAGTATATACTTCAAACGTATTTCAGGAATAAAAAATCTAGAAACTGTATAACTGTGGAAAATAGAAAATAAAAAAAAATTTACCCCTGGTTAGGGGTGGGTCCTGAACGGTAGATTTTGTTCAAACTTCTTTTGTATCCTTTATCAAGTACCTCAAACGTATTTCAGAAATAAAAAATCTGGGAACTCTATAACTGTGGAAAATAGAAAATATCAAAAAATTTACCCCTGGTCTGGGGTGGGTCCTAAACGGTAGATTTTGTTCAAACTTTTTTTGTATCCTTTTTGAGGTATCAAGTACCTCGAACGTATTTCAGAAATAAAAAATCTGGGAACTCTATAACTGTGGAAAATAGAAAACATAAAAAAAAGTACCCCCCCCTAGGAGTGGGTCCCGGACGGTAGATTTTGTTTAAACTTTCTTTATATCCTTTATCAAGTACCTCAAACGTATTTTAGGAATAAACAATGTGGGAACTCTATAACTGTGGAAAATAGAAAATATCAAAAAATTTACCCCCTGTTGAGGGTGAGTCCCGGACGATAGATTTTGTTTGAACTTTTTTTATATCCTTTATCAAATACCTCAGGCGTATTTCAGGAATAAAAAATTTGGGAATTCTATAACTTTGGGAAATAAAATTTATCAAAAAACCGTTGCATGCGAACGTCGCAAACTTCAACATCATGTTTATAATCGACATAATCAGCTGTTCAAGTAAAATAATGGAAATTGGCTACACATGTTTTTTACGTATTATTTCTCGTAGATTACGATTTTGGAAAATTTCGATTTGTTGTCATAATTTATTTAAACAAATTGTTTAAAAAAATTCAGTTTGCAAAAATAATGTCAAATTCTTGACCAGTGACTCAAAAAACTTTGGAAACCATACTTACGTATTGACTATAAAAAACTCGTTCCAATCACAAAATTTGAATACTCTAAAAGTTGAAAAAATTTGTTGGTAATTTTGCCATTATTTTGCAGACGTAACCCCAGAGAGAAAAAAAACCATGTACACATTTTGAAAGTACATCTATCGAGGACACGATTCGTGCACTTTATATTTGAGAAATTAGACTTCCGAAATGTGCGATGAAAAAAACTAATTTGAAAATTTGTCTTTTTTCACTTTACTTTGCAAAAATATGATAATAAATGAAATTTTTGCGGAATTTAAATTGCACCATTGGAAAGAGCGACCTCGAAAATAGTGAAAAAGATACTTCACGTATTTTTTTATTGACATTTCCATGGTGAATAATCCCATAGAAAAGGGTATGTGCAAAACATGCCCTTGTGACGTTAAAGGGTTAAATATATTATTGAAAAAAAAAAATACGGATGGAGGCAAAAGGGAGTCACGAAGCGTCATCTAGTGCGTCGCACAATAACGGCTACATCTCTGCGATTCATCGCAGAGACTAGTGGCTGATCGAGCTGCTAAAGCGCTATTATGTTTAGCTGTAGGCGATTACATGCCAAACATTGTTCGCAATAATCGAGCTGCTGAATCGCGCGACCGAATCCTCAATATAAAAGCGACCTTAAGAAAAAGGACCATGTAAAAAAGGCTACGAATAAAATCGACATTAGAGATCTTTGCCCTCATCTGGGGTAGGTACGATCGAATTTGATTTCGACAAGCGACAACACCATTTAACTTGCGTGCTGTCGCTTGTCGAAATCGAATTCGATCGTGAACATAATTGCACTCCTGTACTATTTCCTTACATATCGCTATGAATAACACTTACCTGTAGTCGATAAAGTAATTTTAAAACGTACCCTATCACCATTTTCAGAAGCGAAGACTGCTGCCATCTTGCGGTGGCAACGATCTGCATTTTTTAAATATTGAAAATGTGAATTATCCATTGGAGATAGTTGTCTCAAATTAAATCGCTTGTAGCAAATAAATAATCGATATATAGGGTAAACACCCAGTCTCCAGCCTCCTTCCAGTAGTCGGCCTTTTGCAAATTTATATGCGTGAGAATAGCGTGAAAGTTGTTTCCGAGTGATGGAAATTTTTTACCGACATCTCTGACCTCTAATTAAGCTCTACACAAAGTTTCAACGTACTAACTATTCAAACAACTGAGGAAAAGAATATCATTCGGAACGCTGCAACCGACGCGAACGGACTTATGTCGCGCGTTATTTTTTTCTTAGCGCGGAGGCCTATTCCACAAGATAGATACTTCATATTTTTCGGAAGCTTAGTGTTCTTATATGGGTTTAGACTATCAGAAAATGTTTTTTTTATAATTTTTTAAAAGTTTGTGATGAAAAAAATCGTTTTAAATAATAAAAAATATATTTTTTCTCCTGACTGACTACTGGGTCTTCAATTTAACATTGTAAAGCCAATGTTCAGCCCCCCTCCCCGGCCAATTATTGGTCTTTCAGTGAATTTCTTCTATACGGCTGAAATTTGTACTGTCAACAAATAGAGTATATTTAAAAACTTTATACACAAAAAAACATTATTAATGATGGTTTTACCAGTAGTCGGCCACACGTAAACGCACCCTGATGGACGCGGGCGACCTTTTACATCGGATAAACCCTGTCGTTCAGCCAGCCCCGACCAATAAAAAAGGCCGACTATAGGGCCTCTATGTGGCCGTCTACTGGTTCGGAGCGGCCGACTAATGATGATTTTACCAGTAGTTGGCCACACATAAACGCACCCTGACGGAGGTGGCCGATTTTTGGATCGGATAACCCTGGTCGTTTAAGCCGACTAATAAAAAAACCCCAGCCCGTCAACCCCAGCCCCCGTCAACCCCAGCCAGCCCCGACTAATAAAAAAAAGGCCGACTATAGGACTTCTATGTGGCCGTCTACTGGTTCGGAACGGCCGACTAATAATGGTTTTACCAGGAGTCGGCCACACGTAAACGCACCCTGACGGAGGTGGCCGACTTTTGGATCGGATAATCTCAGTCGTTCAGACCGACTATAGCGTCAACCCCAGCTAGCCCCGACCAATAAAAAAAGCCGACTATAGGGCCTCTATGTGGTCGTTTACTAGTTCAGAGCGGCCGACTACGGGTCAAAATTACGCTTTTCTAATAAATAATGTTTTTCAATATTTTGATGTTGATTCTATCGTTTGCAATAATTTTATTATTATGGTTTAATAAATGACATTTCATTTAAGACTTGTTGCGTTTCGTTATCTTTTTTTTCTTCATAGGACAATATTTCAAAGTTGGAAGTTGCGTTAAAAGGCCGATTACTGGGTATTTTACCCTACTTCTTTATTGACCTGAAAAAATATTGGAAAACAAATTAACAGAAAGTAATTCAGTATCAATGATCAATGTATATTTCGAATTAATACACTTTGGACTTTCATTATTAAAGATATAATAATGGCTATATTTTATTCGTCATCGCTGTAATAATATAATAACCGATAAATTACAGGTCGTAGGGAGCATGAAAAAAAAATACATTGCTTAATTAAATATTTAATAGATTGGAGATTTTCTTTTCACCATTTGCGCATTGTTTCGAGATATTTTTCTTTTGTTTTTCATTATTTTTTTGTTTGTACTGGAAGAGGACAAGTATGGAAAAATTTGTGCGATAACCAAAATCTATCAAAAATGGAATAAATTTTGGTTTTTTCTTTGTTTCACTCTCTTTTAAAAGTTTCCAATTTGGAAGTGCCATTAAAAGTATTTCGCGGTTAGAAAAATCTTACGTTCATTGACCAATGAGATTCGAGGTCTCGATTCCGACAAAATGCAGTCTTGAAAAACTCGAATTACGTTCGATTACATTTAACGGCAGGTAGAGAGAGGTCGCGTATCTAATTTCATTTCTTTTTTTCCTTTCACCGCACAATTTTCTTGACCTCGCCGTAATCGAAATCACGCACACGAGCGAACAATCCCCGTATGCATTTTAATGTGACTACCGTAGGTCTCTAATATACATAATATATCGATATAACATACGCTTTGTTTTTGTTTTTTTCCCTTTTTTCTCTTTTCCTTTCTCTAATATTGATCATAATAATCGTAATAATTAATATATGTACCAATAATTTCGTCTTCGTCGTTCTACGTAATGTACAATATATATCTTTGGTTCTTCGTCGATAATACTTCTCTAAAACGTCACTTTTTTTATCATTCTTTCTTTTTGTTTTATCGTCGTACAATACAATAACAATAATATTTGCAGTAATTGATTTCTTGTCATCAAATCTTGTTATCGAAGGTGTGGGGGTTATTATTAGTAGGATCAATTCTCTCTCAGGCACAGCCGAACGGCTTGGTGAGCATATGATTTTAAGAAGCACAGAGGCTAAAATTTGATTCAGGGTTTTAATAAATAGGAATGTTCTGACTGAATCGAATCTCAACAGATTTTTTTCACAGTGGCGAATATTCGACAACTGTTTACAATTCTAAGCAACCATGTCTCATTACGCCAAGAAAAAAAGTGGAAAAATTTAATACAGAGTACGAGATCATGTTTACGGAAGGAATAAAAATGAATGAAATTCATCACAATAGCAAAAAAATCATTTAAAAGTAAGGAGTTATGCCCATCCCTCGTTATTAGCCTCTTGAAACCCTCTAATTATTTATTCCCACAACTACTCGATTAAATGAGGAAGTTTATGGATTTAAAAAAAGAGAAACAAAAATTACGATAAAATAAATACATAACAGGAAACAATAATTCATTCGAAAGCTTCGTTCAACTTGCGGGGATGAGGAAAATCTGGAATAATAACATAACTAAAATTACGCGTATCGTTTGTAAATTTACACCCAATAATATCTGATATGCTCTAGTTTAGAGAAATTACATTTCAATCCCGATCGAGCCTTGACTAACCACCATCACGACGTTTTGACTTTGTTTCTTTTTCTCTTTATACATAACTGTGGCGTTTGGGAGAAACATGTTAACTCCAAAAATTGCATTTTCCTCTTAAAACCAATTTTATGATCCATTTTTATCATTTTTCAATTCGTTCTATCAATGACAGTTTCATTAATACTAAAAAGTACTTAAATAATCTAGTCTGGATTTATGATTTATGATCTTGGAGTTAACATGTTTCTTCCAAACGTCACAATAAATACGTGGAAGTACTATCACCAATTTCGAGTTTAACTCGATCTCTCTCCCTCTCTCTCTCTCTCTCTCGATAAAAACTTACCAGTTTATTGATAAATTATTACGAGGCAGTTTTCGGCAGCTCTGGGTAAGATTAGGTTGGAAAACAAACGATGATGTTTTTATACACTTTTACAGATCGAAGGATTACAAGGATCGAGAATCGTTCGAGCGACCTTTTCATTTGTTTTATATCTGAGATTTCTTTTCCTTTGTTGTGCTTTTCGGGATTGTCGTTATTATTTTTTACCGCTCCACTTCAGCTTCTGATGCAGCATCCACGCTGTTTCGGCAATCATGCTGCCAATAAATTTTTTATATTCTTCGGTGTGTTGTCCTCGTTTAAATGTTTCGTCGTGTATCGCAAAGCGTTCAAAAGACCTTCGCTTTTGCAGGGAGGCTGATCTTTCAATAACTTCACACAACCTTTGACCTGTAACAAATATATTCTATTTATTTTACTCTGAACGTTAGATACCAAAAAATATCAAAAAAATGATCTTGAAACACTGGAGATCATTTATTCTTGGATTGCGGAAAGAAAAAATTTTCACTCACATCGACGTTCGAACCCTTCACGAAGGCACCTTGTGGATGAACATGATCGTAAAGTATTACAAGGCCGACCATCACCCTGAGAACGAATAATTGCGTCTCTTCTCTTTGAAACTGTGCCAAAAGGTTGCTAAAATCATTTTTTAAATAATGTAGTAGATTATACAGGCTTTACAAATATTTCAATCACATATTCCATCATTGATTATTTTTTCAATTAGCTAAATTTGTAAACTTACGGATTTTCGAGCATTCTCAGACAAACTTTCGCCATCGTTCCTAATGTTTCGGTTATATTTTCCCTCGGTATATCCTCATTCTGGAATTCATGTTATCTCTAATAATTAAAATCTCTATCATGTTATCTCTAGTCATTACCTCTAGTAATTAAAAAATTTTGAACAATCTGCTAGAAAAATGAATAATAATAAATAATTTCAAAATATACGGCAGTACTACAACTATATTCTTTATTTCTCTTTCCTTTAATAACTCTATGGATAAACTTCTCTATTCTGACACAACTCTATTCTCAAATATCACTGTGTTTTATCAACTCTACGCTCAGAAGAAAAATTGTTGAATTGACAAGATATATTTTGTTAGACGAAGTTTTATTAATTTAACAATTATATTGTCGTAGTAAGTAAGCTTATATTTATATGAGCCAGTAATTTAAGTAGTTGGAACAAACAAATCAGCATTGTTGAACAGTGTCACCAGAATTTTTCAGACAACAAATCTTTTTTTTCAGTCTAGAACCCCAACGTTGGATCTTTCGTGTCCATGCTTTTCGGTGTAGGACGCTTACATGTGTTAGATTTTTGTAAAAAATTATTATTAAAAAATGTTTTTTTTTCGACACGGGAAAAATTTTATCATTCAGTTAAGGGTCCAAAGAAGACTCATGAATTTTTTTAGATTTTTTCGTACACTATAACATAGTCAAATAAACGACTGGCATGAACGACCCACGTTGGGGTTTGTTGGTGCTGCAAAGTATGTTGAGGTTCTAAGGTTAAATAGGTATGCTCGAAAATATGTCTACTCTAAAATATCTCTATTATTTTATATCCCTATTCTGACAGATATCAATTCCGACACATCTCTGTTCCAAAATATCTGTCTTCCGACACTTTTCTATTCCAGCACATCTCTATTCGTACGAAAACAACTAAAAATTTGTACGAAAAAACTAAAAAGTGCCTGCATATTATCAAATATTATGGATGGCTTTGATTTTCAATTGCTTTTTGCACGAATAGAGATGTGCCAGAATTGAGAAGTGTCGAAGGAAAGATATTTTGGAACAGAGATATATCGGAATTGAGATCTGTCTCAATAGAGATATAAAAGAATAGAGATATTTTGTCATAGAGAGTTTTTTTATATTAATTAAGGATAGAGATGTATGGTAATAGAAATGATTCCGATATGACATATATTAGAGTGTTACACACAATATTGACTACTACGTTAGAAAGATCTGTTGACCCTGAGAAGGGCCGCTTTGGGTTTGGGAGTCCTGAGAAGGACTAGTCGATCGTGGAGGAGTCTTGATAAAGACTGGTGTGAAACAGAATGATTAGATGCGTGGGCGTATAAATTTTCCTTTTTATTTCCAGGTACATGGACCTTCGTAAGTTGAACTACGGTATATATTTTACGTAGATAATATTCTTTACCTTAGTAATAATTAATAATAATTTTTTTCTCTTTTTTTTATTAATATTTTTTTTTTTGCTTTTCAGATGTAAAAATGATCGACGAAAATTAAAGGTTGTCGTTAGAAAGTGACGTACAACAAGAGTATTCAGATTTTTTACTCAACCCGTACCTTCGTGAGAGCGGTTTGAAAAAAAAAAAGAAAAGTCCAAAAACCGTTATATTCTATTATATAAGAGTGCGGCAAGGCTCGCGCTGGTTTTTTTTTTTTTTAATAGTTGGAGTCAAGCCGCTAGCGCGACTCTTGATTCCAGAATTGAGATATTTTGGAGTAGACATATTTTCGAGCATACATATTTAAGAATAAGGTTTTATAAGCACACAGTTAATTAACCACAGAGCTATTGAAGAATGGACATATTTAGGAATAAAGATACGTCAGAGTACAAATTTTTGACCATAAAGTTATTTAAGAATGGAGAAATGACGAATAGAGTTGTATTACGACTATTGTTTAGAGATATTTACCTATAGAGTTGATGAAACACAGTGATATTTAATTTAAGTTAAGAATAGAGGTGTAATAATAAATTCTAGGATGTTGCTGACATATATAGGGAGCATTCCACACCAAATTAACCTATGTCAGACCTTTCCATTCTTTGATTTGGCTGAAAACTTTATGGGTTTTATGACCCATTGAAAGAAGCTCTCTTGATTTTTTTCAGATTTTTTCGTCCATCCACTTGTGAGATATGATTTTTTGTCAAAATTCGATGTTTTTTTCTTTAAACGACTGTGACTCTCTGAAAAATGGACAAAATCGAACTTTTTTTTTTAAAAGGTTGGTTTTTTGCTGTACTGTTAGAAAAAAAAATACGAAAGCATGATTAATATTTGTATTCCATATTTTTTCTCAATTCAAAGCAATTAAAAGCAAAAAACATTGGTTTTAAGATGTTTACCGTTTTATTTTTTTTTTTTTTTTTCAAAAAATTCACAAAAAAACTTTGACCAATTGAATGATTTTTGAGACTAGTTCCATCGTGAGCGGATTTTTCATTATACTTTTTTTATATTTTGAAAAAAAATTCATTTTTTTTCCAGTCAATTTGTATCAAATCGAACTATTTTGTTATATTTTGTTTCACGCCAACATTTCTAATATAAAAACGTCCTATTTGGTACGAATTGACTAAAAAAAAATGAAAATTCTTTTGAAACTAACATTCCAAGAGTCCGG
Organism: Rhimphoctona megacephalus; assembly: GCA_963989365.1. Lineage (NCBI taxonomy): Eukaryota > Metazoa > Arthropoda > Insecta > Hymenoptera > Ichneumonidae > Rhimphoctona > Rhimphoctona megacephalus. The sequence goes on along the minus strand of OZ022421.1, from coordinate 16,104,945 downwards.
TAAAAACCTACATTTTGAAAAAAAAGTTCATTTTGATCCAAATTGACTGGAAAAAAAATGAATTTTTTTTCAAAATGTAAAAAAAGTATAATAAAAAATCTGCCCACGATGGAATTAGTCTAAAAAATCATTCAATTGGTCAAAGATTTTTTGTGAATTCAAAAAAAAATTAAAGAGGGAAAACATCTTAAAACCAATGTTTTTTTTGTTTTAAATCGCTTTAAATTGAGAAAAAATACGGAATACAAATATTAATCATTCTTTCGTATTTTTTTTTCTCGGAATACGATGGAAAGCCAACCTTTCTAAAAAAAAAGTTCGATTTGATCGATTTTTGAGAGAGTTACAGTCATTTGAAGAAAAAAAGGGTGTAGTTCCGAAAAGCCCATACCTCTGATTGATCTGAATTTTGGTATACATATGTATTTTGACCCGCTGATTACGAATACGATAGTGAAAATAGCCGCAAATTTCATTTTCAAGGTCAAAATTACAAAAAATTGATTTTTTTAAACGTTTTTCACGTTTAGTGTAATAAATACTGATCTCAGAGAAAAATGTTTCCTACAAAAGTTGTAACCCATGAAAAGGTTGACATTTTTTGTTCTATAAATTTATCGTCTAAAACTATTTGTTTTTGAAAAAAATGGGATAAAACTTTTGTAGGAAACATTTTTCTCTGAGATCAGTATTTATTACACTAAAGGTGAAAAACATTGAAAAAAATCAATTTTTTGTAATTTTGACCTTGAAAATGAATTTTGCGGGTATTTTCACTATCGTATTCGTAATCAGCGGGTCAAAATACATATGTATACCAAAATTCAGATCAATCAGAGGTATGGGCTTTTCGGAACTTTATCCGAAAAAAACATCGAACTTTGAAAAAAAAATCATATTTCACACGTGCATGGACAAAAAAATCTAAAGAAAATCAAGAAAGCTTCTTTCAATGGGTCATACAAAATATAAAATTTTCAGCCAAATCAAAGAATGGAAGGGTCTGACGTAGGTTGATTTGTCATGGAATGTCCCATAGATATAAATATATGAATACGTATATGTAAACGTGACTTACGTCCATCAAGAAAGTTATAGTTGCGTGACTGAGAACCCGAAGCATGGGTGTAGCGTGGGCGTAGAAAAGGGACATGCGATTAGCGAGTTCGTTTCCAACAACGAGATCTAGCTCCGGATTGTCCTGTCTCGATAGCGTTGCTCGCGTCAATGTTCGACGATAATAACTAAAATCATTTTGGATCGCGGGCGTCTTCATTTTGTGCTCGTCGAATTTTAACACGAATTCGAGTATTTCGGCGAGTTGTTTAACGAGAGCCTGTTGAGTTTCGAGGTGTTGAGTGGGTGATAGATTACCTGAGCACAATTGACCAAGGATTTTCGGAACTACGCGATCTGTTATGAATATTAATAAAGTTATTAGCATGTCTCAATGGATTTATTACGTGTCGTTGTGTGTGTTTATTTTTCTTCTCTTTTTTTTTATTATTATTTAAAAAATTATTTTACCCAATTCGAGGGAAAATTCGTAAAATTTTTTGAGCTTCGCGACTAGTGGTGCAACAGTCAAATAAGCTTTACGCTGACACTCCTCAGTCGGGGCCGAAATAGCTTCGCGTATTTCCTTATTCGCACCTTTGTAACATTGAATTTCCTCGAGTATCGACTCCGAATTCTTCAGAACTCGTTGCACCGCCTCAAAAGTTTCTCTCTCGATTTCCGATGGCTGGGCATCTGTTGTCATGATATATAGAGATTTTAACGTGCATTCGTATCGCATAAGTAATTAATTTAAATCAACGTTAACGAAGATGAAATATTCATTGCAAAGTTTTTGTCATATGCTGTTCTTTCTTTGTAAATTATGCTAATAATTTTATCCTTCTTTAAGCCCATTGTTAGATTTTTTAGAGTAACGTCAACTTGTGAATAACTAATCCAAGAATTAATTAAAGCGTGTATACTCACTCTCGAAATCGAGGAAAACATCGTATTTTTGCGGTGTACAACACGTCGACTCGTCGCGAGCCAAAAGACTCAAGAGTTTTCCCATTGCTTCACGTTTTTTTCTATATTTCTATATATATATTTGTATGTGTGTGTATACGGATATACACGTATCTATCCTTATCTCGTTATATTACAATAACGATCCCTTTCTCGACGTTGCAGAGCCGGGACATTCAGGCCTTTGAACACATCTGTAATTCAGATAATCCATCCACGTGAATGCACACAGTATTGAAATGTATTATTTGTGCACCAAAGAACTCTATTTTATTTACACAAAAGAAAATCTCAAGTTTTGTCGAGTTTATCAACTGATTGACAGTATCCTATGGGTCATCAAGCATTATAATATTTTTATTAAACTTCGAACATAGAAAAACTCAAAATGTCTGAAAAATTCATATAAAAATTGTCGATTAACAAAATGCGATGAAAATAAATCGCAAAATAAAATATTCTGTCGCAATGTATTTTTTCTATTATTTTGAGCAATGAAAAACGACATCGGAGTTCTTTGTTACAAAACAAATACCTGGAAAAAAATCATATGAATAATACACTATGTGTAATAATAAATGTTAATCATCTGGATCATCAAAAATTGACACAGAAGATCGTGACAACAAGGGAAACAAGCTTTTTGACTACGTCGTTGATTTTGCAACGATGTTTCGTGCTCTTTCAAGTTGCAACGTAAATAAAGAGGATCTATACAAGTTCCGTATACATAAAGACACAAGAACACTGTCTAAATTTAGGCTTCCTCCTGTTAGAAACGCTTGGACGAACAATCAGGGCAGTCAGAGCGAAATTTCTCGTCTGCAAGATTCTCTTCGAGCTATATGTTCCCTTTATCGGGGCATCTTTACCGCCAATTTGCCAAAAGACAACTCGAGACAATTCCTCGATTGTCATATCCAAAGAATTTTAGACAGATGAAAAGTTTTTCGGAGGAAGAATTTTTCATTCAAATTTTTTATTACTATACTCGTCACTAAGAAAAGAATCGAAAGTACTTTGTACACGTGCTTACGTAAAACATCACTTGAGGGTTGGAAATATAGAGCTCAAAGCAAAAACGTTAGATAATTAATACGATATTTTGTGGTCACTGAACTCGCTCCTCAACTAAATAAACCTCGATTAAATTGAATAAAACAATTATCAAAATTCCTCCAAAGTCAAGAGTACGAGAATGCTGACAGAATAAAAAGAAATTGAATAATCTCTGGCGAAAACAAACAAGCAAAATTTCAAAACACTTAACACAAATAAAAAGTTGTATCTTTTTTGTTTGTTATAATAATGCCACTTCAAGTAACGAGAAATAATAATGACACGTCGGCAAATTCCCTATTGTTCATAATAAAATTTCGATCGCCATCAATTCTTAAGTTTTTCTCACCGTTGGATTAATAGTCTCGTAATGTTGTTTCCCGACGTTGAGTTCATAATAATCGTAGGAACATAACGGCAGTGACGAAGAATTGTATCGTAACATTTCGAGGATGAATGTAACGAGCAGATCAAGTCAACAAGTGGAGAAACAAGGCGAAGGATAATTTTACAGTTGGGATAATAACATTAACAATTTTTGTGGTTTTAAAAACTTTGACATTCGCGTTGGACGAGGCCATGATAACACGAAAAATAGCACTCCCTTCACAGGGTACGTGTCGTTGACTTTTATCACGCGAGTTTGCGTCAAATCTGTATCCTTATTTGGTCAACGACGAACGAACATACGGAGTTACGCGCGTGCGGGGGCGTCTCGTCAAGCGACGCGAGTTTTGCCCGTTAGGGGCGAAAAATCAATGGGGGTTAGTCTCCTCGAGTACGAGAGAGTTTCATTCGACCTACCGTAGTAGATGGCGTCCTATGGGGTAGCAATGCTTCAAAGACGCGGTCCGTTCTTTGAAACTTTGCATTCTTTGCTGCATCTTTTTTCAAGATTAACTAACCAAATCCTCTTGATACAAAAATTATTTTATGACAGAATCTCAATGAGAGTTTCTTAATAACCGTAGTATTACAAATTATTCATCAATTCCGATACGTAAATGAGCTCGGTTACATTTCATACTCATTGGACTTAATACTTTTTCAACTATGCACAATTTTATATATTTTTATCTCTGAAATATCCGTACTATTCCACACTTTATGCAGAGTGACCAATAGTCCTAGAAAGGAATTCCAAATCTATAATTAGCCTTAAGGAGAATAATAACAAACAACTCTCTAGCCTCGGAGATAGTGTGAAAAAAAATATCTGAATAGACCAATTATGATCAATTCGTGTGTTCCACAAAATTGAAATTTTACTAGATTATTTACGAGTATAAAAATTCCTTTTTTTTAATACGTAATTCATTAGCAAGAAAATCTAAATAACAAGTTTTCAGTAAATACTCTTCGGAATTAACACAATTGGATGAGATCTACTTGGTTTGTGAAGAACTAGCATGGATTCTATAAAATTCATTTTTTTTTTCGATGTCATTGACCACATTCAGCGATGTAACAAAATTCGATAAGTTGGCGAACGGTGGAAAAGTTCCGTTGTCTAGACACCACGACCCACGCGACTACGAACTTTTCCTCTCTCAATACGGCCCTGTATATCCCAATAAGCTCTCGGGTTTTAGCTCTGAGTCAGCGAGCTCCGGCTTAGGCGAGTTTATTGTCTTCCAAAATGAGAGAAAGGAGAGTGAAATATATAGCAAACCAAGCACGTGTATGCTGCATAAAAAAAAAAAAACAACAGCAGAGCATATAAACCTACTCTAACGATATGTCGAATGAAAAATTCGTGGGGATCCAATCTTACAATTCGAAGTAGAGATTGCTTTTTTTCTTGTTTTCCTCGTACCGTCTCGAATCGTTTACGAAACTCTATTACCAGACGTTAAAACTGCAGTAATTACCAATCGATCGCGTTTATTGGCATATTCGATTTTCGATCGAAATGTCAAACAAAAGTAACTTTGATTCAACACGCCGAAAAATAATGAACAAGCAGCTATAATTCAATTTGTCAAATCGCAAAATAATTCAACAAATTGTAATGAAAAAACTTGTTATTTGTTTACTAACGAAATAATTTCAATCAAATTGTATTTTGAATTTTCATATGCCTCAGTCGTATTTAATCTAATATCAGTATTAATAACTGCACAAACAAAAGGTTTCATAATTGCCTTTTTTACTGGAGGTTTAACGTCACAAAAACGATCGGTTAACGAACTAACCCACAAAATCAGTCTAGTGCAAAATCGATCGACCTTTCGTGACAGACCTATATATAAAAATTCATGGCTATGATTTTATGCACCAATACATGGGTGGAGAAAGAAAACGAGAGAGAAAGAGAGAGATAGTAAGAATATGACGAGCGAGAATGTCCATGGGATTTCTCACGAGTGGTCGGTGGCACGAACGAGATCTGCATCGAGCTGTTGGTCATCTCGAATCAAGCAGATACTACCAAGAGCTATATATACATTATCATGATTTATAAATAAGTCGCAGGAGTGACATTGCATTACGCCTTTAAATACCGCACATATAACACATATCGAGTCGGACATGCAACGAAATTTTTTACACCTCCAACTTAAATTCTCGTTCGAGACGCACACGAAATTAATAGCGAGTACGAGTAATTGTATCTGTATGTGTGGTTGGAGTAGAAGAAAGAGATTGGATAATCGTCGGAAATCGTGGGCGAGGATAATCGACGCCTATTAAAGCCTTTTTGTGCTTCAATTCCAGCAAATCAATTGAGATCCCATTGGGACTGACTCCTCTCGACACTTTATAGGTCCTCCGAGCACATTTGGCTCTCGTAATGCCGAGCTATCTTTCTTTCTCGGAAGAGAAACCGAGAAATTACCATTAATTTTTATTTTAATAACGATTTATGATTTTTTTTTAAGGACGCGATTCGACGAAACCATTTTACACGATCCGGTGGATTGTATTATGGCGCGTGGGGCGAATATGCCACCATAAATGTCATAGCACGTAACATTATGTTCACATTTCAATGTATATATGTATATCGACGAATCAAAAGCAGAAGGGCGTTTAGAAACTGGAATGAAAAAAGTTTAATGGCTTTCTGACTTCAAGATACGCGTGTACATATTGTACTGTATATATTACTCACGCCCCTCACGCACCATATTCACGAGAATATGCAATTGCATACAGGACGTCCCAAAACCTGCATTCGAGTATAAAGGTTAAACTAGATCGTGAAGTTGTAAAGAGAGAAGTTATTGAGCATTTTCCTCTCTGATGTACAGTTCATATTAATCATATTAATTCATTGGCAATAGCCAATCCGGCTCACTTTTCCCGTTTCACGATCTTTCATCGCTGCGCAACGGAGAAAAAGATGTTTAAGTATTTCTCTCCGCAGAACTTCGTGATCAATTTGTCCTGACGTTCTGAAATACGACGTTCAGGACACTCTATATACAAATCGTAAAGACGACAACGACGGAATAGTATACACGGGGGACGGTTCATTTTCTCTCTCTCTCTTTCTCTCCCTTTCTCTCACTCTGACATTGCGAACGCGCTTTTATGGTCGATGCTAAATATGGTGAGTATTTTTCATCGCACCATCATCAAACAGTCTCTGTCCCCGTTCCACCGTAGCAAACTCGCCAAATTAATTGAGCATACTATATAACACTATGTACGTATGTACTATTCGTAATATAGATCCACTGCTAAAAGAAGCTAATGGATCTCGGTGTTTAACGAGTTAAGAGAGTAAGCGTTTTTTTCTTTTATAACTCTATTTTTAAAATTGTACAATATTGCAAGAATCTCATTTTTCTCCCAAAAAATCGATTATTTTTAAAACATACTTTTTTCATTTTGTTTTCTCTGCTTGTGTCACTTTGTTTCAAATCTTATTAAATTAACATTGCTTCTCATCATTATAAAGTAAGACCTCGAGCCTCGAGCTCAAAACCTCAATTGAAATCAGTTTTTAAGAAGTTTCTTTTGTATAAATAAAAACTCTGCATGTTATCTTCAGAGTTATATCATAAAGAAAGTAAATAGCTTTGATAGCTCTTATTTAATATGAAAAAGTTCCTTTTGCATAATATTTCAAACTACATTCACCATTTTTATCAACGAGATACTCCGAATGTATTTCGTCTCGTTAGATGGGACTGATCGAGCTCGACTTGGACTTCTTTTGTATTCAATACTCGTGAAAGAGGAATTCACCGGCAGAGTAAGGCTTTTTTGTACGACAGCCCACTTTTCGTTATATATATCCTCACTCGATGCTTTTACCACGCCGGAATAAGCTCGACTGTCGTGTTTGAAGAGTGAAAAAACAGAATTGTACGCTCTCATATGCCTGCGGTTGAGGCAGGAAAAAAAAGTTCCACGATCTATTGAATTTGATCGAAAAGCTCTGCCCGACTGTCTTTCCTACGTTTTTTCGGTTATTCTTCTGTTTTTCTATCAAAATGGTTCAGTCTGAAAATATTTCGAATGTTTTAATTATTAAAGCTTATTACTAATGATTTTACACTTACAACGCGGTGAAAAAATTTATTATTTTCCGATTTAATATAAAACAATAACACAATTTAAATTCAGCACCGAATATTTTAATTTGAAATAGTCTTTTATATTTTTTATAATCAGGTATAGAATTTTTTATTTCAGGATCGTATCCAAGACATTTTTTTCCTGATTAATGTATAACTTTAAATAGGGTAAAATACTCAGTCCCCAACCCCCTCCCAGTAGTCGGCCTTTTGCAACTTTGTATGCGTGAGAATAGCGTGAAAATTGTTTTCGAGTAGTGGAAATTTTTTATTGACATCTTTGACCTTTGATTAACCGGTACATAAAGTTTCAACGTACTAACTATTCAAACAATTGAGAAAAAAAATATCATTCGAAACGCTGAGACGGACGCACACGGTCTTGCGTTGCGCGCTATTTTTTTCTTAGCGCGGAGGCCTTTCCCACAAGGTACGTACTTCATGTTTTTCGGAAGCTTAGTGTTCTTATATGGGTTTAGACTATCAGAAAATGTGTTTTTGATAATTTTATAAAAGTTTCTGATGAAAAAAATCGTTTTAAATAGTAAAAAATATATTTTTTCTCCTGGCTGACTACTGGGTCTTCAATTGAACATTGTAAAGCCAATGTCCAGCCCTCTCCCCCCAGCCAACTACTGATTTTTCAGTGAATTTCTTCCACACGGTTGAAATTTGTACTGTCAACAAATAGAGTATATTTACAAATTTTACACATAAAAAAAAAACATTATTAATGATAGTTTTACCAGTAGTCGGCCACACGTAAATACACCCTGACGGAGGTGGCCGACTTTTGGATCGGATAACCCCAGTCGTTCAGGCCGAATATAGCATCAATCCCAGCCAACCCCGACCAATAAAAAAAGGCCGACTATAGAGCCTCTATGTAGCCGTCTACTGGTTCGGAGCGGCCGACTAATGATGGTTTTACCAGTAGTCGGCCACACGTAAACGCACCCTGACGGAGGTGGCCGACTTTTGGATCAGATAACCCCAGTCGTTTAGGCCAACTATAGCGTCAACTCCAGCCAGCCCTGACCAATAAAAAAGGCCGACTATAGGGCCTCTATGTGGCCGTCTACTGGTTTATAGCGGCCGACTAATGCTAGTTTTACCATTAGTCCGCCACACGTAGACGCAACCTAACGGAGATGGCCGACTTTTGGATCGGATAACCTCAGTCGTTCAGGCCGACTATAGCGTCAACCCCAGCCAGCCCCGACCAATAAAAAAAAAGGCCGACTATAGGGTCCCTATGTGGTCATCTACTGGTTTGAAGCGGCCGACTATTGGTCAAAATGACGTTTTTCTAATAAATAACGTTTTCCAATATTTTAATGTAGATCTATCGTTTGCAATAATTTTATTATTAAAATTTAATAAATAACGTTTCATTTAAGACTTGTTGTGTTTCGTTATCTTTTTTTCTTCATAGGACAATATTTCAAAGTTGGAAATTGCATTAAAAGGCCGACCACTGGGTGTTTTACCCTACGTATTATCCGTATAATAATATGATTTTGCGGTTGCCTACGCCAGTGACTTAAGCAGGGGAGATATCGTCATATCCCGAACGAACGTGAGGAAAGAGCTCAGAGAGGCGAAACCCTTTCTCGTCTCCAGACTTCTTTTTTTATTTTTCATTACGTATACGTACGCGATATGCCACGTGCACTTACACTTGGCCGCATGGTGAGCACTCTTTTACATTAAAACTACTGGAAAGAAAAAAACAAATACCGATAAACATATAGATATGTTTCGTATATTTGAACGATATAAAAACAAAGAAACAAATGTGTCTCTGAGTCAAGGACGAGGACGTGAATAGCTCGGTCTTCCTGTCCGAGACCCAAATTTTTGTCGGAGTCGGTCAGCAGAGATCCCCACTGCGAAAATACTCTTAAATACCCAGACAAGTAATCAAAAATACTGCTCATCAACAATAGAAATTGTAGTATTTAATTTTTCATCGAAATTTTAATAAAGAAAATAATAAAATATTCGACGATGTTATTAATAACAAATATTGAGGATATGCAGCTCGTAAAATTCCGTATCTGGTGCACGCCCTGGCAAAAAATACTCGCCAACTGTTCAACGTTAATTATGAATATATGAGTATTTCTGTTCTGATATCTCGAAAGATAATTCATTATCTTATGTTACGATCATAATATATCCGTTAGTTGTTGAATTAATCCATGAGGATCGGAAAATAATGAGTGCAGTCGTGATCAAAGGACATGTGGATCATTTTTTTCTCTTCCTCTCGTAAGGAAATCCGCATATCAAATCGACGTAGAACTTATTTATTCATTTTTATGATTATTATTATCGAGAGTCGAGCTACACTATTAATCGACAGCACACGCGATACAATTATAACAGCGTTAAGACTAAGACATTCTTAGGGATTGTTCGTTCTCGAGAAGGCAACAACTGCACGCACGAAAAGCTTCGTAATCGCATCAGCTTTTAAAACAATGATATAGTACCGTATATTTTTTTTACGCGTAACTCGAGTACAACGTACCAAGATATTTTCTCGTGCGTAACGTGCAATCCCAGCTGAGTTTATATACCAGTTGTTAACCACAAGAATTTCTGAGGGAATAAAACGAGAAAAAAAATACAAAAGTGAGACAGCAAGAGACGTGGATATTCCCATTGCCGATCGAATTTCCGATCGACCTATCAATTTCCAATGCACGACGTATTATCGGGAACATAACATGATATCCAATAAAATTCAGTCGCCCTCCTCAAAGAAGACCTTCGGGTTAAAAAAATATATAGAGAAGGGTCGGGCAAAGCGGAATACCCCCCCCCCCCCTGAAAAAACTGAAATTTGTTTTTTCAGTGCATAACTGAAAAGTTTGATCATTTGACTCAGAACATGCGTTGAAGAAGTAGTATTCATTGAAACGACCGATATTTCTGACCTGAAAATTAAAATATATTTATTAATTGAAAAAAATGAATAATCAATGAAAATTTGTGTGAATATATTTTTTTTTCTGTAAAACGGAAATGTGAATATCCGACTAGCATAAGAACAGTATTAACAGTGCCGTAAGCATGGGTGAAAATGATTAATTATTCATTAGACTAATGCAATTTTTTTTCATTTCCTTGCTCCTACTCGTGTTTTCTTTGGATATTGATGAAAAAAATCTCTGCTAAAAAATAAGCTCAACTCCTCAATATTTAGAGGCGACTCTTTCGACTTTTATTGATGTTTTTATTGTTTAGAAATGTTTTATATATAAAAACACCATTTTTTTAACTGCCTTGCTTCCTCTCGTGTTTTCTTTAGATATTGATGATATTGATGAAAGACATTGACTATTGAAACATAATTATAAATTATTTTGTGCGACCTAACATGTTGCCTAATCCAAACCTAACCTTTGCTGAAATAAAAGTCCCGTTAACAAATAAGCTTAATTCCTAAGATTTTGGAGATGCCTATTTTGAATTTTATTTATTTATTTATTTACTCGTAATAATTTGATTTGAGAGTACCTTCCCATCAAACTTTTCGAAATAATCGATTTTTTTTTCTTCGATATTCTCCCTGTCTTTAGTCTCGCTATAGTGCTGTCCCAAATAATTAATTTTTGTCTCTAAAGGAAAACCTTGTAAATGCCAGAAAATAAAAATTTAAAAAATCGTGCGATTGAAAAAATAAAAATTAAAGTTGGGTGAGGCATCTCTGAAAATAAAGCTATTCAGCTTACTTTTTAACAGACTTTGTTTTCCATCAGTATTTAATAAATGATGCACGACAGGGAGCAAGGAAGTTAAAAAAAGGGTGTGAAGAAACAAAAAAAAATTAAAACATCAATAAAACTCAGGAGAATCATCTCTAAAAATTGAGCAATATTGAGCTCATTTTTAAATAGATTTATTTCCATTAAGGGGACCGTATGGTCTAGAGCACGAAAATTTCACCTATTTTCACGATTTTTTTTTTGCCTTAAAAAATTTAAAAATCGATGTTTTAACTTTTCGGGTTTATTACTACCTTTATTAAGTATACAAAAAAATTTTTTTTTAATTTTAAAAACAGTGTTTATTATCATATAATTGGCATTGAAGACGACCCTCTCGAAAAATCCGACCCGGACGGTGAAGATCGATCCGAGACTTCTACTCATCTGAAACACAAAATTCAAGAAGATTCTTAATCAGAAAGAGTGCAGTTATGGTCGGGACTAGAACAAATCGAAAAAATTAAAAATTGACAAAATGGCGCGCTTTTGAAAAAAAATTCGTAAAATCGGGTTTTTTTTTCACTAGTTTTTTAGTATAAACAATAAGAAATTATTTAAATAAAATTATGATTGTAGTTCCGACGATAGCCATACATGTTGTGAACAACATATCCAAATTTCAAGTGATTCGGTTGAATAGTTTTTTTGTTTTCACCTGCGCAGTGCCGAAAAAAGTCGTTTCGAGATAAATGAGTTTAAAGTTTGAGGTACAGATATTTTCAAAAATTGAGCAAATTTTGAATACTTACAGTTAATCCGCGATTCCGGCACCATATAGGATTCCTTCGGAACGTTCATAATTCAAGATTTCCTCACTCCTTTCATTTCTTCGAGCTGTCCGAGCCTCTTTGGAGTTGTCCGTGCTCCTACGGTTGGCGCTCGATACTCGCAGCTCGTCTCGGTTTTGCGCTAGTTGCTCCGCTTGTGGCCCGATTGTTATGCCCATGGTCTCCATTATTTTCAATAGGGATGCAAATCCTTCATTGAATATGCAAGCGGAAATGTGAGTGGCAATATCAATGATTTTTTTTCCGGCAAACAGATGTTTCGGCGCAAGGTGCCACACGCAAGCATTGAAACTTTCGTTATTGTTCTGCGTATTACTGCCAATACACCTTTCCAATAAAGTCTCTGCTGTCAATTCTTCATAAATTGGTTTTAATATCTCTTGTGCTTCATCGCACAGAGCAGGTGGGTGCTCGTAGGTGTCTAAAGTACCTGCAGCCTCACTTTGACGCCACTTGCACCACGATTCGGAACCTGGAGGACAGTACGAGTGTTGCGGATTTTCATCTGTTGAAATTTTGTGATAATATGCTGCCCATATTTCACTTCTCATCCCTTCAGTCGAATCTGAATTACGTCTAATTGCTAGACCGTAATAAGTTGACAGCTCTTGCAATAATTTATTCGTCAATTGTTGACGCTTCGGTGTTTTATTTATCGATTTCCGCTGTGTCTTTTTTCCCTCTTCTTTTTCTGTCAATTTCTTTGTTGCTTTCTTTATTTGTGCATGTTTTTTTTTCGCATCAACAGCACGTTTGTACAAACGTTTTTTAACATGCAAAACACATTCTTTTTTGCAAACTAAAAAATCATCCCCGTAAGGCTTTGTGTCCAATAAGGCTTTGAACGTTTTCGTGTCGCGGACCGCTCTCTACCTGCGTTATGGGCTGTAGAAGCTGTAATATTGAGAATTTCCGCATGAAAATTTCACAGTATATTCTTGAGATACTATACTTTCGACATATCGAAAAAAAAAATCGATTTTTTCAAATTTCTAGACCATACGGTCCCCTTAATATCTAAAGAAAACACGAGTAGGAGCAAGAAAATTAAAAAAAAAATTTGCATCAGTCTAATGAATAATTAATAATTTTCAAATATGCTTACAGCACTGTTAGTAGTGTTTTTATACTAATCAGATATTCACATTTTCATTTTGCAGCAAAAGAAATTTTTGTTCCTACAAATTTTCGTTGAATATTCATTTTTTTATTAATAAATATATTTTAATTTTCATGTCAGAAATATCAGTCCTTTCAATGAATACTACTTTTTCAACGTATGTCCTGAGTCAAATGATCAAATTTTTCAGTTTTGCACTGAAAAAAGAAATTTCACATTTTTCGGGAGAGTGTTCCGCTTTGCTCGATCCTCCCCTATATTCCAAAAGTAGGAGTGTACATGTGTAAATAAAAGTTCTCCCTAACATTCATTGTAGTGAGTGTAATCATTCATTTGTTAAAATTTCCTATCGAACTTAAGGTAGCCCTAGCGCAGCAGCTAGTCAAGAGACATACTATTATTTTGAAAACTGTGAATATGCCATGTGACATAGATTTAGATATTATTTTAATAGTATTACGAAATTATAAGATTTTACAAGTTTGCGCCATGATCATTTATGATATTTTATTTATTATGAATTTCTTTAATGTGAATCTCATTTGACTCACAATTCGAGGTTATGCATGGGCGTACCAAGTTATTAGTTAACTAAAATTATTAGTTATTAGTTAACTAAAACGAAGATTTCTATTTCAATTGTTCGGTAACCCCCATTATTTATGGCGTATAAATGATCCTTATAATTTTTTGGTCGTTTTATACTTTTATTTGAAAATATATCTAATCGCGAAAACTACACATTCATGCCTTTAATCCCTGTCGGAGCGAAATTTGTATAAGCTGTGGGTTAAATTTAGCAACTTTATCAATTATTTATTGTTTCTACTAGTCGGTGATGAGGTCTAAAAATTTGCAGGCGTGTTCCTGTACACTTCAACGGTAGAATTTTAAAAACTTAAAATTGTTATCTAATAATCGGGTTCGCAATAGGGCTACCTTAAGAAACTATAAATTCGGCAGAAATAAAAAGTTGGTAAGTCACTATTTAATGCCATTTCTGATGAATTCTCACTCATGCATCAAGTTATCATTAAAATGAAGTAAATTTTTCGTAAGTATTTAAACAAATAGTTAGAGTCGTTAAATTTCACTAATTAAGACTGCTGGGCCAATAAAGCTAATTGTGAAATATTTGAACCAAAGATACAGGTATTTCCATTTCGCTATCGGGATATAGAAATTCCATAGGTCCCATACTACGAGATAGATACTAGTTGGAATTTAGCTGGTTTACAGAGATCTAGAGTTAGTGATAAAATACCAGGCGGCATTGCGGCAAATCGATCGAGATATTCACATATAGCCGAAAATTGTAAACGACCGCGAAGAAAACGATAGTATCGGTAACACGTGTTACCATCCCGGAAGCATATACATACACAGATATTTATGATCTTATTTGCAGCACGAAAAGTCGAGGTTGTACGAAGTAAAATCAATTTTTCAAACTCAAAAACTTTTGCACACGCTTCCAAGTACATTGTTTAGGCTGACTGACGATTTTGGCCTCTGATATTTTCATCCATATACATGTGTGTTTGTGTGTTTATATGCATAATGTGATGTACATGGATATAGCACCCTTTCCCAATTCTGCGAACGAGCATACGACCTAGTTGTTAATTGGCCATGGCAGATATAGGGCTGCGCTCTGATTATGAACCTCTTGCTCTGTTCCTCAACTATACCGATCCCCGATAAATAATTAAATAAGTTTTAAACCCTCCGTGCTATTTATATAATGTAACAATATTTTTTGAACAAAGTATTAAGCATCAATATGGATATTTGAGCTACGGATAGAAACATTACAATGTTGTAAAACGGTTAGGAGTGTATATGTGTAAAGTGAGAGACAAAGAGGGTCGATATCCGTTTTATTTTACCCGATAATGGTACAAAATTCCTGCGCTCTCGGGATGTACTTTTAAACTCATGAAAATTGCAGAATAATATCGATATTCAAGGTATGTCATACGTTTATTCCTAGAACAATCAGCGAAAAAAATTTATCGTAACTATAAATTATTAATGTACTAACTACACTAAGAAAAAAATTTTGTTGACCGAAAGAAATTTCGTTTCTCTCAACCAAAATATTTAGTTCGATACGGGCAACAAAATATTTTTGAAATAAGACAAAATAATTCGTGAATACTGAAACAAGTTATTGGCCGAACCAACAAAACTTTGGTGCGACCAAACATATTAATGTTAATGCAAAAAAATATCATCCAAATAAACTAATTCATTTATTCGTCCTAACGATTACCGTTTAGTCAATTTGGTAATTGAGATTCAAACAAATATTTTATTAAAGCAACTAAAAAGTATGCGTAAGCAGACAAATTGGACCAGTTGTTCGAACAAATCATTTGGCTCCGGTGTTTGGCTCCGGTGTTTTAGTTGAATAAATTAAATCATTTGCCATTCAACAAAAAAATTGTTGGATCCACCAATTTTTCGTCCAACAAAATGGATTTAGTTCGATGAACAAATTTTATTCCCAGTATAAAATAGCCCAATAGTATCAAAACGTGAAACAAAGCATTAAAAATGCTGTATTTATGAAATTTTAATATTTTTTTAATTGTTTGGAAAGATGTATTTTTAGACTGGATTTCAATTTTTGAAGCCCGAAAAGGAACACTTTTTTGGAACATTTATATTTTTTAAATTAATTCCGTAAAAGCTCATTCCACGAAACCTCAAAACTGCAGAATCGCGTTTCGTTTATCTCAATATCACATTTTTGAAAGTTATGTCAGTATTTCAAATGTCCACGAAAAATACAAATTTAAACTGCGTTTCGTGTATAATTATAATTCATAAAGATCGTAATATTACCGTTTACTTTCAACATGTTAATTGAAGGAAATTCAACAGGAAACTACGATTTGTTCATAATTCGAAAATAACATAAAGCAGTTTTTCCTTTAAAGGCATACACCTATAGAGGTCAAAAAAATTGATAGTTCAAGAATATTTTTATTCCATATTATTACCCTTGATACATGAATTATAAAAAAATTTCAGTAATCGCTGATATATTGCAAGTATGAGAAAAAAAATTCATGTCAATGTGAAAGGTGCTTAAACCTTAAAAAGCCTTTTTCTCAAAATGGTGTTTTTGAAAACAGTAACTATTCTATCTCTTAAACTAAACAACCGATTTGGCTGAAAATTGGTACAGAGAATCTTTACACAATTATCTAGTCTTTGTCCAAAGATTTTTTTTAAACATCATAGTTTTTTTTTATAAGTAAAATAAGGAAAAAAAAGTTGGCAAAATCTTGATTTTACTTTTGAAACCTTTGCCATTTTACGAAAAATGGCTTTAAACAAAATTGGTCTCGACAGACTAGTTTTTTTCATCACCTTTAAAAAAAAAATTTTGTTTTATTTTTGGGTTGAAGCGTACAGTCGAAATCGTGGTTACCGCAAATGACTTTTTTGAAAAAAACTGTTTTACAAAAAAGTCTAATTTTTTTTTATGAAATTTTCCAATTTCATTGACAACAATATGTCTTTTTAAATAAACAAAAAGTTGTTTCAACAGATACATTTTTTCAATATTAAAAAAAAAGAATTTAATTGACACCCTTTTTGACACATCTAGGTGTATGCAAGCCCTTAAAGAAATCTTTCGAGTGAAAAAAACTCTTTTACATATTAATTCAAAGGATCTCTAGCTTCATGCGGATTGAGGGAACGGCAACAATAACACATAAATACATTCACACAAAATTGTGTAGTTATGCCGCGGTTTCCTGCGTCGCGTGATAAGAATCCATCTACGGAAAGCCGCAGTCTATAACAATCGTACTAAGAATAAAAACTTCACGTACTATATATTACATCTCGTACATTTTCGTGTTAACGATCGCGTTAATAATAAAAATTTCATTAAAAAAACACAAGAACAGGAAAATTTGTTCGATTTCTTTTCCGACTTTCCATTTCGAAACTGTACAACATTATATCCTGCTTTGTCTGAATTATTTTGGTTCACGAGAAAATATGCAACGTAGATTTAAGTATAGGCGGACCCAGTTTTTAGAAATTCTTTGTAAAGGTAAAACGTACAAAAACTGAAACGGAATGATTTCATTATTGGAACAAAATACCACGATTAAAAAATTAATTTTCTTTTGTGATATAAATTGTTCGCCTTGAGGAAGCAACAACGTGATTTATTTACAACGCTATTCCAGATGATCTTTCGTCTCGGATATGAAGCAGCTCTCCAAGATTGACGATATATCTTTCGCTCGCGATGAGAAAAGAGCGAAAGTTTATTTATCTTTTGAAAAGCAATGCGAGGAGTCCGACTTATACAGTTGAATTCCAAGAGAAGATGCGTGTATGACTCGAGCAAGTCGAGGAATTATAATGAGAAGTGCAGCGACCGACGAAGACGACAACGTCGAGGCCAAAGAGGCTGAAAAGAAAGACAACGAAGTAGAAGATGACAAGCGGAAGGTGGAAGTCTGAATCCGTCTTCAGCCTTTTCTTGACGTCAAAACAGATGAACATTTGCTTTTGCACTTCGTTCACCACAATTTTTTTATTATCAACTTTTTTTAAACTAGCAATGGCTGGAGGAGACATTTGACTTGATGCATTTGCAAAATAATGCGATGTTTGTTGTAAGTTATACAATTCGTTATGGGAATATCTGAAGCATGTGCATCAGCGTTTCGTGTATGAACTTCCCTCCCGCGGGACACTCGAAGCGAGCTTCCGGTTCTCCTCCCCTTCTTCCTCTTTGGAACTACTGTGAGATCGGCTGATCGTGAGGGCATCGCAAAACTCGTGTGTAACTTTGTCACAGAACAAAGTTATCTTTCTCTCTCTTAAATTCATATTACACAATGCATTAAGAAAGACTATTTCCGGTAAGCGCCAATTGTAACAATCGCGTTTTGAACGCGATGCGTGATGAAAATTTCGCACATATCTCGCGGGAACGCGAGTCGAGATAAACAGTTTTTTTTTTTTTAATCGCAACGAAGAAGAGTGAACGTGGACTCTTGATAAAGAATATTATTACACATAATGGATTAATGTTGTAACGGGCTAAGTATAATAACGTACATACCACTCTCATTGTTCCCGGTTTCATTCGAGTACACTCATTGATGATTTATTCATACATATATATACAAATTTATCTTGCTTCTTGTTCGTTCATTCACGAAGCCACGTATAATCCGAATCTTTGTTTATTTTTGCGCAAAATCCTCAATTTAATTTCCAGTCATAAGAAAAATAACACTGGTTTGAAAAGCAACAATAGTTTCCCAAATTTTTTTGGGATAAAACTGTTATTTTCACGGACTGATTAACGAAAAAGCGAATTTTTCACGACTTCTGATGATTGCTTGTTACGAATGTCAGCCGCGACTGAGAACTCGTGAGATACTAACGCGGGAACGTGTACGCGAACACGTGAGTGTAAGAGAGAGAGAGAGAAAGAGAGAGAGAGAGAGAGGTAGAGAAAGGGAAAGAGACAAACGAGAGTCAGAGAACTTTTCGTTGTGGACGGTGACACGGTTGTCCCCCTTCTGTCAGTCAGCTGATATATCCCACTCTTTCACCACGAATCCACACTTTTCCCCACCCCAACTACCAATCTACTAACTCCCCTCTTCCTCCCCCTTTTTCTGCTCCTTTCATAGGAAGGATTTAGGTTTCGCCTTTCAAGAGATATATTTTGCTTCATGGCCAGTGGCAATGTAAACGGCAATAGTTTCTGATCCATCCTGAATAGGCTCTATTCCATTTCTGGATACGGTATACCTGCAATCTCCTTTGTTCCCCTCGATCGATAGGTACGACATTCGTTAAATTGATATCACGTTCCTTGTGATAACATTCGCTGACGATACTATTTTCCAATCATTTTCAGCTCTTCAATGTAATAGTTTAATCTCGTATGAAAAATAAGAGAACAATTGGTTTGTACAATTTTAATAATGAGAATAATAATCAGGGATGGAAGAACCGAGATAATCCATTTAGTGATTGATAATATCTGTGGAACTTCAGATCGATACCCTCATGATCATTAGTCTCGTTACACTTGATTCTCAAAGTCATGAGTCATCTTGCCACACGTGCAAAAATGAATGACTTCTACGTTTTTCAAACACGCTCCTTCAAAGCATCCTGTACAACGATCGACTTCATTATCGCGGCTGAACGACCGTTCTCCATTCGACGTTGAGGAGTTATTATAAGAGTTTGAATCGTAGACAAATTATCAATCGAATTTCAATTGCATTGATGGTGACAATTAGATGCGTCTGCATCGTACAATACTCCTATTCATATGATGCTCGTTGCAGCGAACAAATGAACAAATTCGCGTTTAACTTTATCTGTCGGAAAACCGCTTTTTTAATTCTGTGACATGTAGAATGTCATGCGAATGGAGGATCTGTGAAAAAGTGAGAAATACGACGGAATCTATTTTCATTAATCATTATTCTTTAGAGAGAATATTTCCTGACAGATAACAGTAGCAAAAATATTATCGTAAGTCGATAAGTCAACAGACTTTCATCAACTTGAAAGTCATATAGTAGCTACTTGTCGACGTTCGGTAAAGTAGAGACAGGAATAAAAAATATCGATGCCAGGTAAGATATTTTTTCTCAATAATAATTTCCAATGCAAGCGTTATCTGAATTATTTATCCGCAAGATGGCAATTTTGAGTCTAAATGTGAACTGTAATTCAGGGACGCTACCGCCAGGCGGTAGGTCTACATTGCGGAGAGCGGTGTTTCAAGACTTCTTTTCGCTGGAGATGCTACATAACTTTTTATATCGGGCTACGTGATTAGACAGATGATTCAGGATTTATACTATATCTAAATTAAACGCGAAAATATGGTTCATCTGACAGAATCAACAAGCCCAGTCGTGGACTAATCAAAGGTCAATTTTGAAGCTCGATATTAAAACTAATACGAATTGAATAACACTCATTTTTTCCCACAATATTTATCTCTTAAATACCATTAAGTCTATTGCTCATGGAGATATTTAATATAAATATGACCTCCATCATATTATATTACACCTCTTTCTTTTTATTTCCACGACTCTTGTAGTCACGCCGGTTTTCGTTAACGAGGCAATCCATTCGTTTGGCTTTACCGAATTTTTAACGAAAACTCGTCCAATCAATATTACGTACTCTTAAGGAGCGAACAAAGTAATTTTCACCATCGTATACGTGTATATAGAAATGTAAGAAACAAGAAACGAGCTCTCTGATCTCTTTTCAGATTCATGCCTTAAAACGTAGACAACATTTTTTGCCTTATACTTTGTGTGATAAACGCGAACATCAAGAAGCAAAAAACTCATGTACGGATTATTTTTGAACATATAACCATGTCATTTTACTCAACTAAAGGAAAAACTGATTGCGAACATTGAGAAATATCGATGCACAGCTACGATCAAGATAAAATTAATTATTTGCAGGATTAATCGCAGCGCTTTGAGACCGAAAGAATTTCTTGTTTCCATTCAATTAAAGAGGCTATGAAATCATTATTTTTTATAGTATTTATGGTACTTGTCCTACACTCGTAGATATCGAAATTATATCGCTCTGATCCACTAATGTCAAAAAACTCGCAGATGCACAAACCGAATTTATATCAGTAATATTAAGATTTGCTTTCATGTACTTTTTTCTGACAATTCATGTCGCTAATTCCGATAGCCATACGACTTTTCCCTCATTACCAAGTCCTTGTGTATTGCAATTAAGCGAAGAAAACAGTCGTTAATTGTCAAAAATGCCCATCATGCTTCATCCACTCGAGGAACTGATATTTTATTTTTAATTTTCATTTTTCAACTCTATCAAACAGAGTCTCATCGAGACACAAAGAAGGACAGGTGTGGTACCCGCATCGTCGAGACGAGATAACGATTATATAGTAAGCTCGAATAAAGTACTTTTATCCGCGCGCACTTGTGAGAATCGTCGAGTACGAGCTCAAGAATTAAAAGGGAACGGTCGAATGTTAAAGAGAAATACAAGATGAGAATGAGAGAGAGAGAGAGAAAGAGAGAAAAATGCAAAATTAACGATGTCTTTGAACACGTTATTCCCTTTCCTTTATTTTTATTTTATTCGAGTTCCAACAGACGAAAAAAAATTCGTAAGCATTTTTTTATTCATTATGAGGGGAGCCAAAATATGTATGCACGAATCTCAAAACTTTCCAGCCGGCAGAGACTTCGCGATCACTGAAGCATCAAAAGATTTGACCTTATCGATAAACCTTTGAGCAGATGCGTATTGTAAAAGTAAACTTTTTCCAAAATTCAATACTAAATAGAAATGTCGTGAATAATGCAAATGAGCTACGAATGACTTTGCTATTTTCCCACCTGTCGCTTGTGTCGTGTGATGTGAAAAAAAGACCTTTGGCTCTTCCTGTTTCTCTTTTCTTCGTGCCTATTTGACGTTTTTTCTTTTTCTATTATCCTCGTCTTTTGAAATAAACTTTCCCGGTGAAGAATAAAAAGAAGTGAGGGTGAAGCGTGAAAGTGTGAGGGCAAAAAACTCGATTGCGCAACGAACTGCAGTCATATATACATATATATATATTTTACTTCGATTCGCTGCGGAGCTCCCTCTCTTTTCTACATATATCTATATATACACGTATATATAAATCGAGAATTGAATGAATGAAAGAAAAAGTCAAAAGGGCAGGTCGAATATTTCCAAGGTGAACGCAAAAAAGCGTGAAGACAAACGGTCCCGTG
Source organism: Rhimphoctona megacephalus (assembly GCA_963989365.1). Classification (NCBI taxonomy): domain Eukaryota; kingdom Metazoa; phylum Arthropoda; class Insecta; order Hymenoptera; family Ichneumonidae; genus Rhimphoctona; species Rhimphoctona megacephalus. The sequence goes on along the minus strand of OZ022421.1, from coordinate 16,082,841 downwards.
AAATAGAAATTGCTTACGAGAGAGCTCTTCTTTCTCCAGGTGGAAAGTAGAGGGATGAGGAATAATCCCCGTCGTAGATTCTTCTTTGCGTGAAGTTGACCTCGACGATCTCGAATTCTTTGGTATTTGACCCGACAGATCGGTCTACTTCACCGAAAACTCTGGGAATCCAATTTAGAATTTTGTAATGCTGCCTATATGTGTGTGTGTAGCGATAAATATATATATATATTTTTTTTAACCCTCGAGGCCCTTCGAAACGATTGCACACGCGTACACATACACACACATACACACATACATGTATATATATATATATGAAAGCAACGTTTTGAGATGAGGAAACGCGCGTGCGACAATAGTCCTGATTGATTGTGCGAAGAAAACGCGCCCTGCTGCTTTCTTGGGCGTTGAATCAAAAGTACACATTGTACAAAAGAAGCTCACGTTTACATATACACCACCGGAGAAGCAGAACTCGAAACGTTTTGCAATCGATCTGGATCACGCGTGCCTCGAGTTCTCAAGTCATTAATAATCCCCTCGTACAATTCCCCTCCCACCAAGACATTATATGTATAGCCGCGAAGAGTAAAAGAAATTTATATCCTTCTTGAACGTCAAAAGTGACACGCTCTCTTTTTAGTCGTATTAGTTTATGTCACGAATTTTTCCAAGGGATGCATCGGTATAATGGGATAGTGACGGTATGAAGAAAGAAAATAAATGTATGCGCTAGTTCCAAACAACTTCTAAAAAAAATAATGAAAATGAAGAATAAGGAAACGTTATGAAATAAATTGTTGATGCAATGGACCATATTCAGTTTCATGATGTAGAGATTTCTGGGGATGTTGTCAATAGTGAATAAACTAAGATTGTTGATTGAGAATCGAGGGAACAAAATGGAAGGATGCACGAGTGATTCCCGGAAGTCGCGATCTACATACATGAAAAAAGGTCTCTTACACCCCTGTAAATCAGTTTTAGCTTGCATCGAGCACAAAGCAACAATGTAACATCCCGATGAGGTCCTTTCTCGTACAGGTGAGCTTTGACAATAACTGTCAGGTTTTCCCACGTGCCTGTGTTCCATAATCCACACGCAAAAACCCGTCTAGAAAAGTGTAGAGAATTATTGCAGCAAATTTATCCCATCGGAGACCCCCTTACGTGATTGATAAGTGGACCGCTCTTTCTCCAATGCTTTATCATATATGGGTTCTCGAAGGATAGAAAAGTAATGGAGAGGCCCACTTTTCGCGAAATGAGAACGACTGGAGGGGACAAAAAAGAGATGAATACTCAATACGAATAAGAAACACTAATAGTGGCAATTATTCTACTTGTTCATTGGTATCGACGATCTTTTCATTTTTTTTTGTTTTTTTTCACTGTTTTCGAAGTTAGTCTGTGGAGAAACTCAAAAAAAAAAATTCTACGAATAATTCAACATTTTTTTCAAGCGACTCTCTCCAAAAATTCCATTTGGTATATATTTATTCAAATACCATACTTTTTGGTGAACTCGCAGATCGATCTTCTGAAAGAAAAAGTACAATTCGAGGTAAGTTCGCGGAGCTGAGGATAAAGGGATAGGGTATCAAGAGTACGAACGAAAAAAAAAGAGGACAAGACCTCGAACACCGCAGCAGCAAGAAAGCAGGAGCAAAGAGGCAATATAGCAGCCGAGTTAAAACCTCTTTCTCATTTTGTGTGGCCAAAGAAACATCACACGTATACGTATACATGCAGCTGTCGTTTCTCTCGCTATACAGAGCGCGCCCGATCGAGCTCCTCTGCAACATCGCACCTGCCTCTATCTCTCTCTCTCTCTCTCTCTTTTCTTTACCGATCAATCGGTTTATCACACTTCCGCGTATAGGGTCCAACTTTGACGTGCAAAATCAACGATTTCTTTGATAATTCGTTTAGATTTATTGAGGCAGCATTCAATTTTGACTAAAGAAAAAATTAGTCAGAAAAATCATTGCTTAAAAATAATAATGCAACAAGAAAGAATATTAAACCAAAATAAATTGGTAATGTTTTGAAAAGTTTATGAAACACTTCTAAAAAAAATATACTCAAAGGAAAAGCAATATCACTTACAAATTGAACGTTCTTTTTCCAATTATTCCATTGAATTAGCGAGGTTCAAAGGGGCCACAATGAGTCCAATAAAATATCGTAAAAATGAGCGAACGATGCTACAGAAAATGAGAATACCCTCTTGAATAAAGCCAGAGCGGCTCGTAAATGAAATGTAGAAAAGATACTTGCTTTTCTAAAATCTCGCAGGTAGCATTTATAGATGAGTACCTGACACCAGAGGAAACTCATTCCTGTGTCATCTCTACAAAATAAAACCCCTATTTTTGTTATGCACTACTTTATACCCAACTGAGATTATAATACACTTGGATTATCTTATTTTAGTGTATTTTATCTTCCACCTACGTTTTTTGGGTTGAATAATTAAGTTCTTTTTTATTCTAAATGAAAAATAAAATGTATTGCAATAAGGAGAAATAAATTCCTTCTTTGATTACTCAAATCCAACCCCACATTGTTTTGGATTACTATTCCAATGGTGGCTCATGACGAAACAATGGGTACGTAGAAAAAGAGAAAAGGGGCGAAGTATGAAGGGATGCAAATAGAAGAGTAGTCAGAAGATTTCTTAACTCCTGAGTCAGCCAAAAATACCTCGCTTGATGTTTTAGTATTCGCGCAACGATTTTATCCTTCTCTCTCTCCCTCTCTCTCTCTCTCGCTCTCCCTCTGTCTCTCTCTCTCTCTCTGTCTCGCTGTCTCGTTCTTTCTCTGCAACTTCGTTGTCCCCCATCTATCACCGTACATCGACTACGTGACGGACATTATGCATCTCTCGAGTTGCCGAAAATTGTAAGTCCCTTTCTGTCCTCGACTACCCAAGGCGCACTCTCTCTTTAACAACGTGTATGTAAGAGAAAGAAAGAAAGTGATAACAAGGGGGGAGCATAGAAAAAAGGATGGAACACGACAAAAAATAAAAGGAAGCTCGTACAGTTGTCATCAGAGGAGGGAGAAAGGAACAAGAAGTTGTTAGCAATTTTCTGTTTCGTGCACGGAAATGCAAATCATTCGAGGAAATTGTCCACATAAATCTTACGCTATGTACATATAAATATACATATTTACAGATTTAAAAAAGGGCATTGAACACGCGAAAATATATAGTTTCGCGTTTTGTATAAATATCTGCGTGTATATTTTATATTATTTTTGGTTGCAAGCCTTTTTTTTCTGCTGGTAACAAAATGACACCGCACTGCGGAGGACTCGGTTCGTTATTTCGCCAATGAATTTACGGTTTTTTTTATTGCCACACGATCCGGACTAAGAGAAACGAGGGTTGGAGACGCATCGTCAAAGCACTCGGCGAATTTCCGGTTTATGTTGCCGCATCCTCCGCACCATCTTCCGATGTCTGACTATGCTCGACTTTACTACTTCCAACTCTCCAGTCCCATATACATACATATACGTATATGTAGTATGTTTATGGATGTGCATGGATACAGAAGTGCCGAATGGAATCGTCGAGAAACGCTTAGCAAGCCTGGCTGAGAGCAAATCTCGAGTATAACCCCAGGCGAACGAGTCAAACAGACAGGACAGATCAAGATTGTAGGATTTTCAGAGAAAATCGATTTGCCACAAAACATTTCCTCCTTTTGACACAAAACATTTTTTTTCCCATTTCTTCCTTTATATATTTATTTTTTAAAACTAAAATCTTATTCTACAAATGCATTACCCGAAAGATCGACTTTTAACAATAAATTCCTACATTTCCTTTCATCGAAAAAATGGCTATTCCTTTTGAGTAACTTTTGTACCCAATCTAAGTAGATTGAATCAATATTAATTAATCAAAAATAACATATTTTCTTATAAATAATTAATTGCTAAACTGCTCAAAGGTTTTCTAATTTTTTAATTCGAAAACTTGCGCTATGAGTAAAATATTCTTATATTAAAATCGTACAACCTTGGGAATAAAGTTTGAACCCAAACAAGTCACTCCGCAGCCGAAAATACTTCAAGCATTTTTTTTCGGCTGAGAAATTCTAGGGAATACAAAAGAGAGAAGGATGAGCTCGTCAATGAGAAACTAAAATATTTGCACGTCAGATATCGAAGTAAGGTTCGAGGAAAAATGTCGCGTGGTTACGTGAAAGCACCACGTGTTGATCCTTCGCACGGATGTTTGATATCGTAGTCATCCATTTTTCTATGCGACATTGAATACGAGCGATACGAAAAATTGGCGCCACTCTTATCAATTCGATACCCGTTCGATGATCGCTATAATTCCGCGAACAAAACCACGATAATTCTAGACTCTTGGATTTCGTCTTTTATTTTTTTATTTTTTTGAAGAATTATATAAAACGTTCTTTCATTGATTCCAAGCAATCGATAGTGAATATTACGCTCGAGGAACTTGCTCGAGATTTCCCTACAAAGATAAAATCACCAGTAAACTGTTGTGTATCTTTCTCGCGAATCTTTCGGTAGCTCTCCCTTTCTGTCTCTCTCTTTTTATTCTTATTCCGTCAGCGTCATCGATCTTGGCAAACCGCAGAGTGAGAGCGATCATAATTCAATCGATGTGTTTTCGACTCTTTCACGACGATCCACTACACAAATATAAGGACGATAGGATTTTTTCATTCTTTTTTTTTACAGAAGCCCGAAAGCAGTTCATGATATGAATCGCATCTGTCCAATCTCAGGCACACAAGTGAATCAAAGTGAACATAAAAATCGATAGACTGAATCACTCGATTCGCAAATATTTGCTTGTTCAGATTCCACGCGAAATAAGCAAAAGATCGCACTGATTTAGTACCCAGTATCAAAGATAAAGAGATTCGTGGAAAAATAGAGACAACGAATTATAAATCATACATTATATAATTAGAAAAAAAATGATGGTCTGAAAATTAAACATTTGGATTAGTTCTATGGACTATATATATATATGGGGCATTCCACGCCAAACCGACCTATGGCAGACCCTTCCATTCTTTGATTTTGCTGAAAATTTTATATGCTGTGTGGCCCATTGAAAGAAGCTCTCTTGATTTTTTCCCGATTTTTTTGTCCATACACTTGTGAGATATTATTTTTTTTTTCAAAATTCGATGTTTTTTTCTTCAAATAACTGTAACTCTCTCAAAAATCGACCAAATCGAACTTCTTTTTTAGAAAGGTTGGGTTTTCACCGTACTATTGAGAAAAAATACGAAAGAATGATTAATATTTGTATTCCGTAATTTTCTCAATTTAAAGCAAAAAAAACATTGATTTTAAGATGTTTGTCCATTTTTATTTTTTTCAAAAAATTCACAAAAAAACTTTGACCAATTAAATGATTTTTGAGACTAGTTTCATCGTGGGCAGATTTTTCCTTATATTTTTTTTCTTATTTTGAAAAGAAGTTTCATTTTTTTTCCAGTCAATTTGGATCAAAATGAACTTTTTTGTTTTTGAAATATAGGTTTTTACCAGACTTTTGGAAAAAATTACGAAATAATGATTGAAAATCGTCCTATATTTTTTTCAATGTTTAAGCAAAAAGTCATTAAATTTCAGATATTGAACACTTTTCATCTATTTCAACAAATTCACAAAAAAAAACCTCGACCAATGAAATGATTTTTAAGACCAGTCCCATCGTGGAAAGATATTTCTTCATATTTCTTTTCTTAGAATCAAAAAAATTTTCATTTTTTTTAGTCAATTCGTACCAAATAGGACTTTTTTATATTAGAAATGTTGGTGTGAAACAAAATATCAAAAAAATAGTTCGATTTGGTCCAAATTGACTGAAAAAAAAATTAAATTTTTTTTCGAAATAAGAAAAAAAAATATAAGAAAAAATCTGCCCACGATGAGACTGGTCTCAAAAATTATATAATTGGTCAAAGTTTTCTTGTGAATTTTCTGAAACAAATAAAAATGGGCAAACATCTTAAAACCAATGTTTTTTTGCTTTAAATTGCTTTAAATTGAGAAAAAATACGGAATACTAATATTAATCATTCTTTCGTATTTTTTTTCCAATAGTACGGTGAAAACCCAACCTTTCTAAAAAAAAAAGTTCGATGTGGTCGATTTTTGAGAGAGTTACAGTCATTTGAAGAAAAAAACATCGAATTTTGAAAAAAAAACCATATCTCACAAGTGTATGGACAAAAAAATCTGAAAAAAATCAAAATAGCTTCTTTCAATGGGTCATACAACATATAACATTTTCAGCCAAATCAAAGAATGGAAGGGTCTGACGTAGGTCGATTTGGCGTGGAATTCCCCATATATATCAATTATGAATTTACAAAAACTTTTATTGCGATTATTATTATTGAATAAAACTATGCTCAGGAAGCTTCGAACCTATTCCACCAATAAATAAATCCAATATCAAATAATGCATTTTACCCGACAAAGAAATTTTCAATAGAACAATCCACGCAAAAAAAATGGTCTTGCCGAGACGCTCGCCTGGAGTCCAGCCGGGATGTCTTGCCGGGATCTCGCATAGTCCCGTATACAAGACTTTTCTGATTGGTTTCGAGTATCGCCGAGACTCTTTCCAAAACTTTTCGAAATTCTTTTCGAGAGTCTCGCCAAGATTCTTTCCAATATATTTAAAACTTTTTTTGGGAGTCTCGCCAAGACTGTTTCCAAGATTTTTGAAACTTTTTTTTTCTTTTTACATTTATTGATGGTGATAATGAATGACATTGGATGTGAACATTTTTTTTAATCATTTCAAGGTCTTAGGCAAGACAAAGTGCAATAGTTTCAACGTCTTTGGTCTTTGGGAGCAGACCATAGCCCGCGATTTGATAATATTGAGTCGAAATCCCGACGAGACTATATAGAAATCGGGCGGACTATCCGTGGACGCGAAAGAAAGCCACCTGTCGAATAAAATTGGAAACTCTACAAACTTTTGTTTTTCCGGCCAGTAGGTGGCATCGAGCTGTTGTCGTTCGCGTCCTCGTATAGCCTACTCGATTCTTATATATTCCAGTTGGAGTTTTATTTCGATATAAAAAATCGCGTCACTCATCGCGTTCTTTGATGTTATTCCGATCAATACCAACATTGTGTCTTGCCTAAAAGAATCAGATGTTTTTTCTATCACTTAATCTTTAAACTGTGTAGTAGGGTGGTTCTTCATTAGGGTGTTCGTGAATTTGGACTCACGTACCTCTTGGAACGATTCGAAATAAATAAATAAAAATGTGTGCCGAAGGATTTTTTTCAATGTCAACAATTATCCGTGCCTCAAGGTGTAGCTTTTTCCTCATTTAAATAACACGTGTTTTTAAGGTGTTTGCATTTTTTTTCTTTCCCCGCATCCTCATTATTCGAAAAATATTGCATGCTTACAAATATGCTGTATACAGATACAACAACGCATACGAATGTTCAAAAGTCATTAATTAATTATGATTACATTTAAACGATACGTAAATGAACATAATAGATTTTTTTTTTGCTAAAATTGCACTTGGAGTAATTTATCATCTTATAATTACTCCACTTTGTTAATTCTTCCTTCAAATTTCATAGCTTTCATAGCAAATTTCATCAGCTTTCGAATAAGCTTAACCCCATTTTGATCGGATGCGAACTGACCGATTGGCAGCCGGGTTGGTGAAAAAGTGTAAAACACAACGTTGCCAGGTTGTCGAAAACTTGATGTTTCGAATAAATAGGCACGATGAGCGATACGTCATTGCAAAGGGTATCCTATGCTATGAAAAATTCACTTCTGTTATTTTTTGTGGCACAATTCTAATTCAAGTTAAACCCCCTTTAAACAAAAATTGGTTTTCGGTGATAGTTAAGGATCTAATCGGTCGATTTTGGCCGGATTTTGCGCGACATCATTTTTCATAATCCGGTACAACCTGGTGAGCCCACCTCTTTCAGGATATGCTCAGGATATTTTAAACCACCCGCAGTGCACCAAAACGTTCCGATCGATTTTTGAAAATTAGCTACCGTTAAAATTAGCTGACGTTGTATTCTTGAAATAAAACTTTCTGCATATCGAACCGTCTTGAAATTCATTCACCAATGAATAAATTTAATGAAGGAATTGATTAAATAGCAACTATCGGATGATAAATTTTCCAGGCGCGATTTGAGTAAAAATTTTTTTTATTATTTTCATTTATGTATGGATTAAATGTAACGATAATTAGTTAATGACTTTTAACCATTCGTATGCATCGTTGTATCCGTATACAACATATTTGTAAGCATGAAATATTTTTAGAATAATGAATGTGCGAGGAAAGAAAAAAAAGTGCAAACACCTCAAACATTCGCGTTATTTATTTAAATGGGGAAAAAAGCACACCTTGGGGCACGGGTAATGTTAGATCTTGAGAAAAATCCTTCGGCACACATTTTTATTTATTTATTTCAAATCGTTCTGAGGGATACGTAAGTCCAAATTCAAGAACACGAATAGATTTTTCTATCCAAGATTCATGGCTAGATAGAAAGTATCGGAAAGGGGCTCGGCGAAACTATCGAAAAGAATTTAGGAGACTCTCGGAAAGAGTCCCGGCGGGATTGTCGAAAAAGAATTTGAAAAAGTCTTGGGAAGACTCTCGGCGAGATTCGTTAATAATTCATAAAAGTCTTGGAAAGAGTCTCGGCGAGATTCGTTAATAATTCATAAGTATTGGAAAGAGTTTCGGCGAGACTCTCAAATATATTTTCGGATGATCTTGGAAAGAGTCTCGGCGGGGCTCTCGAAAAAAGATTCCGAAAATCTCGAAAAGAGTCTTGGCGAGACTCTCGAAAAGAATTTCAATCAGTCTTGGAAAGAGTCTCGGCGGGACTCTCGAAACCAATCAAAAAAGTATTGCATATGGGACTATGCGAGATGCCGACCGGACTCCAGGCGATCGTCTCGGCAAGACTGTTTTTTGCGCGGGAAACCACCCTTCTGTTACTAAATTTCAAAGAATACATAGGCAGTCTATAAATAAATTACGTTCCCTTTGCGAACAAAGCGAAGCATTTTCTACCGAACTTATTGGAAAAATAACGTTCTTAAACAACTGTCACCCCTCTTTTAACGGTGAATATACGTCGGTACATTCTCTACGGGCCAGAGAGATAAAATGTATCGGTGCGTCATACAAAACTCCTGGCAGAACAGCGAGCGCGGACACAAGGAAGAATAAGAATCGTCCTTTTCTATCCCAAACCCCTACTTTTTTCTTATCCCCTCTCCCTCCTCTCTTCTCTCCACGAGACTCGTTCTTTTTTGTTATTTTTTCTTTCGATCACTGCAGAAAATGGGCCCCTAAAAGGCCCCGCGTCGATTTTACCGCGGCGCATCTGCTCCTTTTCGCGAAGATCGCGGTCTTGGTGCTCTTGCCCGCGCCCTTAGCAAAAGACCCTACTGCACTGTGGTAAACGACGATGCCGAGAAGAGCCTCGAGCGAATATAAAAATCCAAGCCCCCGAAAGCATTACCAGCTGGCACGCGTCTCCCTCTTCTCCAAGAGTCCGCGAGGCATTATCGTCGAGTTGGATCACCCGGGCATCGCGATACACACGCGGTGTTATATAGGTCAATCCACGCTCAATTCACCTGGCCAAAAACTCTCACCCATCGCCATTTAGCCCTCAATTATTTCATACGATTCTTTGCTCTTCGCATCCTATGAAACTATTTTCGATAAATTTCTACGCGATATTTTTCAAAAGTGAAAGAAAAAAACTTATGTCATGCAATTCCCAACTCTGGAATAATTGTCGAAAATATTCTATCAGTAAAATTGATCTTGTAAGCTATGTCGGAATTTAGTGAATTTATATTTATACCAATGCATATGATTTCAAATTTGTTATAAAGGTTACATGTCAAAATAACTCGAAGACAAAATAACACGACAAAATAATCTGCGACAAAATAACTTTAGTCATAATAACATGACGTCAAAATAACACACGACTAAATAACATCTATTGGGTATTTATTTACATGTGCATATATGCATATGTATATAAGTATCTCTAAAGGTAGTTTCTGGGACTGCCTTAAAAATTCTTAAAGAAAAATGTCTCAAAGTATAAAATTCAGGTGCAAATAGTTGAATCTGATGGTTTGGGCAACGGGACGCTTCGCGCCCCTTTGCCATTTTTTAGGCCATAACCACCATAGGTTTGAACCACCTTAGGTTTGAATAATATAAGAAATATAAACCATATACTATTTTGTTTTTTTATTTATTAGAATTGTATAGAAATTTGAATTCCATGATTCGAACATTTAAATATAATCAATCTATGAAGTGAATCAATTAATCGAATACATTGAGTATTTAAAAGGCGTAGCTCACAGTCTTAAAATGTAATATGTCACTGTAATGTACACAACTTTATACTTTGTTTTGTAATTTGCAAATACAAATCAGATTAATATCATATTAATATCATTCGATTCCCATATTTTTCATGTTATTTAGTCGTGTCTTATTTTGTCGTGATATTATTTTGACGTGACACCGTTATAAACACCGGAAAATTGTAACTACAATTAGATATAAGTAAACAATGATATAAACCCCGTATTTACTTGCCCAAAAGTTTCCTCGTGGAACTATTGTTGAAATTTTTCATTACCAGACATTCCTGAGAAATATTTATAAAAAAAATCATATTATGCAATTATAAACTCTGAAAAAAGTATCTTTTTGTAGCCACACTAAAGTCAGCTACAATTGTTCAGCATGTGTTTTAATTTTTCCGTAATAGTTTATGAGACTAATTAAATAAAAGCAATTAGAATGCGCAATTTAATGAAACGTTTGTGTTAAAGCCACAAAAGGAACGGTTAATTGGAATATAAACAAAGGATAAAGCCACCATTTACAGTCAATTTGACATGAAATGGTCCATATACATCGAAAATTGTATCGAAGTTTACCAAATAAAAGGTCGTAAGCCGAAGTAACCTTTCTCACAAAATCTTGTGGCTTGAGTCCTTAAGTCTGTGAGAAATATCCTGCATGATAGGCCGACGAGGGAGCGAAAGATTCACCGTTCAATTATTCTCTTTTGGGCTCTTGGAGTATTTTTCTCGTTCTCTTTCTGTTGCATCGTTTGCAATCTGTCTTTCTCCTTTCGGCAAGACGCGTTCTTCTTCTTATTACGTCGAAGCACCTGCCTACATCGTGGACTCCTCGCTGGGTTTTCGTCCTCCATATATACTTTACAGATTCATTCGTACGAGAAGAGAAGAAAGAATAAAAAGGACGTAAACCACATAACATGCTGAAGGTTAAATCAACGTAGTTACGACCTTTTGTACGTTTGGTCGTATTCTTTCCGAGATATGTAGCGAAGGAACGATAAAAAAAAATATAAATACATATATTTATAATACTAGCAAGATTATTGCTGTCTTCTTCAACTCTCAGTCGCTGCAGCACTTCTGGCGTCACTAGCAGGTTAATAAAATAAATATTCCTTCCAAAGAGCTAAGGTTGCATCTGTTGTGTCGTAGCTCGTGCCCCGAAACAGCTGCAAAAGGTGCCCGCACACGGTGATTCGTGAAATCGTTCTTTCGCATTGCGAACGCGATGCAAGAAAAAATGAACAAAATAAGTAAAAAAAACCCTATAATTACGAGTCTTACGAAGGATACGTCGTAATTAGTTATATCGTGGAAATTGGGCACATTGCACATGGAGCGTAATAAAATGGCGCAAGGTTTACTGTTACTTCGAGTAATCCTCTTGCCCTAACCTTACCCGAGATATAGACCGTGATAATGAGATGAAAGAGCCAGTAATAAGTATTTTGAAATAAAGGGTGTATTGTATTGTACGTGCAAACGGCGCTCTTCTGGTCTTTACTACCGTTCTTTTCTTCGAGGATTCGTGGCCACATTAATTTTCACTTTAACACGTCGAGCACGAGCGAAAATCCTCCGTTAACGATATGACAAACGAAACGAAGAAGCTGGTAAAAAAAGACCAAGAAAAATCGAAGAATACAGTAACTCTCCTTCGTAACAATCGAATCTGTCTGGTTGTACAAGACATCTTCCGCCCAATCAACCTTTTTTGCTAGACATACAACAATTGAGATGTGTTTATTTTTACAACGGCATTTTTTTCTAAATGTATATAATTTTTGATTGTTTAATTGTTTTTTATTTCCGTTTAACAATGTTTTTTTTAAGTAGCATGCCATTCAATTACGAAAAACGAGACAAAGGAGGCTTCATTTTTCATGAGAGACGGGAGTCTTGGAAGGATGGTCAATTAGGGTGTAATATTTTTTTGATGCAATTAAAATACGTCGAAGCAATATTAGTATTTAAGGGGTCAGTCCACTTTGAAAATTTCAAAAAATCGATTTTTTTACTGTTTTCGAAAGTACATACATTCAGAAATATTGTGTCAAAATTTTATGAAAATCCGAGCTCTCTAAGTATTTTTTTTTTTTACCTGAACGTCAGGACCTCATTTCGTCTACCTGAGCGTATAAACTTCAAACGCGTTTTTCTCGAAACAACGTTTTCAAAATCTAGCTCCATCGTATCTCTAAAACTAATAAACCGATTCTCTTGAAATTTGAACCACATATTGTAAACATGATTCGCAACAAGATGACCCTCGATGGTTTTAAAATTTTGATTTTTACTCTTTTTTGTGTGAAAAACTGCGAAAAAAACGCGTTTTTTTTTACTTTTTTCGTTTTTCATCTGCCATTTTTTTATTTTTTGATAAAACTTTATATCCGAGGGTCATTTTGTTGCTGGTATCATACTGAAACTAATGGACTTTGACTTTTTTTATTTCAGACAAGCCGTTGCCGAGTTGTGATGGAGCTACCTAGCCCATCTATTTTTGAGACGTTACGTTAAACTATAGTTTTTGTACTTAAAAATGAATAAAAATGAATAAAATTTTTTTTTAAATATATTTCAAGACTTTATTTATCAAGCCCAACAACTTTTATATTCATATCTTTTATAAAATCCTCAAAAAAAAATCGCGAAAATAGCCTCTTTTTCGTGGCTCCAAAGTGGACTAGCCCCTTAAATTTGGAAGGTTTAGACCTGGAATTTCCCATGTATCGACTGTTGACAAACAGAAGGACCCAACTCATTTTGTTTTACGTATTATCTGACGTGGTATATGTCCTTTTACTTGTTAATATAGATATGTTTCTCGCATTCCGTTCCGTAACGACTTTCCTTCGCGCAGAAAAAAGAGCAGGAAGTTTACGGCTTTTCTTATTCAGCTGACACTGCAGGGAATCCTGCAGCGTGACGAGAAGATCAAATGAGGAAACACAATTCTCCGCGCTGACCAGCAGGACCCTTCTTCACAGGACTCGCAAAATGTCCTCGCATACTTACCCTCCCTTTTTCTCCCCCTCGGTCTGTTCCTTTTTTCTTTTCTTCTGTTTCTTTTTCTCTTTTATTCTACAGCAGGACCAGCATGCAATTTGAAACAATTAACGAAAACGAGCCGAAGAGCGCACGAGCCTGGTCGCCCTTTTTTTTCTTCTCCTGGACAAGCAGGTGAGCAGATTCAAGTATCCGGTAGTGAACTGCACACAAAAGTACAATCCTCTAATTACAGGCTTTTACTCATTAAGATTTTTTTTCGCTTCTGCCTCTCGCTGCGTTAAAAAAAAAGATGAAATTTTGGAGCGAAGTGCGAAAGCAAAAATTGACGTAATTGATCCGAAAAACACTGCAACGTAAAAAATAAATTATTATTTCGAAATCTGCACAGTTCTGCAAGAAAAATAATCAGCAAATACAAATTTGTAAAGTTGTTCTTTATATAGAGGCATTTTTTAATGGGCATTGAGTAAAGAATTTTGTTTATTATTTTACAAATATTTATTTTTTATCTTTTGATGGAAGAAAATAAAGCATGTGAAAATACCCAGTGCAAAGATACTTTATTCGGACAGAATTTAAACAAACTGATAAGAGAACAAAAGATAATTATTTAGGAGTGTGATGGTTTCGTCTCTAAGATCGGCACGTTATTGATGTATGTTCTCGCTGAATTTATGCCTCATTTTATCACAGCCGGTAGAATTAACTTAATAGACCACAAATTCGTGTTGAGCGTGCCTCCAAAATATTAAGCTCACAGTCTGTTCTCGTTTTGGATCTAATGTGCCAATATATATTACGTATACGGATCCAATCTTTCGCGTGGCAAAAAGTCCTTTTTTCGGCCCCCTTCTGTAATAACATGCCCCCCACCCATGATGTAAAACCATTATATCGAACAACGATTTTCGGTTGTATATATACGATATTTTTTTTCATTTCGTACCAACGTACAATTTTTCTTTCACACATTTCCATACTATTATTCCGTATAATTTTACGATTTACGTCCCTTCAATTTTCTATACTTACTTCCTTCTGTGTATCCGTTTCTTTTTTTCGCTTGATGTCAAATTCGAACCACGTAATAGGCACATTCATTGCAATTTGGTCACTGACATGCCCAGCAGCAGAAAATAAAAAAGGGTGAAAAGAGAAAATTTCAAAAAAATTCATGAAATTGGACTTGGTATGACATTTTTATTTTCGTTTCTTATGAAATTATTTATATCAAATTTTTGTCATTTTACGAAGCGTTTGTACAAAATTGAAACCATTTCAATTCAACATCATATTTCGCAACATTTTTTTTCTTCGTTTCGTAAATAGACCGACATAAGATTGAAGTAGAGATAAAAAAAAAAAAAAGCCATTCGTTTTGCCTCGTAGTTTTCGAGAAGTTGTTTTAGACTCTTCTCGAATTTGTACAGCTGAGAATTTCTGTGGCATTCACATAACTTACCTGCTATACGCTCTTTCCGCATCACAAAAGAATGTAAAATACACCCGTTCTCGATATTCCAGAACCAATGGCTTATATTATGGTGCACGGTGTACCCACATCATCAACAGAAAAAGATGACACGACAAAATGCTGAGTGACCAAATGTCGACGACTGTACGCCGAGCGATTATAAGCCGACCGGACTATACGCCGATCGCAAAATGCCGATGCAACTATACGCCGATGCGACAAAAAAAAATGAATTAATCGTGTGAGAGAATCACTGCTATGGTCTACATTTATAGAATGAGAATGATTGTTGTGATCTGCAATTCTGTCACATTATTCTCATATCATTATTATGATCTGAAAAATGTTAATAAATCGTGTGAGATAATTATCATATTATTATTATGATTTATAATTATATAATATCGTGTGAGTTTATCACTCGACTACCAGGCATTTGTGTCCGATTTTAGTATTAAACGATCCTCGGATCATGACGTGCACGATGCCACTGAAATTACTTCCAAGCCAATTATTTATGTTTGTTGACTGTTATTGAAAAAAGTAAGTATTGCTGTACGGTTTTCTGAGTGTATGTCTATTTTGTTTGGGTGTATGGTGTGATATGATGGTGTATGGTGTAATGATGACGTACGCTGTAATGTGCAAATCTAGGAGGGTTATTCCTTAAATAATGACCTGGAAATCTGGAAACTAATATTTCCACTGGACATTATTACTATTTGTATTTTGTCGCATCGGCGTTTTGTCATAGACCCACACAAAAAAGAACATAAACAAACTTTCTCCGCAGTTGCCCAAACTATTCAGTAGCAAAATTATCCGGTCCACTCACAGCGTCGATATTCGAGACGCAATGAATAAAAGTTTATGCAGGTGAGAAAAATTGTATTTATTCGGTCGTTCCGAAATAAAATGCTCAGAGAAACGAGAAAAAAATATATTTTTTACTTTTTACACATCAAAAAAATACGAAATTAATTTCGAAACTCTCTCAACTTCGTTTGTCGGTACACTTTGAATCTGAATTTATCAAAAGCCATTTATGAAGGCTTTTGCTCATTTCCATTTTTATCTAATACATCACGATCTATTTTACACAAGATAAAATTATTCCAACTGTATTATTAGTGCCCGTAACTTTTCGAACAAATGGAAATTGCAGCTCTCAAGAAACAGGTAATGAGTCTAATTCTAATACAAAATAAATTACGAAGGATTATTGATTAATTGTAATAAAAGGAGATAATTACGAAATGTTTGTACAATTATTCGTGCAAAGTATTTTTGTATATTCCGTAAAAATATTTCAATAAAATTATATTCGCATTTTTCGAGAATCCATTTTGATTTTTCCGAGAGTGAACATGTGTGTACGTCTTTGTCACTTTCTTTTTTCTCTTTAGGACTTTTTGAGCTCGATACATCCCCCAGGGGCTGTTAGGCACTGCGGGAGATGTAATCAGAGAAAGTTTCGAAATTACGAAAGAAAAGAAGTAAGGATCATGAAGTGTGTATTTTACGTACTAATACAAGAATTTTTTTCTTATACCCGAAGGCAGGGCGGTGGAGAAGGGGGGTGGGGAGTCTTCGGGGGGAAAAAAGTTGTTCGATGGACGAATGCCACAGATGCATCTAAGCCTTAATCGTTATCGAAGACGAAAAATAAGGGAGAGAGAGAGAAAGAGAGAGAGAGAGAGAGAGAGAGAGAGAGAGAGAGAGAGAGAGAATATATATAAAATACACATGTGTATGTTCGTCTCAAGCTTGAAAAATTCCATCGCACCGAAAACCTAAAGAAAAAGACCAAGAAACCATAACACATTAAGCGCCTGCGTCCCAAGTATAATTTGTGCAGCATCCATTGAATCTCAATAACTCATTAATAAAAAAAAACTTATCGCAACGTCAATTTTTATTTTTCTCTTTACCCGACTCGCAAAAGAAAAGTCTGCGTTGATTCCAGCAAGGCCGCGTGTTCAGAAGCACAAAAAAGAAAAGAAAAACAAAAAAATGAAAAGAAATGAGAGTGCGAAAAAGTGACAGTGAGAGTTTCAGGTGAATGCACCTGCCTCGCGCTGTAATCTCGAGTGTTTCACGCCGCGACAGAGTTGCCCCAACCCTCGAAGACTCTCCTCTCCTTTGCATCTTTCTCCAACGCTCGAACGCTCTCTTGAGTGCAGTCGAGTGTGCATTTTATTTGATGCCAGCGTCCGGTCAGTATGATGCGGATATATACAGTAATTGCAAGACGCTAACCAAAAGATTAAAAAGTAGGCGAATAAGAGGTTGTTGCACATTTTATGAAAAAATAAACCAGATACGTAAAAACCCACGATATATATATATATATATATAAATTTGAGAAACCTAAATATTAGACAAAACTTTTGGAAATATTTTAATTATAAGAAAAATGTAAAACGTAACAATAAAACGTGTTTTTTCTTTGAGATTTTTTGAATGAAAATAATAATATAATAATATTATTATTTTCATTCAAAAATCACAAATCTCAAATTTATATATATATTTTTAATAAATTATTGTGTAGTTGCAAAGTAATTTTAAACAGTCTTACATCCTCGAAAAAATCAAATGTATGGGAATAATAAGGGTCAATGGAAAGTCCAAGAAATAATAAACCGACAAAATATAATGAAAACTGAAGAATAAATACATTAAAAGCCAGTACAAACTCTTTATCATATGTAAAAAAATTTATGTCATCACCAAAGAAATAAAAAAGCAATATACACTAGGGTGATTTAAAAAAAAACGTTATATTTTTTTGCCCAACTAACTGGTTGAGAAGTTACTTTGATGCAAAAAAAGAATATTCGCCAAAGAAAAGCTCTGAATAAAAATATTTAAAGATGACGCACGCAACTTGTAATTTTCCGTTTGAATATCATGTGAAATACTTTTTTACGTATTTGGAATTTTATATCGTCCTAATGACAACTGTGTTGAGTAATTTCATAACATGTATTTATAAGAAATTTGACGCTCTACAAAAAAGATCCTTTGCAAAAAATTCCTAAATCCAACATTTCAAGAGCTATTAACTTTCAAAGTTATATTTATATAAAATTTTACTGTTTTTCAAATATTACGGCAAAACTGTTAGTTCTTACCACAATATTTCGTAAGCCCTTTTTTGTAGAGCATTCAATTTGCAAAAAATTTGCTTATGAAAACAATTTATTACAGAAAATCTTATTCTAAATATTTTTTATATACATTGGTGCACAAAATTAAAGGATCACTAAAATTTTCGTAAAATTTAGGCCGTTTTTGAGAGGCTCTATCTCGGTGAAAAATGGTTGTAAATGTTTTTTTCCAAAAAACATTTTGAAATTTTATTCTTCTGGTTTTCAAATCCATATTTCGAAATTATTATTTTACGAAAATAACAGTTTTTTCTCACTGTGAAGTGTGAAAAACGAAACCAAATTTTTTTTCAACAACTTTGGAAGTGTACACGGCATCGTTAAAATTTTTTTCGGGCGATCAGTTCCGTGACGTTTGTAGACCATATTTTCAATTTCAAATCGTTTTTTTATAAACTTTTGTAGGACCACTATTGACCACGTTATCCGCAGTCAGAGCAAAAAATTTAATTTTTACTTTGATCGTCTGTAACTCATTAACTAACACGAAAAGCTTAAGGGGTTATATGCAGTTGTCATAGGCGAAATTCAAGAATTTTTCTTATAACTAAAATACATTTTTTAATCGAAACCAGAGCGTGATTTCACAGTACCATTATTGAATTTAATATACAATTTTTTTTGTCAAGATATATTAAAAAATTGGCGAGATACAGCAATTCTCTGATTTTTTTTTTGCGTTAACCACGATATCTCAAAAAGTTTTTCACCAATCGGCTTTAAATTCTTGGGGCTCAATCTAAATATGGAGGACTACTGAATAAACGAAGATTTTTTTATTTCTATGCAAACTTGCTTTTTTATTAAGGAAAAACGAGATTGTTAGAAGACGAAAAAAATGATTTTTCACTAAAACCACTGCCATTTTGGTAAAAATCGGAATTTCGAAAAATCCGTCATTCAATCAGCAGATGTCCATGTATAAGAAGAGCCCTGAAAATTTGAAGCCGATCGGTGAAATACTATTTGAGATATCGTGCTCACCGCGAAAAAAAAACTTTCGGAGAATTTCTGTACATCACCAATTTTTAAATATATTTTAACAAACAAAATTACATATTAAGGTCAATGATTGTACCATAATATCACGCTCTGTTTTCGATTAAATAATGCATTTTAGTTATAAAAAAAAAAGTTCTTGAATTTCGCCTATGACAACTGCATATAACCCCTTAAGGTCGGTTTTGAAAAGCTGAGAATGTGCTCTTTAGCTACTGTTAGTCGCTCATTCGATAAACAAAAATTTCATCACGTCAAATTCATTTGAAAAAAACAAATCGCCCAAAATTGACATTTCTGCAACTTTTCATAAAACCTCGTAGCACGATACGAAAAAAACACGAAATCATTTAAGTCGCTGCGTTTTTTTCAAGTTCAACATATCCATAAGAAGTGTGCCAAACCACAAGACCCTCAGATTTTTTTTACTATGGGCCCTTGATGATCAAATACGGCACTTCTGTTGATATCTTCAAAAAATGACCTGTTTCGCGTCAAGAAAATTTTCCTTCATTTATCATAATTTTTCAATTATGGTTACATGGCCTTTTCATTTGTAACTAGCCGTATCTTTTATAGCAGGTTAACAGCAGGAACGATTTGAAAAATTAAAAAAAAAAAGTTTTTCAGTGTTCAAAATTTGTTTTAAATGCGTTTTTCTGTTATAAATTATATTTATAGACCTCCAATTTCTGATCTATGACGTTTATAAATTTTTCTTAAGAGCCGACTATTACAAATTTAATGCTTTACGAAAAAGGTCTTAAGAAATATTGTAGTAGAACTAACAGTTTTTCCGTAATAGTTGAAAAACGATAAAATTTTATATAAATATAACTTTGAAAGTTAACAGCTCTTGAAAAGTTAGATTTAGGAATTTTTTGTAAAGGACCTTTTTTGTAGACTGTCAAATTTCTTATAGAAACATGCTAGGAAATTACTCAACAGTTGTCATTAGGGCAGTATAAAATTCCAAATACGTAAAAAAGTATTTCACCTGTTATTCAAATGGAAAATTACAAGTTGCGTGGGACACCTCTAAATATTTTTATTTAGAGCTTTCCTTTGGTGAATATTCTTTATTTGCATCAAAGTAATTTCTGAACTAGTTAGTTGTGCAAAAAATGTACCGTTTTTTGAATCACCGTAATATACACACCTAATATATTCGTATAGATACGTATGGAGTTTTATAGTACGTATTTATTTATTTATATTATTTACAGGCACGTATTCACACGCAGTTCCCCAGGTTCGATTCTCGGTCGCCACCATAATAAAGAAAATGAAAAAAAAAATTCTCGCGTTTCTACTGTCAGTCCAGGAGTTCCAAACTGTGATGCATGAGCGGTCGGTGTATGGCTTTGGTGGCCTCCCATGTGGACGGTTCTAATCATGGGTGGATGGTGGCCCCCTATCCGTGCACTGGCTGGCCCATTGCATTACAGCTAAGGAGGCCGTGTCACCTTCTAATCACCACTGGTGATCGTGCTTCAGTGTACTCATATTGCCATCCGGGACTTAATTAGGAACCGGTAGTATGGGCAACGTTTTCTGCAGTTTCCCTTCGCCCTCCATAAGGACGATATAGTGGTAATAAATTAACGGCAGCCATACAGGGTACAGGATGGCGGAATAAGGAAATAAAATAATAGAAATCAGAGTTAGGGCCTAAAAGCCGAAGATGCCGTATGATGGAATCACCAATAAAAAAATACTAATAATAATGTCAAAAATTCTTATTTAATAGACACACCGTGATGGGTACACGGTCGGTCTTCGGTTCCGGCAATCTCCCAAGTTAATCAGCTTCGGGTGAGGTCAGTACTAGGTTAAGTGAGCGCTTAGCCATGCACTGGCTCGCGCATCAATAGCTGAGAGAAAAGCAGTTTTTCTAAGTTTCTGATATTGCTAACCAACTGAAACTCAGTAGAAATATAGCCGTCTCAATCGGCCAAGATTTCCACAGTTTCCCTTGGTCCTAATGCAAATGCGATACAGTAGTGCATTCGGAAAGAGTGGCTATGGGCAACACTCTTAAGGGGTCTCGCAGGAAAGTACGGAAGTTAGTGAAATGGGAGAAAAGTGGGGTTAAAGCGATGGAATGGGCTCGTAAAAACTCACAAGGGTATACGCAGGAACATTAAAAATGGAAGAATTAGAAAAAAAATACTTTTTCTAATTGGAATTAGCAGCCGTATTGGCGTACGTATGTACACTGTTAAAAAATATATGAAATTTACAATACTTTTACAATACAACGGTAAATGAAATTTACAAACCGGGTGTACGAAATGAAAATTATTACACTCGTATGCCAAAATTGAAATATGAACATAAATTTTGGTTACTGATGTGGAATTTAAAATACATAACATTGAATATTCATATGAAATCTGAAAATTTTGTGGACATGCATTGAAATAAATCATATGTTTGATTGATAATTAATACAAATGTATATGAATTCATCTACTATCAACAATATATTAAAATTACAGTATGATCTTCAGTTTTCTTGACAGTTGACTGAAAAATAAGATACACATGAATGTTAATAATACGATACATGTTATTTCCCATCATAACTCTATCTCTTAAAAATACGGTATAAAAATGGGAATGAAAATTAATATACCCTTCAGTATAAAAAAAAAAATCCGTGTATTAAAATTCATTTACCTATGTATTAATTATAAGAATCTCCATATTAAAATTAATACACAAGTGTAGGAAATTCGTAACGCTTTGTGAGCACCGTGCTTCGCACTCTGGCCACCGCGTGGCGCAGAGCGTCGATTTTCTCATAGGAGGCACGTGCTTCGGACGAGGATATATACAAGTCACTCGAATCTAAGAAAATTGTGTAAAACATGAAAATGGTAAACACCAAACTTAACACAAGATGTTGAGATTATAATAAAAATTTTTACGGCGACAATTGCTCGACTTGATTGCCACGGCATCAAGTGGTGATAAGTCACTCTAACTAATTTCTTGAGATGTCTGCATGATTTCGACCTTCAACTTTAAAAAAACGAACACAATAGTACGCCAATTAATATATTCCCCTTAAAAACTCATAATAGCTGAATTTATTTAATATTCATTCGTATATATTAATATTCAAAAAAGATCACCAAATTTTATGATACATCTCTAGAAATATCGTAGACATATGTAATGTGAAAACGTTATACGGTGCCTGAAATTTAGTAATCTTGAATCTGAAAATTACTATGCTGGTAACATGAACTTTAATATACCTGTATAGGAATATTAGTAGATGTTTCGTGTTTTTAATATGCACAAGGTCAACATTTCTTACATGTATATGATTTTTCAAATACACAAGTATATTAATTTTACTGACCAGTGCTCGTATCATTAAAATACCGCGTCTCTCAATTTTCCTCAGCGTATCTGAATTTTCATATACGGTATCCGCATAAAAGCTTCCTATACATGTGTATTAATTTTCATACGGAAATTTTTTACAGTGATATGTATTAGAGATATAGAAATGAGGAAATTCTGTTTTCGAATGCTTTCCACACATATTGGATCACTCGAGGGTGAGAGAGATGCGTAGAGCCCTTGTGACACAATAGAACAAACTTCCGAGCTTCTCGAGTATATCTCGAAACTCGATAATTATAACGCTCGACGCTTTCCAAGAGTCCTCCGAGTGTGTCTCGAAGTAGAGATGCCGCGAACAACGCAGCGTCTGATATTACATTTTCAGCGTGTATGGATCGAGCAAGACAAAAAAGAGTGTTTCGTTGCTATTTTTCGAGACGCTCCCTCCCGGTAACGGGATCAAGGCGCGAGACCTAGCTCAACCCCGAGGGCTTTAGTAAAAGCGTAGAAAATGCATTTCTCAACCTCTGGACTGCGCTCCAGATTACCCTTGGTCGTTGACATCGAGAACGACCTTCAAGGGATTCGACCGAGTAAAAAAGGGGAAAAGATAGGGTGCGGTGAAGTTCTGAATTCGGCGTATAAGAATATTTTATTCGTTATAGCCTGTAACATAATCTCATTATAAGAATATTGAACGAATAAAAAAACCATTTTATATAATTGTCTGAACGAGAAACCTATCTAAAAAATGGCATCATAAATTACAGTCAAACTTTCATAAATCTCCAAATTTAACGAAATTTTTTAACATCACTTTCGCCCTCGAACTCAAAGCTTCAAAGCAATGAGGTTGGAATCTTATTTCCTTTTTGGCGGGAAACTTGGAGAACGTGAATATTTTTAATACCGGGGTTGATGAACTAATGCGTAGGGGTAAGATTTTGTTGGTCTGAAAAGTTGCGATCGTTCGATATCCCTCGTAGAGGATATGAGGGTGAATGACCCGTACATTATAAGCGGAGTGTAAGAGGACGGTACGAGGGAGTACGGGGCAACGGAGAAGGAGGAGAAGGGAGAGGAGGGTGGAGGGTTGAGGGTGAAGGAAAAGCCAAGGGCTTTTCTCGAGAGATGCGAGAGGGAATAAAGGAGCAGGAGGAAACCCTTCTTGTGCACGCGCCGAGAGAGAGAAAGTAGAAGGAGAACGCACGTAACGCGTGTGCGGCATCTCTTCGCTGGGGGATGAAAGGTGGTAGGTATGGGGGATGTCTGTCTCCATGGTGATGCCGCATCGAGCGGTCGACGTTCCCTCGCGAGAGAGCGCGTTTCTTCCTTCCCCACGTTTGTTCCCTCGTACATATATTTCGATATACATATACAAATAGACTCAAATATCTATGTATCTATATAAAATATATGTATACACGTGATATATATTAGACAATTCCGCGACACGAGGCACACGCAAGGGCGGGAAAACGCCCTGATCCTCGCCCTTACCCAACCTCGTGGACAACCATCAGAGGAATGAGAAATTGAAGGGCTTGAAGGGCGTACAGTCGCGCGCGCGCACCCCCGAGCAAACGATGAGCCACCACTCTGAAAGCGCAGGGGTCATCCCCGGTGACATCGTTCGCCGTTCTTCAAACACGGGATCAAGAAAAACCTTTAAAGTCACTACGTTATACGCTCTTTACGTGTGGGGGCTTGCACTTTAAGAGGGGTGCTTAGTTTATCCGTAAATTGCACAATTTTGCGCGATTTTGCAGCAAATAAGAAATTATGTATGAACAGTAATGATAATGGGAAAATAATGAAGATACACTGCTAATTCCCAACTAAAAATATAACAATTACACACAAAACATAGTTGTTCTTTGCTAGTGTGTCAAGCAATGGAATAGTGTCATTTTTTCAGTTACCTCCACTTTCTTTTTCTGCCACTTGGCCTCGAGCAATGCAATTAAACGTCTTCCAAAAAATACCCTCAGCAGTTGAAGCTCTCCACGATGGACCGGGCATATTCAACCCGAGGGGTCCATATAAATTAAGGAACGTCGGGACATGTCATTATAATTACTCCCTTGGCATTCGCTTTATTGGGAGTTGAAGAAGGTCCCGCGCGATGACTCACGATCTTCGAAGAACCATATGACCA
Organism: Rhimphoctona megacephalus; assembly: GCA_963989365.1. Classification (NCBI taxonomy): domain Eukaryota; kingdom Metazoa; phylum Arthropoda; class Insecta; order Hymenoptera; family Ichneumonidae; genus Rhimphoctona; species Rhimphoctona megacephalus. The sequence goes on along the minus strand of OZ022421.1, from coordinate 16,058,218 downwards.
AATCGATGATTCTTTCCCTCTCCCCCCCCCCCCCTCTCACTTTTTCTCTATCTGTTTCACTCTTTCTCCGTCTTTATCGTTTATCTTTATGTTTACTTTTTTTCTGGGTCTGATGATGTATACCAATCTTTCGAAGACCACTTGCATGATGTCTTGCGTGTTTTCTACACATCTGGCACACATCGACGATTCTTTCCGACCTATTAATTAGTATTGACTGGTATACCATAGTTTGTCATCCAGGTTTATTGGATATATTTATATATATATATATACACACACTTATATACGAGGGGTTTGATGTTGAATTAACGAAATTTTTTCTGGAATTCTTAATCTTACGCAATTAATAAAAAAATAAGTAACAGAAACATTAATTGTGGCCTTAATAACTTTTTAGAGACAACTGTTTCTTATATTTATAATAATTCGAATGTGCACATGTTTACTTATTGAATGAAATTAAACAGGCTCGTCGTTCTTCTGATCTCTGACCGTACTTTTATTGTCTGAATTTGCAAAGTGCGAGCGGTGTATTTTGGGGATCACAAAATTGGTCTCTCAAATATTCCAAATCCCATATGCAAAGACCCTACATGTCACTCCACTTTGTCAAGTGACACTTGCAGCACGAGTACCAAGCAACCGAAAAGTGTCACTCGCAGAAAAGGAAGGCATTAAAGTACGGGTAATTTGCGACAAAGTCCCTGGAACCGAAAGGGAATTTGTCAAAGAAAGCGAACTTCGAGTTCGAGTGCGTGTTTACCAAATTCTCATAAGGGGAGTGCAATAGGAAAAATGTATCTGCAGATGGTATTTTTTTCTAATTAAACGATCGATGTTATAAGAGAGCTTCGTGCAAAAAATACAATAATCTGTAATTACGTGTTTAAAAAATACCTCCTCGAAGCATCAATTATTTCTTCAATTTTTGCGACTTAACACTGCGACTCAAAATGTGTAAATTGCTTTGAAATAATGTCTGGCTGATTTGGGACGAAACTCTCAATATAGACATGTATATTTATAAACGTCTGTCTCGTCTGATTTTGCTCGTATGGTTGAAGAACACGTGTCCGGATAATTGACGAGAAAAAAAAGTCTCGCAATTAGTATTCGACGATACGAAAACTGATAGCTTGATTAAAATCTTGTAATCAAGCATCCTAATTGCTCATACATTCGAGTCATTATTGTATTCCGCTATAATTCAAGGATTCAAGAGTAAATCCACAAAGAAAACATTGCAATTAAATGAAGTGTCGAAATATAGCTTGAAAAGTGTGATAATTTCGTGTTGACCCCAAAAATACAATTATTATGGGGTTAAGTTATCGCGTGTATGTATACAGAAGGTTTTTCCCCATGGCACGTGTCCCCGCACCTGTCCCTCCCAGACTTATGACGAGTAACGAGAGACAGAAAATAAAGAAAAATAAAACTTAAAAAAAAATATATATATATATATATATATATATCGTCTGAGAGATGAACGCGCTCGTAGAACAAAACTGATAGAAGAGTACGAGCTCACTGAAAAAAGTGCTCATTCATTCACGTTTCTCTTTCTCTCTTTCTCTCTCCCTCTCACACATTCATCTGACCATCTTCGCAGTTTAGTCTCGCAGAGATCGTAAAGAACTAATAATAATAATTATAAATATCCGAGGGAGGGTCATTGGGACGTTCAAGCGATAATTAGTCAGAGTCGGAGCTCCGCTGAGAAAATAACGAGAATTAGGGAGGAAGCAGAGAGGGGAAGAGGAAGAAGATGGAGTGTCTTCGTTGGATACGACTTCCCAGAGACCATGTGAAAGGACGTCCCAGCGGTACGAACTCAAAGATCTTTCAACCAAAGACACACGTGCCAAAATGTGCTATGAGTGAATGAAAAAAAAAAAAAAGCATACGAAACCAAATACACATTTCATTTGACCCCTCGTGCTGACCAGCAGAGAATCAGTTTTTTTTTCAAATGTATATATGATTTGAAAATACCGTAGAGGCCGTTAGAACGTTTCTTGAATGAAGTGGCGGAACTTTGACGAGAGATAGCCATTGTGTAAGGCCTCTCGTCATAGATTATCCTAATATTGGCAAATAGAGAGACAGGGTCTACGGAACAAATAGACCTGGCCAGAGTTTTCTAACTTTCAATTTAATGGACAAGTCCTGATATTGATTTTTCTAATGATTTTTTTATTAAAAATGGGAATTCAAATACTTTTCATCTAAGAGTTGAAAATTGAGTTTTTAACCCCGGTTCGCTGAGTTCAATCTTATGTCGTATGGAAAAAAAAAATATTTGACTACGATGTATCTATAAATATTGTAAATTACTCCATCGAAATCTTAAACACAATAAACAAATCATATTATGCTTTTAAACTATTAACATTTGGATATTCCAAAAATACAAATGTATGCATTGGAATACCAAAAAATCCGACTTAAAAAACACTGAAAAGTTAGAAAGAATTTATTCATTACAAAATTGTGTATGTTGGTACCAAACAAATTGAAAATCATCAAAACTAAAAACTAATTCTAAAACTCAATATGCAATGTCGATAGATTGTAAATAGATGGAATGATATTTATTTTTTATTTGTATAATAAATTTGTTTTTTACTTTCCACTGTTTTTTTTTCCAAAATCCGTTTTACTTTGTTTTTTCATATAGTTTATCATTTGTCGATTTTCAGTTGTATTTTTTCAAATTTTATTGTTTACTTTTTTCATTTTCATATATACAGTGGCGTGCAAAAGTTTCGGGCCACCCTATTTTTTCCAGTTAATTGATAAAATATTTTATTTCTCCACACGTTCGTTGTTCAAAATATTCTGGAGAGTTAGAATGAAGGTAACCACGTCGTATATTATATTTAATTATGGCGTATTTTTCGTGTACTACGTGGAATGACTTTGGTGGGTGTGCAAAAGTATCGGGCCACTATTTCGCCACGGCTTCGTACGCACGGTTTGTTTACATTTTTTTTCTCATTAGTTTTAAAACATATCCTACAGTGGAAAAACAGTCTCCTTTCTGCCACAATACCGGAACACACGAATATTCAACTTCGTGAAATCGTGTTAAAACTTTCGTCAGAAGGAAAAAGTTGTCGTGATGTTGCGGAGACTTTATCTATTGGCAAAAGTACCGTTAATCGGATTATTACTAAATATAAATTAACTAACTCATTGTGTGACAAAAATCGGAGCGGTAGACCGCGAAAAACTTTGAATCGCGTCGACAAAATTATAAAAAGGAAATGCATTGTAGATCCACGAAAAAGTGTTGCAGATGTTTCCAGGGAATTGCGAAGTGAAAATCTAGCTGATGTGAGTCGGAGTACGGTATCTCGACGTCTCAAAGCTGCGGGGCTGATTGGACGTGTTGGTGTAAAAAAACCATTGATTAGTAAAAAGAATAAGAAGGCTAGATTAGACTTTGTGAAAAAATATCAGCGCTGGACGGTATCAGATTGGCGGAAAGTACTTTTTTCCGATGAATCGAAATTTCAATTATTCGGAAGTGATGGTCGAAAGTACGTAAGACGTCCAGCAGGTACCAGATATAATGTAAGGTACCAAATTCCTACCGTAAAACACGGTGGCGGAAACATTAAAGTTTGGGGAGCATTTTCTGATGATGGCGTTGGTCCGCTGGTGGAAATTCATGGCAATATGGACGCTGCAATGTACAGGGACATACTACAAGATCACATGCTCCCATTTGCAATAAAAAATTTGCCGCGTGGTTGGGTTTTTCAACACGATAATGATCCGAAACACGGTTCGCGTCTTGTTAAAAATTTTCTTCAAAGCCGGAAACTCCGCCTTCTTGACTGGCCATCGCGGTCACCGGATTTAAATCCTATTGAACATCTGTGGCAAGACGTCAAGCATCGTGTTGGAACGAAAAATTACTCCAACAAAACGGAATTGTGGAACTATTTGCGAAGTAAATGGGAAAAATTGCCACAGGAACGAATCAAACAACTAATTGGGTCTATGCCTCGTCGGTGCGCTGCAGTCATCGCTGCTAAGGGCATGGCAACAAAGTATTGAGTCGAGTGGAGAAGACCAAGACATGCTTCCTTATTTTTCAAGTTTTTTGTTATTTTTTTCATACCCAAAAGTACGCAGCCCAATACTTTTGCACAGCCAGGCATAAAAAATTGTTGAACAATTAACGATTTAAGATCGATATCAATGTATAAAACCTATTGTTTCTAAATATAAGTGATTACGTGTTATCATTACTCATTTGTTTTTCTCCCAGTACCATATTTCTGTTCAATTTGCATAAAAAATAGGTTGGCCCGAAACTTTTGCCCGCCACTGTATATATATATTTGATATTTAAAAAAATTATGTAACACTCATCAATATATATTTGCAAACAAACGCAATGATTTGTCAAACATTATATTGTAATTTTCATTTTGAAAAATCCCAATCAAAAAACATCTTTGTGGGTTGTGATCGCTTAATAAAAAGAGTAATATCATTATCAGGTCTTGAATAAATGTACATGGAACCACCTCGACAGTATCTTTCCTCAAACACGAAAGATTCATCCAAATTGATGAACCTGATAAAAAGTTTTGCCTGAGCATACGTAAACAATAAAAAACGTCCTGTTTTTTGAAATCTGTTAATAATAACTTTCGAAAAATGTATGAAAATAACTGTTAAATAGGCAGCTTTACAACCCTACCAAAAAAAAGCCTACCTAGTAATAATCTCTACCACTCAATCTCTACCAAAGAAATGTCAACCAACAAAAAAACACTATCCAAGCCTAAAACTATCAAGATTTGTTCACTACCATGGTCATACTCTACCAACGAAGAATTACTAGCGTATATATCTATATACAGTGTAATATATAGTTATATTACGTTAATAAATCTTCATTGATAGAGTATGACCATGGCAGTGAACAAATCTTTGTAGTTTTAGGCTTTGATAGTTTTTTTGTTGGTTGACATTTCTTTGGTAGAGATCGAACGGTAGAGATTCTTACGGGAAGACTTTTTTTGGCAGGCTTGTAAAGGCGCCGTTAAATAATAGCGAAAGGCCGAAAATGAAAATAAAAATACGTCTATTTTACTGATGCACGGAGAAAACGGGAACGAAAATTCACATAGAAATACTGTTAGAAATCCAGAGGATTAATGCTAAAATAACATAGTATTTTATGGACAGTACCGAATTTTAGTACATATTCAAACGTCGGAAAAGAAGTTCTACCCGGTATAGTAAATATGCTGCGGTTCATATAGCCTTATTTGGTATTTGGCAAAAAAAAATTCCAAAAAATTTCAAAAGAAAAAAACTGGATTGAAAACAAATTTCGGCTGAAAAAAACTCGCCAAGTACTTCGACCGAAATTTTTTTTTTCGATCCAATTTTTTTCGTTTCACATTTTTTTTTATATTGGAATTTTTTTTCATACTAAATTTTTATTCTTGGTCTTGTATAGAATAACTATATTTTCAATTGATGGAAAGATTTTTTATTAAAGATTAATAAGTTTTAATGTATTTGACCATTAATGCTTTTATAGTTTCAATTTATTTAATGACTTTTTCTGAAGGTTGGACTTAATTTTTGGTCAGCTCTCTTATAATTTTTGGTGAGATTCGAGGTGAATGAGAGAATTTTCGCAAGGTTGATTTTATAGGAAGGAAATCTCTTTATAACTTTTTGTGGGGGTTTTGTGTTTAGGGGGGGGGGGGGGATTTTTTACCGAAACAACTTTATGGAGGGAGTAAATGTACTTATCTCAACTTTTCTTTACAGCATTTATGCTGTTTTTTTGCGGGTATTTGGTTACTTTTTGCTTGGAAATCATAGCTTGTCAATTAAACATTTCTATTGTTTACGTACTAGGGTGATATAAAAAAAAATCAACATGTTTTTTTCTTGTTGCAGTACAATATGATAATATTTGATGAAAAAGTGATTCTCTCTAGAATTGAATCCTTAATAAAAATTTCAAAGGTCGCTCCAGCGTCATTTCTTCTAATTTCGGGTAAAAATTTATACATAGTCAAGTTTTGAGCTATTGTATCGCGACTAAAAATAAATTTTGAGCTACTGTGTCGGGACTAAAAATGAATAGTGAAATAATTTTCTAAGAAGTGTTCAAATAAATTCAAACCTTGTAATTAACCTTTTATCCTTATAAAATTATTAGATTACTTAAAACGTACAGTAGTTCTGAAAAGATACGAGGCATGCCTCGTATCTTTTCAGAACTACTGTACGTTTTAAGTAATCTAATAATTTTATAATTACAAGGTTAATTACAAGGTTCGAATATTTTTGAATTTTTGAAAAATTTATTTGTATTTGGTTTTGGTTCTTTCATGAAAGAACCATAAATACAAATAAAAAAGAAAATACAAATAAATTTTTCAAAACTTTAGAATAGAAAAAATTTCGTAAACAATTGTTTAAAAAATTTTACACTGAAGCAATCATTCCAACAGAAATAAAATGCATTAAAAGTTTTCAAATTGAATGAAAAATGTAAATAAAACAAATTTTATAGAGAGCAAAAGAAATTATGTGAAGTAAACTGGAATAGGAAAAAAATTTCGGATCAACAAATATTTCATAAAAAATGACACTGAAAAACACACCAATAGCATTAAAAAGCACTAAAAGTTTTCAAATAAAAAAGACGGTATTTTGAAACAAAAAAAAGTATGCGCCCAAAATTTCGAGGACAGAAGTTCGATTGAAAATAAGAATTTTGACCGAAGTACGACGCGAGTTTTTGAAAACGTTTATTGATCACGAATATTATATCATGAGCAATGGGTAAAAAAAATAGTAAGTACTTATGAAATTCTTTTTTTCCAATCAAATAGGGTAAAACAGCCAGTCCCCAGCCATGTACCAGTAGTCGGTCTTGTATGAGAGGGAAGAGTGTGGAAGATGTCTTGCGCACTCTTCCCACTTATACAAAGTATGGACAGAGGCCGACTACTGGTACATGGCTAGCGACTGGGTATTTTACCCTATATTTTGCCCAAATGTTTCGTATCGCTTGATTCCGTTTTCGATTTGTTTCGTTCTGAGTGTTTTTTTCATTTCAAAACATTTCGTACATTTTAGTTCTATTAGAATATATATTTATGCACTTATTCTCTTTTTGAATTTGCGAAACAAACAAATTTATGCTAACAAAGTAACCGGCTAAAAGACATCTGGATGGAAAAAACAAATTCAATCCAAATATTTAGCGAGGTTATGATAACGTTTATTAATAATCCATAGTACGTTGTGTACATTTAGCAATGAAAAACTACTTTAAACCAATTTTTACTTTTAATAAAAATTATTTTTATTTAAAGCCATGTAAAATACCGAATGATTGCGAGAGATACAGCTGTTTTCACATTTCCAATTTTTCTTATAAAAAACATATTTAGAAATAGATAGAAAACCACAGAGTGATTCTCGTTATTTACTCGATATATAATCGATGTAGGAGAAAAGTTAGAAAAATAGTCCATAGTGGGGGTTTTTATCATCCGAAAATCGGGTGAAACGTTCAGTCGGCAAATAAAGTACGGTAAAACACACAGTCGCCAGCCATGTACCAGTAGTCGGCCTTGTATGAATGGGAAGAGTGTGGAAAGATGTCTTGCGCACTCTTTCCACTCATACGAAGAATGGACAGAGGCCGACTACTGGTACATGGCTGGCGACTGGGTGTTTTACCCTATATTCAAATGAAATGACACTTGACTCCCGCGCTATCACTCTAACTAAACATCACAGCTGATGCGATGATGCTGGTCACCATTAATAAAAATGACACTTGATTCTCGCATTATAACGATCAGGGAGACTAGAGAGAAGGAGTGAACATAGCATAGGCCAATTTGTAGTTCCAGCGTGCCCAAAACACGTTGATGCTATAGTTTCTGGTTTTGCCACTGCAGCGCTCGTGACCAAAAGTACTAATGCATATAGTAATAATAATTCTCAGCGACGTGAAACTGACCTCGGACTTTGCGATCGCAGCGCCTCTCATTTTCTACCAATTTTTGGGAACACTTCTTAATACGGTGTGTTCACTCCTTCTCTCTAGTCTCCTTGATCATGATAATCTACCAACCAACAGTCACGACTGTTCCCCTAACGAAAGGTCAAAACTTATTCGAAAAAAATATTGGTCAGCTGTCACATGCACGATCTTTATAACCGCTCTATGAGACCGAAAGTCAAAACTGATTCGAAAAAAGCATTGTTACATCTGCGATCTTTATAACTGCTTTAAAAGATCTAACCAAAGTTAAAACTGACGAAGAAAATATTGGTCAGCTGTCACATCCACGATCTTTATAACCTCACTTCTGTCACTCCATAACCATAAACAGGAAGTCAAAACTGTTCAGAAATATATAGGTATAAGTCAGTGTCACATTCACGAACGATCTCAAATATCACCAGATTTTTATACCAGTATTACTAGTGTCATTAGACAGCAACTGCGAAAAAAATATTTGAGCAACAAAAATGTGTGCGAAAAAGCCACCCTTTTTTAATACCACGAAAAAATAAGATATTAATATTTTCAATACGAAATAATATTTCAATATGCAACAAGAAAAACGAAAAAATACGTGAACCCGCAAAATACTGCAAAATGCTGTAATTAACGGCGGGGTAACGTTTTTAAACTTTTTTTTTGCATTTTTTTATTTGATATTCTGAATGGAGAACCTTTCAAGAATATTGTGTGAAAATTTGAGATGAATCGGAGCAAAACTAACGAAGATACAGCGGTTTAAGCAACCGCGCCTCATACATGACTCAGCGCATCAGAAAACACCTGCAGCGTTTTTTCCACAACTCACGTTTTCAAAGTCGGTGCCCCTCATAACTTCAAAACTACTGCACCGATCCTTTTGAAATTTTAAACACTATTTCTGTACATAATTTACGAGGTAACGCTGGAGAGTTTTTTTTCAAATTTGTTAATATTTTTTATTTTACAATAACAAATTAGCCGATTTTTTTCACAAAAATCGCGTTTTTCACTTCAAAGTATTCCCAAAAAGTGAAAAATTGAAATTTCGAAAAACCCTCCCAGCGTTACCTGGGGAAAGCGATTATCTAACGAAAGAACTTTGATTTTTTGATTTCAGATGATCCAGCACCGAGTTATGAGGGGCACCGCAATTCTACTTTTTTCCGAGACGCTTCCGAATAATTGCTGCCATTGCCGTATTTTTTAATATTTCTTCATGAAAATTTTACACAATATTATTCGAATGTTATATTTTAATATACCATTGGTTTTAATAAATAGATTTTAACTGTGTCGTCAAAAAAAATTCACAAAAATGTGCCTTTTTTGCACGAATTAACGTTACCCCGCCCTTAATTGAATATTGCGGAAACAATTTTTTGGAAATTTTTGAAAACCGTTCGAAACGTTGATGCTTGCTGTAAAGAGTCTTGTTAGCAACTCGTCTTCGACATTATAGTATATGTAAACTTGTCTCGAATCTTTATCGCGACTCTAAATATTAAAAAAAAAAACATTTTAAATGTTGCTTGATAAAACAGATCCGTTTTCTTCGTGTGGTCTTCGAGAAATAGTGAACACACTCAAGTTATAGAAGTATTTGCAAAAGGAGTGAGGACGGGACGAAGATGTGAAATCGAAAACGTTTGAGAGTTGAAAACTTGTATTTCCCTTTGCAGTAAGACCGGATGCACTTATCTTCGTGAGAAGAACACGATACATAGAGAGCAAAAAGGAGAGAATAAAAAAAGAAGAACCAAGTGTACCAATAAAAATGATACGGCCGTAGAGTCTAACTAAGAAATACATGGACAAATGTACCTTTTTTGGATGCACAAAACACGTGGATCTATCTTATCTATGTGTATTTTTGTGATACAATATCACGCGAGATTTCTCGTATTTGTTATCTTTGTTTGCCGCTCTCGTTCTCTTTCTTTCTCTCCCTCTGTTATTCTATCTCGCTCTCTCTCACTTTATACATTTTTTGGTATGTAGACCCTCCTGGCAATCTCGTTCGTTTTTTCGAATCTCAAGATTGCATCTATCTCAAATTTTTTTATACGGTTGTAGGTGTGTGTTAGAAACCTCTACATACATCGACTGAGAGCAAAAAAAGGGCCCAACTAGCACGATTTAACCGCGGCAACAATATAAACGTACCGCCCTTTTGTTTATAATATTTATATACGAGTAAGAAGGATTCTGCGAAGGTTAATGACGGGTTCCCTGTTTCGAGGTCATCCGACCCAAAACGCTTCAGGTAGACGCGCTCAGAAACGCCAGATATAAAATTAAAAAAAAAAAGACCGGAGCGCCCCGTCTTTCTAGTAACGTAGGTAAAACATTTTTCTGTGTGCTTTAAAGTCTCAGAAACGAATGTTTTCAAAGGACTTCAGTAGTTAATAATCGTAGATCCGGATTCGGGTCTTGTGGGATACAAATGAGATTCTCATTTACCAAAAATAGCGAACAAAGACATTGCGTTCGAATGAACTTTGGGTGGATTAAACAAATTTACTTTTAATTCAAAGAAGAAGAATAAGACACGAGGAAGCTTTATTGAAAAAATCTTATTATCATAAAGTCTTGGCGATATTAAAAATGATCCATGATTGACGTTTCCTGCCACAAGAAAAATATAAATCTATATAGTTTCATTTCACGAGCTCATATAAATTCGATGTTTTTTCAAATGATCAAACAATCAAATTGTACATAATTCAAAAGCCTTTAAATTTCCGTTTCGGACAAACCCAAACATGGACCCTTTTAACTTTACTCCATTTTTTGTAAAACCTCAAAAAATGGAGATTTGCTGTGAACTCCCTAGTTTCCATAAAGTTTCATTAGAGAAGCCGTACGCAAAGTGCACAAGCCGTAGAATTTGGGTGGGGCCAAAGAAGAGGGAGAAAAGGGGAGAACGAATAAATATTTCCTTCGGTCCCTGGAGCTCTCTCGCGGTCTTTCAGGACCGGCGTTGAGATTATAAAGGCGGACGCACGAGAGAACCTCGAGATGAGGAGGAGGCTCTCTTTCGGGAACGCGAAAAATAAATTAAACGAGAGAGAGAGAGAGAGAGAGAGAGAGAGAATGAGGCCCCTTTCGCGATTGGCGCCCGCGATTAAAATACGATCGAAAATTCTCGTTTGCTCTATCCTTTCTGACTTTCAGAGCACTTTTGCAGAATACTATGTAACACCATCCACATATACAAAGTGTCTGAAAAATTCATCTGAGCTCTAGATTGAACAAATATAAATTAATCAATTTCATGTAAACGATAAAACCGTATTTCGATTTACATTGCCATTACAATTTATTTTTAATTACAATTACAATTACAATTTTATTTACAATTATTCGATTATTAGAGCATAAACACCTAGCAGGGTCGAAATAATTCTTTGTCTCAAAACAGTGTTTTGCAAGTGATGTACCAGAAATATCACAAAAGCCTCTCGACCAATTTGCATGATATTTTTTGCGGTCGTGCTAAACACGGTCATCTATCTCGCCGGATACGACTTTTTTTTACTGCTATTAATATTTTCTGTTTATGTTGAAAACCAACGAAATTTATTCTGAGAATCGTTATTTTCTGTTTAGAAGTATGCCATTTCGTCAAAATGCGATCGTTTCAAATGTAAAAAAAATTGCGAGTCCGCTGAAATGTTTGCTCACAATAACAATAATCCGCCTAGAAATTTGTTAGGGTTTGCCTGTTCGGGATTAGGTCATGATCAGTTTGCAAAATGGGCAGCGCCAGTAAGGGATCCCTGATCCGGTGATAATCAGGCCTTCCATAGTATTAGGGATATGACTTAATTTTTACAGATTTTGCAGCAAATTTATTTCATATAAAAAAATAGACAACAACGAACTTAATCTTGGAAATATTGTCCATTGTTTTTTATGACCTTGCGCCATTTCTCAGGTAACATACGAATGCCGTCGCGAAAGAAACTTGCAGGCTTTGAGGCGATAAGGTCATCGACGAATTTACGCACATCGTCCAGCGTTTTGAACTGTTTATCCACTAAGGCATGCTGCATTGACCGCAAAAAATGGTAGTCGGATGGGGCCAAGTCTGGTGAATATACCGCGTGCGGGAGAACTTCCCATCCCAAGTTCAAGAGGGTCTTCTGAGTCGCGCGAGCAACGTGAAGTCGAGCGTTGTCATGCAGCAGTATGACTTGCCTGCTTTCTTGCCCAGTAAATGGCCTTTTCTGATCAAGTTCTTTGTTCAGTTTGTTCAATTGTCGGCTGTAGCGTTCCGCAGTCACCGTCTGACCAGTTTCCAGGAGTTCGTAATAAAGCACACCCTTCATATCCCTCCAGATACACAGGAGAACCTTCTTTAAGTGAATGTCCTGTTTTGGCGTCGATGTACTGGGTTGCCCGGGATCTACCCACAACTTTTTACGCTTGAGATTCTCGTAAAAAATATACTTTTCATCACCCGTCACAATTTTCCACAAGAAGTCCTTTTTTTGTTGCTGGACAAGCAGTGAAAGGCACGTGTTCATACGTTGAACTAGGTTGTGTTCGGTCAACACATGTGGGACCCACCTTCTAAGTTTTTCAATTTTTCCCATTTGGTGCAAACGCATGGAAATAGCTGTTTGGGTGACTCCTAGCTGAGCTGCAAGCTCTTATTGCGTTTGCGCTGAGTCTTCATCCAGTAGAGCTTGCAATTCAGCATCTTCAAACTTTCGAGGCTGTTCAGGGCGCGGTTGGTCACTAAGTTTGAAATCACCACTTCTAAAACGTTTGTACCAATAATTACACGCACTGAAAACAGAATTTTGTTGAAATATTGAAATATTTTGTTGGACGTATTCAACAAAATTATTTCGTCCAGGCAACAAAATTTCGAATGTTACAACAAACTTTGTTACACTGAAACGAAATTTTGTTGAAACGACAAAAATTTTGTTACCTGGACGAAATGATTTTGTTGAATACGTCCAACAAAATATTTCAATATTTCAACAAAATTCGGTTTTTAGTGCGTTTCATAAGACCCAACGTTGGCACCAAGAACACTACAAATTGATTCCCGTGCTTTAGAAGCATTTTTTCCTTGTTGGAATTCGTATAGAATGCAGTGCCGAATGTGCTGTTTATCAGTTGCCATCGTAAACTCTACTATTCTGAGAGGTTATGTAACTCACGTAGACTTGTCGTTCGGTATTCTGAAACCTTGCGTCCGATCTTTTCAAAATCACAAAAGATCGCAAAAATATTTCTATTTTAAATATAATTTTAAGCTCGAAGAAAAAAACTGTAAAAATTAAGTCACACACCTAATAACTGACAAATCAGGCTAGCCTGAAACGGTCGTAATCAGGTATGATTTGGTGAGGCCCTACTGACACATGACCTAATCAGGCCTTGGTATGGCGTACTCTAATAATGCCTAACTGAGGTTTGCCCTATGGGACCTTAGTACGGCTCACTGTAATAGCTTCTCCCTAAGATTGACCGTATAACGCCCCGATAAGGCCTGTCTTATGACTTCCGTACCATTGCTACAACATCGAAACGTGTGTCTCCAACCTCAAAAGTTCTGAATTCACGCGTGAATACTGCTCCCGGTTTTATCGAGTGTTTATTTATTTAGTTTATTACAATATGTATATCTGCGGTGTCAACAATTAGAGATTTAATTTATTCAAACTATTCGAGTAACTAATCTAACCTAACAAATCATCACGTGGTTATAGTGCGTCTGATGTGTACTAAGTGATATGCTCAATATACTCATACGAAAACAAAATATCAAAAAATTGAATTAAATAAACCTTTAAGAGCGATAAAAACATAGTGAAAAAATATTAATATATAGTGTGAAAAGTAATGATGAAAGTCCTAACCTAAAAAAATACATACATAAACGTGTATATGTATGTATTAAGAGGAAGCATTATAATGGCACAGTCAAGTAGCTCAATCAGGTCCGTGTTTAGCAGTCCGATCAGGGCCTGGTCACGCAGCCTGATCAGGGCCCATTAGTCAGCTTGCATTAGGGCATTATGTATTACACTATTACATTTCGTGTCAGGGCGTTATCAGGTCGCCTTGTAAGGCTGCCCCATTGCCGTATACGGCAATGGGGCAGCCTGATAACGACCTGAAAGAGTACCTATTATAATTTCTAGACGGGAACCCATCATCCATTTGCTGCAATGCAATTTAATTTAATCTCTATTTTTTTAATTGATCTTTTTAAGTCTTTCTTGGTGCATACGGCGTTTTAAGAATGCATTATATTAACGGGAGAAACCAGTTTAGGAGGCCGAAATTTTGGTGTTTTTCGTGATTTCTTTTTAACAGGGAAGGAATAATCAGAATTTGTTTAAACTTGGAGGATATTTTACTCATGTTTTGAAGTATACTTTGTAATTTTTTCAAGTTATTTCCGCCGGAAATAGTGGAGTTAGAAGCTGCTGTCCATGGACGACTTTTTTCAACTGGTGGGCATTCTAGCTCAAAAAGTTATTGACCAATCGTTCTGAAAATTTGTGTGAATATTCTTTATTCAATTACAATCTATACGAACCTAACTCTGGGATGATATTATTATTAAAAATATTTTTTTTTAATGCAAAAAAGGTGAAAAAATATGATATAAAAACATGACATTGTGTTCAAACACCTCAAAAACATGCAATTTTCAACTTTTTTGATCGCAATTAGGTTCATATTCTTAGGAAATATGTTGTTAATGAAAAAAGAAAATTGTAATGATTACAGATAAAAATTGTGACTTCAGAAATGCCCACCAGCAAAAAACTCGGATGGCGATCGTCCATGGACAGCAGCTTCTAACTCCACTATTTCCGGCGGAAATGACTTGAAAAAATTACAAAGTGTACTTCAAAACATGAATAAAATATCCTCCAAGTTTAAACAAATTCTGATTATTCCTTCACTGTTAAAAAAAATCACGAAAAACACCAAAATTTCGGCCTTCTAAACTGGTTTCTCCCGTTAATAAATTATTTGAAAATTCTGCTTTTAATCCAACAGAATTTTTTTTATCGAAAATGACTGATAATCGGGTTTCTAGACAGAAAAAGCGGCGTCTTATTAATAACTGTTTTTTTCGATATGAAGCACTCGGGAGAAAAATAGACATTTCTCATTGGCTCCTCAATTTTGTTTCACACAGTTATTTCCCAAGAAAGTGAGTAAGATAGAGTCTCGTCCTGGCTGTACGCGCGCGCGCACACACACACACACACACACATACGCGTACACGTGCTCACTCGTCCTCGCCGAGCAGGATTCCCGAAGGATATTGACCCTAGTACCGCGTAAAGAGGGCCCTGGTGAAACGAAAAATGTACATCTATACGTGTGTGAGGTACTAAAGCTTCGCACTACTCGAGCTACTATCAAACGGTCGCGCATAGCGTCCTCTTGACAATAAAAAAGACTTAATTCCCCGCAATTTAATAAGTTACGTTTCTCAGCGTACGCCTTTTTTATTCTAAGTCACTATATATATAACTAATCAAGTGGGACTTTGTACTCTGTACTATATAAGCATATATCATCATATACAGGACATTTTAGACTAAATGAATTATTTCCTAAATTGGAATGCAGTAAGATCTTCTGTATATTTCATTACTCAATTATTTTCTTGCATCAAATTCAATTGATTGGATACATTTTTATTCAGAAATTTTGTACATAACTTCAATCAAATCAATCCAAAAATTATCAGACTTTTTAAGAATCTCTCGCAGGTAATATTTTTACTGAATTTCAAAGTAATAAAGGAATTATTAATATTTGTAATTGATCGAGGTTTAATTTGAGAGGATTTTTGGGACAAGTCCATTTGAGGATCGAGAATGGAAGAAGGTCGTTCGCAAAGTTTTTAAAATGATGTTCAGTTGGTAGGAAATTACCCGTATCTGTGTATGTGCATAGAGTATCAAGTACAACGTAAGTAACCGTGAAGTCTCGTAGTTTCGCAGACGTGCGCGACACGTGAGAGTGATAAATCATATCGTATAGCCTGTCGCAGCGGGAGTGCGAGTATTCCACGAGTGAGCATAGGATCAGGATCAAGAGCAACGAGAAAGAGAACGCGGAGAGAAAAAACAGGAGAGCGAGCGAGAGGGAAAAAATGTTATACAGCAAGTTGCAAACCGGCAGGAGCAGCGGCGATATTTTCTTGTTTGATAAAAATAATTATTCGTTGGAGCCTGATAATCCGTCGAGTAATTTATCAAATTGCTTCAATAAAGAAAGTTGCGGGTGCTATACGAGATTCAGTCTTTTAGTACTTTAAAAATGGTGACGCATGGAGAATCAAGTTCAAAAACGAGAGAGATGGAGAGAAATAACAAGTGGAAAACTTTGAAAGATGATGAAGAGTCATGAAACGATATACGATCTCTTCGTATAAATTAAAGCAATCCTGCTCATATGTATGAGTTTCAGTCATAAACGTTAGTGACTATAATACGTAGAATATAAATAAAATGTAGCCTTCATCATGATGATATGAAGACTAATCAAATAATTACACTTATTTTTTTTTTATTAGCGATTCTTATTTATATATAATGTTTATTCATACCAAGTTATTTTTGTTCGACAGTAATGAGTGTGCGGCCGATGTGTTGCTCCGACGATCTCCCAAGTAAAGCAGCCTCGGACGAGGTCAATACTCATTTGGGTGACCGCTTAGCCATACACTGGCTCACGCATCAATCGTTAAGCGGGAGACAGTTTTTCAGAGTTTCCGACGTTGCTAACCAACCAAAACTCAGTAAAAATATAGCCGCCTGTATCGGCGGGTTTTTTCACAGTTTCCCTCAGCCCTCGTGCAAATACGATACAGAAGAGTCGTAGGAAAGAGTGGCTGAAGACAACACTCTTGGGGTCTCACAGGAACATGAAAATTAGTGAATTGGGGCAAAAGTGAGGTTAAAGTGACGGCATGGGCTCGTAAAAACCGGCCAGGGTACACGCAGGAACAATGAAAAAAAAGCTACTCAGTTATTTTTATACATACATCATTTTATTGCGCACACTCATTGTATTTAATTATTGTTGCAATTATTTATAACATAATTATTATGGAAAAGATACAAATGATATACATAGTGTTTCATTAAGAAAATTTTTTTGAAGCATCTCAAGATTCCTTTGCACCCTGAAAATTTTCCAAAGTTTGAAATTACAGCTGGAATTTTCCAAGACTCAGATAGTGAGTTTTAACATAGTTCTAATATGTCTCACGAGGTTCAACCGATGAATGAGAACTTGAACTTGCGATTTTTTGTGTCACGAGAAAATAAGAAGGGGGAGTGGAAATTCTAAAGTAGAAATTCTAGAACATTAATCCGATAGCAGGACAGGATATGCAAGGTCCTACTACTCTCATATCAGCGGAGAATCATGCTGAGAGAGAAGAGGAGAAAGATGAAGAGGAATAGGTAGAGCATCTCTCTCGCTCTCTCGAAGCGTCGTGGGGTCTCTCATGTGTCCGCAGACGAGAAAGGGGGCAGGGGGGAGGGGAATAAAGCCGAGAAATACTCTATATCTAACTAGTCCTCCAGCCAGGATTCCCTCGAAGGATGTTGACCTCTCGAGAGTGGGAGGGAGGATTGTGGCCATTGAACATAGCCAAGTACAGTATTCAGCGTTCTCTCTCTCTCTCTCTCTCTCTCTCTCTCTCTCTCTCTCTCTCTCTCTCTCTTTTTCTTCCGTCGCGGTGTTCGAGCTTTCGATCTGGAGCAGCAGCCGACGAACGAGACGAAGAAGATCAAGATGATGATGAAGAAAGAGACGTAAAAGAGTACCAAGACGAAGATGAAGTCTCGTGTAGGTGGGCTCGACCTCGAACACGTTTTGTGTCGGAAATCTCTATATCTGTTTTTTTTTTTTTTTTTCATTTTTCTCTCTCGTCCTTACGGTTTGCAAACGTTTACACCGTGAGGTTTGCTCATATTTACCGATAGCGTCCGTTTCACATCACGTATCGTTCCGCGTATATTTACTTAGCCATATAAATACATATACGTAACAGGAGAAACGGTTACATAAAGGCAAAATTGGTCCGAAATATCCGCACTATTTTTTACAAAATTTAAAAAAATGTGTTTGAATATACCATATTTTTATACATTTAAAATATGTAAGCATATAATTGTCCTCATACGGGTTCATCTGCAAGGTCAATAAGGATTGAACTCATCCGGATGCAGTAGACGTTTAATACATTTTTTCCCGTATCAACGTCTCAATACACACGTGCAATCTTTGGGGATATGAATAGAAGAAAAAATACCATTTTTGGGGTTCGATTGTGCAAGTTGCGCCCTTTTCTATAGCAAACTTGGATAGTAGACGAGTGTACGAGCTTTTTAGTAGCGTTGTATGCCTTATATCGAGATCGGTGTAGAACATATATAAATAGGTGGAACCGCCAGAGGCCAGGTGCTCCTTTTTACCCGAGGGGAATAAGAAAGAACCAGTTTTTAGAGCCTTTCAATACCGAACTCTACGAATATATATATATATATATATAATTGAATGTATGTGTTCGACAAGTGGTCCTTTTTCTCTTTTCTTTTTTTTCTCATTTCGATCGGACTTCTCTTTTTTCTGTTATATATCGGTCTGCGCACGAGACACACTCTCCACGAACCTCTCTCGTCGTTGCCGCACTTTCGCGTCAATCGATCGCATTATTGGTGATCGTTTTAAGGACACAACCCATCATTACGGTAAATTCAAGACGAAAATTGACATTCCACTTCCTCATATAGAGAACTTTCGTCATGCCAATTTTGTTTCATTTTTTTGCCTATCAGGAGAATTGAATAATTTTTCAATAAACTGCAAGGTCTTCATTTTTGTTTCCCTGCCAATTAATTTTTGCTGAAGTCATTTTTCCATTGTTATGGAATAAACTGTTTTATTAATCATCTTAAGTGGAGTCGAATACATTTCAAAGGATCGATGAAGCACACACGACACGCCACTTTCGTTTTAATTCTCCATCTTATCAATTTATTACGATAGTCACGGTGCAAAGTTGCCACATATCTGTACATGTGTGTGTATACTTATGTATTTATATATTTATGTATATATTTGTAATTGATTATGTCAAGGGATCTGTGACCGTAAAATTCGTGGAAAAGGGTTATGGAATCGTGGTGTCATCGGGAGTTCGAATGTGTTACGAAATTCTAACGTACTGCGTCGTTAATCACACTCCGGTCGCTATAATAAAATATGCTCATACGATATTCTGGATTACGTAATTAAATTATTTCGGATAGTAACTTATATTATGTTTAAATAGATTTGAGTGTACGTATTTATCAGTATAGTAATAAATAACGTAGTGAAATAAGATGTATTAAATATGACCCAGGGCTTTGTTAATTATGCATACGACTTAGCTATTCCCTTCGGATTCGCCTCGACATTTACTACGATGTTGTAAATTGATAAGCCTTCTAATTTTGACGAAACTCAT
Organism: Rhimphoctona megacephalus; assembly: GCA_963989365.1. NCBI lineage: Eukaryota > Metazoa > Arthropoda > Insecta > Hymenoptera > Ichneumonidae > Rhimphoctona > Rhimphoctona megacephalus. The sequence continues at coordinate 16,038,641 of OZ022421.1, read as the reverse complement.
TGGCCAATGACGTCGTTGAATTTTTCATTTATTACAGGAAAGATAGTACTTCGACAAAGTTTTGTCCGGGCAGGAAACATTCTAGCAAAAGAACGACGAATACTTATTCGTATACTGAATTATTTGAAAAACATTTATTTCACCGGTGAATTTTTTGAATATGTTATTTTGAACAATTAATTGTATATTTTACGAATCAAGAGCCCTTCTTTCCGTAAACCTCGAGGCACGATATTTTTTATCGTTCTATGCAAATTTATCTTTCAATTAGTCCTATTTTCTTCCGGACGCAAAAGCCCTTAACCAGTTTTCTGGAGTATTTTTTACGAGCTCTCGGAGTTAAACAAGTGCAGTCTACCGAACCTCTTATGGCGAGTGGATGCTTTGCCAAAAATTTTTTTCTACCCTTCCCCATTTATTTCTCTCATCGCTCGACGCCCCTGCTCTAATATTTTTGATCGCCGAAATAACGAGTGCCACTCTCGTACACTCGTATTAGTCCAGTCAAAATGCGAAAATGGAGTAACTTTTTTGCACGAATCCGGAAACTTGACCTAAGGGTAATTCGATGACGCCAAATCGAATGGTGATAATTTTTTTGCGATCAACCCCCGGCAACATCGAAAAAAAAGGGTTGAAAAGCTAAAAAACCGTTTAACGCGAGAACTATAAAATTTATTGAAAAATGTGTAACACCAACGTTTTCAGGAGCCAAAAATACATAAAAAAGTACTATTTTCATTTCCATGCCTTTAAAAATAAGCGAGAAAAGGAAAAAAAACATTGCGCTCTCGGGAGAAAACTGCCAAGTTTCAAATAATTATAAGAATATTAAATCCGTAAATATCTTGGGTTTTTTTGATTCCACATGTTTCAGAAGGGTTTGATTTAACATTCTAGAGAAATTTTTTTTTTTTTTTTATTGTTCAACTATCGAAAAAGTGCGATTAAATATTGAAAAAATACCGTTTGAGAACCTCTTTCAGAAAGAGACGCACTATGAGGCTATACCGTTCGCACTCATACGGAGGTTCTCTCTATCGTTCGGCGCATGCGTCGATATGCGGTCAGTTCGAAAGCACGAGTGCGTAGTGTCCGTGTGCGCGTGTGTGCGTTTGTTTTGGTTTTCTCTAATTGAAACATTCAAACGACCACGCGAGAAGAATTTAAACAAGGGCTCAAATCCGCACAGATATCCATTCAGCATTATTGTCTCATAGACGTTGAAAGAAAATCATTTAAATTATTATTAATGAAATATTATATAGTATTGTAAATTATTATATTATAATTATTAGAGTACAATAATGTACTATGTAATAATTATTTAACAATTGCCTATATAATAAATATTATACTATTATAAATATTTATTATAGTATAATGAGTTATAGTAATTGCCGGACCTCACCATTATAAATTTTTCTTATTTTTTTTTTTTTTTCATAAAATAGCATTCCATAAAAGGAATATCCACACCTATTTATACTTTTTTTCGCACGTAATATAGGACTAACAATTTTTCAAAAAATTCTGGTTTTGAAAAGTTCGTAAATGTTTCAAGGCCAACATCTCTTAAACTAATCGTAATATCGACACATATAACTATATACCAATGTTTTTCATTCTGGTCTGCACTTGAAACAAAATGAAAGAAAATCTGCATCTGAAGTGAAAACTACTTTTTTTTTAAAGACGACTGCCATTTTTCATTTTTTTTTTCAAAAAAGTCTACAATAGTATTAGATGAGTTACACGAACTTGGACACTGATCTTATCGTGAGGCCATTTTTTCCTATTTTTTGTTGAATGAATTAAATTCTTTGTCCATTAAAGTTTGAGGTTTTTCATATGAATTGTTTGAAATGAATTTGAATTATTTTTGAACAATGATTTTTTTTTGATATAGGGATTATTAATAACAACTGATTATTGATAATGAATAAAATTAATAAATCAATCATCAAATGAAGTATAATAAATGAGAAACATTGATATGTAGACAATTATCGATATTATGATTAGTTTAAGATATATTGGCCTTGAAATATTTTCGAACTTCGTATACAACCGAATTTTTTTGAAAAATTTAAACTCTTCAAAGACGTGCGAAAAAAATGCAAAAATTGGTATAGATATTCCTTGTAGGGAATAATAGTATATTTAAAAAATCAGCAAAATTAAAAATAGTCGTAGTTACGACTGAGCGAAATGACGTGGAATGCCTCATATAATAATTGTTATGTAAACTATTATAGCATATATATAAAATGTATGGCTTATGTCATATCTATTAGATTTTTCGAAAATTTCAAACAAATAGCATAGTTCCTTTTGGAAATTTTAAGCTATTGTGCTGGTATTTTTTGTTGATAGAATATTGTAAACGGTTGATGAACATTCTCCAAAAAAGGTGGACGAAGTGTTTAATAGGAAACAAAATCTCTTTATTCAATTACATTTTTTCAAAATCGTATTCGATTTCCATTTCTTCCTCTTCGTCCTCACTTTCGTTTATTTCCTCATAATAATCGAGATCATCGGGATTCAATTCAGCGGCTATATTCAGGAATTCACTGACTGGCCGTCCTTCGTCATCTTCATTTTGTTCTTCTGCAACAATATTTTCAACTTCGTTCCTGATAGTATTGACGGAAACGTTGGAGTACGTTTGGCCTTCACAATGCTTACATAACCGAGTACACGCTAATCCCGTTTTTCGGCAAGTGCAACGTGCAGTTTTGCAGTCTCCGGTGCACGAATATAGTACTTGCAATATAGACATTTAGGAAAATGAATGAATACTTGGAGTTAGTGCAAAATGTGTGAAGACTTTGAGATAGAAAAATCCGATTGGATTTCAATAACATCAATCCAACGATTTAGACTGAACTTTTTAGAATTTATTATCTATAAGCATTATTGAAATATTTTATGAAATTTTTTTCTCGCTATATTTTGGTATACGGCCTAAAGATCCTGAGACAAAATATCCCGTGCCAAAATATCCTAAGGAAAAATATCCTCGGACAAAATATCCTAGGGTCAAAATATCCTGGGATAAAATATCCTGGGACAAAATGTTTGAGTCAAAATGTCCTAGTGACATAATATCCTCGATTTGAAAATATCCTAACAATATTCCTTTATTTAAATCCTTTATTTAAAAATATCCCAATAATATAATATACTTAATTTGGAAATATGCCAACAACATGATATTGTTTATTGAAAAATATCCTACAGTTGTAAGACTAAATGTATTGGATATTTTTATTTCTATCAATCAAGAAAAATATCAATATCATTATTAACGAAAATATGTTGGATCTTGATCCTCTCCTTGAACAAAATATAATTGTAGTTTAAACCACTGTGATATTTATATTAATGAATATTGATGATTATTGAATTCAACGGATTCAATGAATATAACATAGAAATTGATGATCATATCTGTGTGTATATGAAAGCAAGTGGCAACATGTATTCATGTATGTAAGATGTGTATGTAAAAGAATATAATTGTATCCTGAGGTTAGTGATGAGTTTCGTCTCCAGTACTGTACGGGATCGTAATCCAATCTGTGATGTTCTGTGACACGTCTTAATTTATTGGAATGTAGTGTATTAATTTATTTGTTTTGAACAATCAAATTATCCTTAAATTGAACTTAAACATTAATTAAATATGCCGTTGAATTTAATATTAATACAAAAACGGAAGCCCATGTTAGTATCTAAAGGATACATTTATACTATTAAAGATGAAAATGAAAAACGCGTGATATGATACTGCGAGAATATATTGACTCTGGGATATTGTATCTGAGGATATCTTGTCCCGAGGATATTTTGACTCCGGGATATTGTGTCTCAGGATATTTCATCCCGAGGATATTTTGACTCCGGGATATTGTGTCTCAGGATATTTTGACCGGGATATTTTGTCCTGGGACGAATTGCCATGTAACCCTATATTTTGATTTTGTACACGTTGGATATTGTGAGCGATGATTTTGTACCGCTTGAAAAATTTTTTGTCTCTCATCTTCATTACGAGTCAAACTTTCGTTGAAGTTCTCAGTTAGAGCTACTCCTCGTTCAGAACTTCAACGAAGGTTTGACTTGTAATGAAGGTGAGAGACAAAAAATTTTTAAAGCGGTACAAAATCATCGCTCACAATATCCAACGTGTACAAAATCAAAATATAGCGAGAAAAAAATTTCATAAAATATTTCAATTATGCTTATAGATAATATATTTACTTTATGATAATTTACATACTTGTAATTCGTTAAAGTTTTCATTAAATTAATTGTAAGTTATTTATATAATAAAAACTCTACTCACGCGTTTATATAAGCTAAAACAGCCATTTTTTTCTAAATAAAACTACTCGTATGAAAACGATATTTTTTCCTTGATAAAATAAAGAAAAAAACATTTCTTCTTCAGGATCTTTTTAAATTGCAGCTTAAATATTTTATATTAGTTATCTTTTCCGTCACTGGAAACTTATTTTTCTATGAAATCTACTAAAAATGTAAGAAAAAGAAATGAAAATAGATGTTTTTTAAGATTTGAGTCGCAAATTTATGAAAATCGCAAGTTATAAAAAAATCAAAGCTTATTATCTCGAAAAACATCAATAATAGCGATTCGGTTCATAGGAGCTTTTTCAAAGAAAATTTAATTTATTACAACTTTGTCATTTACATTTTTCCTGTAGCTTTAGCCATTTATGAAATAACAACGAAAAAACAAGAAATTCATGAAAAAATTGACTTTAGTGACCTGTACTGTCTCACCCGTGTAAGTTACAGTTACGTCGTCATAGGCACTTTTGTAGATCGTTTAATCCTGAGTAATTTGTTTTTTTAAACGTTAAAATAGCATAAAATTCCGCTGAGTTATAGAAATTTGAAAAAAAAACACTCAAGTTTACTTGTATTTTAAATGGAAAATCTTCACACGCTGAGGGCGAGTACTTAATATTAATATTAAGAGCTCATATTTTAGTGGATTTTTTTTTGCGTATTTCCAACAAAATTTCGAGCCGAGAGTGAAAAAAAATTAGTCGCGAAAAAAAGCACCCTGATAAATATCTATTGATAAAAAATTAAACACACGAAGGAAAAAAATGTTACGAAGGAAGTAATAAATACGACCTCCTCAGAAACTCGACATATCGATGGTAAAAATTCAATTACATTTAAATGAACTACGAAACGTTCAGCCTTGAACAAACGTTGGAGAGAAATATTGATTTTTTACAAAATTTGTAGAAAATTATTACGAGCTCTGTCCGAGTTCTTACGACTACAAAAATAATAGATTGTCAAAATAAAGTATAAATATTCAACTTACCTCAATATACGTATTTTGAAAAAAGAAAAAACACTTTAAGAACGGTTAGAAAAAGTGCAAAAATTATCACAGTACACAACACTTTCGGGCAGTATTACGATATCTGTGGCCCCAAGTTTTGACCATGCAGTCTTTATATTTGGCCCAAAATAAGACTTTTTTCAAGAGTGATAAAAATCGAAATTCGGCCTTTAAGAAGGTGAAACGGGGATTTGAAAGTTGAAGCATTATATTATAATATTTGCGGTCCCTAATTCTGGCCATGCAGCCTCCATATTTGACCAAAAATAAGACTTTTTTCAAGTATGATGAAAATTGAAATTCGACCTTTAAGGGGATGAGATAGGGTGTTGAAAGTTGAAGCATTATTATAACATTTGTGGTCTCTAAATCTGACCATGTAGCCATCATATTTGACCCAAAATAAGACTTTTTTCAAGCATGATGAAAATCGAAATTCGACCTTTAAGGGGATGAAACGGGAGTTTCAAAGTTTAAGCATAAAGTTCTGAAACGGTTGTTCTGAGGACACCGCCCCAATTGACCAGTATATTATATTTGTATTGACCGTATACTATAAAAACCGTATAATGACCACGTGGAAATAGTAGGGTGGGTTTGGGTCATCTTTGGGTTGTTGTTTGAGTAGTTGGACATGTGGAAATAGTAGGGTGGGTTCGGGTCATCTTTGGGTTATTGTTTGAATAGTTGGACATGTGGAAATAGTAGGGTGGGTGGGTTCGGGTCATCTTTGGGTTCATGTTTGAATAGTTGGGCATGTGGCAATAGTAGGGTGTATAGTAAAATAGTAGGAAATTAGACCTTAACGATCGAATTTCGATTTTTATCACTCTTGAAAAAAGTCTTATTTTGGGTCAAATATGAAGAATGCGTGGTCAAAACTAGGGGCCACCGATACTGTAATATCCCCCCTTAAAGGTCAAATTTCAAAAAATTGACTAATACTTTTTGAAATATTTGTATTGTAGAATATTTACGTCAAATTGCAAACAAATCTGACAAAAAATACGTCGTCTCATAAAAAATTGCATACCCTCGTTTCACCCCCTTAAAGGCTGAATTTCGATTTTTATCACGTTTGAAAAAAGTCTTATTTTGGGCCAAATATAAAAGCTGCATGGTCAAAACTTGGGGCCACAGATATCGTAATATCCCCCAGTTTCTCATAGAGAAACGTTATGTTTAAACGAATTTTGAGCATCCGGATAGCATCGGATGGTTTATTATAAAATGAAAACTCGGAAACCATTGCAGGTATGCGAAGTAATTTCCCGATTTCGTGCCGGTCTCAACTCGTCGTCAATTTTCTGCATACCCCTGCCCATGCGCAGATCCCTAGGGATTAAACGGTATGTACGAAATCCACGATACGACGACTTGGGACCGCTACGCTGAAATTTCCCTATCTCCATCTCTCTTACTTTCTGTCTGTCCCCGTTGCACTCATTGGTTCGGCACAAAGCTAAGCACGTTGCGCGAGCCACGCATGCGCCCAACGCACTCCAGCGAGTGCGACAGAGAAGTATATATATTCTCCATCCTTCTTTACATCCCAGTGGTGCTTCATCTGCTCTATTTTGCCTTAAAAACGTTTTTTTCTCGCTTATTTTTGAAAATGCGAAAATGAACCGGACATTTTCTTACGTATTTTTGGTGCCCGAAGACGCTGATTTAACAATTTTTTGAATACAGTCAATAGTTTTCGCGTTAAACGGTTTTTTAACTTTTCAACCCTTTTTTTTCGATGTTGCCGGGGGTTGATGGCAAAAAAATTATCACCATTCGATTTGGCGTCATCGAATTACCCTTAGGTCAAGTTTCCGGATTCGTGCAAAAAAGTTACTCCATTTTCGCATTTTGACTGGACTATATTCAACTCTTTCTTCTTTATCTCTCCCTCTCTCTCTCTCTCTCTCTCTCTCTCTCACACACACACACACACTTTACTTCTTTTCCACTTCAAACTCGTTGCCGTCTCGACAACCCTTGTTTTCCTCGTATACATTTCTCCACACAATAGCACCGCGTGCTCAGCCAATTGAAACCACCCCCGATTCATCCCTCAACTCTATTTATGTAAATGAGAGTAGCAACAATTTTAAATTCGATTGTATATTTTTTTTTCTAAATCACCATCTTTCTAAATACCATTCGATAAAATTAAGGAATGAAATAAAAATAAGAGTATAATTCGAGCCTGAACGAAATTTATTTCATTCCGTATATGCGCGATCCAATTAGAACCTTGAAAAAATCCATTTTGTTCCATAAAATGCTAATGCTATTGAAAAAAAAAAAACAGTTCTATGAGGAAGCTGCAGACCCACGATACGACCCCGAAACCGCTGATCAGCCGGTAAATTCCAAAACCATACGACGACAAGATGACAAGATAGTTGTCTTAGGGTGCTCTATCAGTTGCGTGAGGGCGAGAGAGATAACTTAAAAGTAGATACACTAGGGTGATGGTAATAAAATCGATATTTTTTTTTCGTTTGCACAGGAAGGCTGTTAGTACATGATAAAAAAGTAGTTCTCCCAAAATTTGGACACACCAAAAAAATTTTTAGAGATGGCTCAAACGACTTTTCAATATTTTTTTCCAATTTTGGCTGAAAATCATGAAATAGTCATTTCGATTTTTCGATGTCGCATCAAAGAATATTAGTACTTGATGAAATAGTAATTCTATCGAAATTTGAATCCTCTAAAAAATATTTTAGTGATGACGCACCGACTTTTTAATTTTGCCTTTTTCGATTCTGACTGAATCTTGATAAAATACTTGATGAAAACAGATATTCTACTAAATGTTGGACATGGAAAAAAATTAGAGGTCGCCCGAACGGTTTTTTAATTTTTTTTCATTATTCCGAATAAAAACAAGATATTAATTTATTTTAATGCTTTTTTTCTTTCTTTTTTTTTCTATTCATGATTTTCGTAGAATACAAATGATTTTCTTTGAAACTAACGAGCACTGATGAGTGCACAAAACTTAACGTTTATCGTCCACAAAACTTTAATTTTTCGTTATCAAAGACAATTTTCGTTAACAAAGACAATTTTAAAATCTTTTATAACCAATTGATCGTTACCGATAAACGTGAGAATCGGTAACTATCATTCGGAACTACCGATTTTTATATTTTTCGATAATGATCAATTGGTGAAAAAAAAATGTTGACATAAAAATTGTCTTTGATATTGAAAAATTGAAGTTTCGCGGACGATAAACGTAAAATGTGTTGCGCTCGTCGAGTATGGTTAGTCAGTTTTAAAAAGGAAATCATTAATATTCTAAGAAAATCATGAATAGGTAAAAAAAAGTGGATACTAAAGTGGGCACTTTATGTGCCTTTCCAAAAAAATTCTGAAATTTTATGCGTTCTTCAACCTACTAATTGAATCTCTCTTCTTGAGAAGAAATAATGTTTTTCGGTATTCAATTTAATTCGTTTGAAGTAACGACGAATATCTTTACTCTGACATTTCATTTATAACATTTTTCTTTGTGCAATTAAAAAAAAAAGACTCCACATAATTTACTATTATTTCAATATTTCTCACACAATAGGGGTAAATGAATTTTCCTCAATGCGGACGGGAAAGCATCTTATCCTTTGTGCCATAAAAATCAAAAGAGCTGAATAATTGGAGAAGCTATTGAAATAAATTTATGTACATACTTTTGTATAAAGTCTACACCCTAGAGGAAAAAAATGATATGTACCTCTATACAAATGCATGATACTATAATGCCAACGTACTTTTGAAGGATGAGTTATCGAGGAGTTGGACGTTGTATTGGATATAAAAGAAATTTCATACGTACGTAAAATACATATATTTGAAGTTACGTACGCACGCACACACGTAAACATTAATATATATAAAAATGTGAGTACATGCAGTAAGAAGAAACGGCTCAAATACTGCGCACTTATTTTACAACCGTAGCGAATCAAAATTTACCCTCGCGTCGTAAAGAGACACATACATTCCCCAACGGTTAAGAAATGCATATAAAAGCAATGCCCAATGTCTCCGAGGAGGATTTACGTCAATGTGTTTAAACATTAGAGAAGGGAGGGGGAAAGCGAAAGAAATAAATTATTGAGTTTCGGATGATCTTCCCTCATAATCATTTACCGATTGCGAGAAATGCGATTACCGTTATATTTTCCATTATTTGCCAACTAATTTAACCAGATAAATATGGGCTCGTATCACACCCTTTGCTATTATACCCTTCAATCCTTTTATTTCCCCAATCGTGCCAACTTATTTTTATAATCTTCGTCCTCGTCGTCCAGGTCGTCGGCGTCGTCATCGTACAGAGGACGAAAAAATGTATTATTTATTGTATTTATGTATCGCCAAGGGGCTAGAAAAAGGAGAGTGACGAAAAAGCAGGATGGAGCGAGAAAAAAAGGAAGAAAAAAAAGAATCCTGCTCTCCTGCCTCTCCTTTATGTACGTTATCCTTTATATTCTTTATCCTTTATACATATTCTCTTCTATATCTGTATGTATATACGAGTATATACACACATATATATTTAGAGATATTTATATATTTATATATGGGTGTGTATGAATAGTTATACACACGAAACCAACGACGAGGACGAGACGAGACGTCCGGAATAATGTGCAATGTGCTCGTTGCGAATAATATTTTTGTGAACTGGTTTTTTTTCCTCTCTACTTTCGCTCTACACGCTGACTCCGTCTCATTTTTTCCCACACGTCGTACATCTCCGTGTGCAATCGCACCCTCTTCGATCACTGTACACCCTAACTGTGCGTGTGACAAGCTTCGGTAATCTAAAAGGTGTAATTCGCGTAATATTGCGTATTGAATCACGTGACTCGCGCCCTTTCGTTTGTTAGATACAAATATACGTATAATAAATGCAAAAGTGTATGTAAATCCATGCTGCCAAGTCCAAAGAGCGTAGGGATCTCGGATAAGGGTTAATCTTACGCCTTTTCATGCTTGAGCCACCGATTCATGGAGTCTGCATCCGAAATTCAAGGTACGAAGAAAGAGAAAGAGAAAAAGATTTGCCAGGAGTCTAGACCGACACCTGTGTGCACCCGCCACACACCCCGCAGCATCCGAAAATCTTTCTTCCTTTCTTTCTCGTTCTCGAGAAAAAAAGAAGAGAAAGAAGCCTTCTGGTCCAGGTCCATTTGTTTTTTCGTTCGCCGACAACAAAACAGGGCGCGCGACGACGACACACGGAGACGCTACCGTCTCGACGCCCGAGACGTACTTCACCTTTTTCTTTCCTCTTTTCTCGTCCAACAAAAGAAGGGCTGCTTTTGCGCATTGTCCGAAAAAAAAAAAAAAAAAAACACACAATTCGGCTAGTCTTTGCATAAGAGCGAGAAACGTGCGTTGGTTTTTGCAGTAGCTGTTTCCTTTTTTTGCCCTGTGATTAAAGAGAGCTTGAAGGAGAATTCATTCAGCGACTTGAACTCGAATTTTACGGTTGGTTTCCGAAAATATTCGATTAGCCTTTCAATAAAACGTTGAAGCATCCAAAGAGTTACATTCTCATAATAAAGAGAATTCATTAAGAAGCCGCAATATACAGTATAAAAAAAACAATTGTTGCACGCGCTAAAACGGCAATAATTCGCGGTTCGAGAGTCCCGCCGTCTAGCGGGCATTTATTGCAGCGACATACAAACACGTTGATTATTCTCGGATGACTTCACGTCTCAAACTTTATTACGAACTCTCAAAGAGCCTTTTCTTCGAGTTTTTGCACCAGGTGTCCTGTGCAATCGTTACAAGAGAGAAAAATATAGAAAAGGCAGCGAGTGAGAAAGAGACAGATGTAGATATAGTGACGTTAAAAAAAAGAAATAGAACAAAAGCTGCAGTGTGTACGTCTTGATGTACACACTTTTGCTTCTTGGACAACTCGAATCATGTCCTTTAACGAACCGCGGCCGCATCCTGCGGCTCAGAGGATCAAGATCGTGCCCGGCTTAATTGGCTAATTAATAAAGGCCCCAATTACTCGGCTGTAAGCGCGGCGCCGTTTTTAGGCTTTTCTCACTCGCACTCGAGCATCATTTGTATAATACATAGTAAGCATAGTGGTCTAACCCTCAATACCCAGCAAATATATACATGTATATATACTTATCTATGGTAAAATATACTTTTACATGGCAGTTGAGAGCGTGCGGGTCGCGCTCCGTTGATCCATGATTGTTCGTCTTGTAACAGACGTATATATATATATACTTGGTCAAGAAAATCGCTGAAGCTCATACACAACCTGTCGACTATCATATTCGTTTTCCGACACACACCTCAGACCTTTAAAACCCAAGGATATCTGTAAACACCACTTCCCCACTCTTTGGAAGGCTCTTTAGTTCCTTAATTAACCACGAAAGATTATGCCATCAAGGAAACGCAGTTTTTTTTGTTTTAAAAACTCTGCATGTCATGTCTTTACCACGTTCGAATAATTACTACATTTATGATTACTTGTATAATGTTAATATTTATTAATTTATTATGGGACTGATGTTAATTACTGTTATTTGTTATATTGCTGAATTATATCGCATTGAATCGACCATTACTTCGCCTACCATCGAGTCAAGAGTGTAACGATTGGAAGTGAAGTGTATAAAAATAAAAAAAAAATAGTTCGTAAATACTAGCAAACTCACACGTATTTAATTTGCAAATAAATACAAAAATGCAACTGCATTAAAATTGCAAAATAAAGAAAAAACATGTAAAGAAGAACTGTGTACAGAAAAAAAATACGATACGATAAAATCGTCAACGAAGACTTTCGTTGTAAAATTTAATCGAGCAATAAAAAATTCATGGTAATTTTACTATAGACGTGTATATAGAAGGCTTTCAAGAGAGTACGAAGAAATTGGGGTTTGCAATTTGGGGTTCTTGCTCCTGGTATTATGGAAGGGTGATCGTCGATCGAGTTATCCAATTCGAGGTGTTTTTTATTTATATCTTTTTTCATAATTTTTTTCTCATTTTTCATAACCAATGCTACAGACCGCAAGAGTTAAAGCCGTTCGATAATTGAATAGCCGAAAATTCGACTTAACTGGCCATTCGCGAGACCGGGTCTGGTGGTATTACTTCTTTTTTTTTTTTAACATACCCACAGCGATCGTGCTTAAATATTATTTTGGCCTAATTGCCCCCTCCAAATCTCGTAAAGCCGAGGGAAGAAGCGCCGTAATCCTTCGGCGCTTCTTTCTCCTTCGTCTCCACTTTTACTTTTTTTTTTCTTTCAGTTCATCCACTCCGGTATCGTTTCACGCAAATTCTTAATTATCGCGTCGAATTACAGTTGCCCCATACTTATTTTTTTATCAGATTCACCCGGGGATGCAGACAGGTGAAGTTCGAGATTTCAAATGCTTGTAAAGACTAGAATTTTAATCAAAATTTGCATATAAAGAGGAGCCTTTTCCTTTATAACTATCATGAGTCCAATGCCCTTAATGGCATCCAACTCCCTTTTTTTAGATTTCCAAAAGTACATAAACTCCATTAAAAATTGTATCAATAAATTATATATATATATATATATTTAAATCTTTCGGTAATAATATTTATTCAGAATACCGAACCGGTATTTTATCCATTTAAGCAGAATTTTATTCAGCATTTTCGTAAAAATCTCATAAACTCAAAGAAAAAAGAAGATTTCAACGTGTGAAAAAGCACAAAGAAATACAGCAATACAAAGGTTGTAAACGGGAAAAACATGAATTACTGGCAAGGTATCATTAAGCTCGTAAAAGTGTCGAAAAGTCAGGTTAAGACGTCCTCGTTTACGAGGCTGAAATCTGAGGGTAAAAAAGGAAAAAATAAAGAATTGCCGGTCATTCCGATCGTATTTCTCCATTCTTGGTTCATTCATGGCCGAGTCCTTGAGGGTGTTTGGCGCGCAACTTCTGTGACTCAGGAGGATTCGAGCATATAATTATATACACATAAAAGTCAGAAGAAAATAAAAAAACGTTGAAATATTTCAATTTATTGATTTCATTTGATTAAATTTAATTGGAGTAATGCGTTTTTGACACTCAAGTTTGTTTTTTCCTTGCAATTACAACGAAATTTAGTTATTTCATTTATAAATAATACCATGCGTATACAATGTAAAAAAATCTATTTGATACAAGTAAACCGATTATTCGTATATCATCCAGTAATTCGGTATTCGGATGACATGAATACATCTTTGATTAAAGTAAATTTATTTGGCTCGTAATTGATTTATTTGGCGCATTGTTCGTTTTTATTCATTGCGAAGAAAAATTCATTTGCCTTCAGCAAATACGAATTACTTGGATACGATTACTTGGATGAAATACATTTTTTTTTACTATGTAGGTTGACGAAATTCGGTAAAAAGGGACGTCGATGATTTCGCATACGGTCACAGGGTGTCTTCAATTCGAAGGGTTGCCTCTCCTCTCCTTATGAGCTGAAAAAAAACCTACAGAATTGCGACCTATTAACATATAAAACCTTAACGAGGATTCGTTCGGGACGAGAGAAGAAAAGGGTATTAAAAAAGAAGAGAGAAAAGAAAAGGAATATAAAAAATAACGAATGAACGAGCCGCGTCAATTATGCGTATATATACCTGAAAGTAACGCTAAGACCCGCATCACCAGACCATGACCACTATAGAAAATGACGCTGCTTCGTCACAACGCTTGTTATACCTTAATGCTTTATATGTAAATATACATATATATAGCGTTCGTGAAATATGCAAAATATTTAGATTCTGTTGCAGCAGCACAAGATCGAGCCTCACAAAATAGCTGCTTGAAGAGAAAAGGTTTTTCAATTCGATTCGACTCTTTTCATTCGTTCAAATACCAAAAATATTCATTTTTCTAACTGGAAAAACCGTCACCGAATAATTTCTCACCACCCACCAGAAAAACGTACCCCATTTGTTTCCCATAATTTACGAAATTCGAGCCAGCAAGCATGCATCAGTAAATAGTCCTATATTAAAATGCGATGGAAGATTTTCAGGAAAACCCTGACCTTCCGCAACTCTCTTCCCATGACTGATCTGCCTCGACGCAGGGGCGGGTATGAAAAGCCATTTTTATTTCCTTCTTTTTTGTACATAAAAGGAGAAACGGAATATCGAAGGATCCAAGTGTGTATCGCACTGAACAAATATTGATCCAAGATTTTCACGAAAATTTGAAAATAAGAAACGAGCCTTTTCTTTGTCACCCTCGATCCTGTCTGGACTTTTATCTCGTTTTCGTTGTAGGTAAAGTGAGGGACGCAAATAATATTTGGCGATATGAAAATAACGGGAATTTCTTTTCAGATAAACCAAAAAGCTCTTTGGATCTCAAGTTATTTTTGTAGTCAATTTTTTTGGCTAGAATACATATTGAGGAACTTTTATGAACGTCTCTAACGAAATTTATATTTTTTGCAACATTATCGAATTCTTTCTTCATGATTATTCCGTGAAAAAATTATTTTTATTTATGACTTTTTGCATTATATGCACTTCTGATTCTCATGTTATTGTAACCGGGCAGAAATAAGGGTTAATCTAATCTTAGGATGCGATCACACGCGTCAAACATCCTTAAATTCGAGGACGCAAACATGTGTGATTTAATTGGAAGGATAAAAATGTGTTTGGAAAATAAAGCGAATTCAAAGGGAAATTTGAAAAGCCTAGTGTTGTTTTGCCAGATGGACGACTCTCGGATTTTGTTAGCAGGAAAGGACTCGTATATAAACAGACTCGGAGAGCTTATTGAATCTCTGGTTGAAAAATATAAGAATGAAGCAGGTCTCGAGCCGTATTCACACGAGAACGAGATTCTTTTGTTGTAAATGTCCGTCGCGCATTTCCGGGGAAGACTCCCCCAACGCCATTTATATATATAGAGATACGTACACGTAAGAAGAGAAACGAAAAGAAAAGAAAGTGAGGTTCGAGTTCCCCTTAAGATTTGCCTTTACTTCCTTTCTCGCCAAATTTATTTTTCGACTCACGACTCGTTCACACGTTAGATCAAAACTTGAGACCGATTTCAATTCATACCATTTTTTTTCATTCGCCGAATTTCTCGTTAAACAATATGACTAGAAATTTGATGTTTAACTAATTGCACTAAATAAATTGAAAAAAAATGTACACCAAATATATTCGTTCTTTTTTTCGTGCATGTGTTTCCGAGTTCATTATAATATATATTTAGTTTCACCAGCTGAATTTCGTGTAAAGATTCACGATGCAACATGTGGCGAGAGATGGTCGAGTAGAGATTTAAAAAATTCCATATTTCGGCCCTCCCTGCGATTGAATAAGTATCTCCAGGAGGCAGAGTTCGACATCCGGAGGTTAAAGTGATATTTGAGAGAGGGAGGGAGGGAGGGAGGCGGTGCAATTCGACACTTTTACAAAAAACCCTCAATCAATTTTTCCCACTATATGAACCGTTATCCGCCCGAAACCTTCGTCTCTTCTTTTCTTCACCATGATTTTTTTTATCGTGCCCCGAACACTTGTCGAAAAGGATCTCGACAAAGATCGCACGTTGAGGTTTTGAACCGGCAATAAAGTATTTATAGTTTAGTCGTAATGGAGGAAAAACGACACTGAGAAAGGTTGAAAAGCTTTGAAAAGGAAAAAAAAATTAACACTTTACAGCGGTGACGAAGAATAAAGAACAGGAGAAAAAAATTTAAAGCCGAAATATATCGGCAATAAATGAAAAAAGTGACGTGTAAATTCGAGGTTAGAGACCGATTTGTTGATTGAAAAAAATTCTTACGTTTCAAAAATGAACATTCTGGTAATGAAGCTGTTGAGGACTCGGTAACTGTAGGCTTCGGTAGACCCAAAAACTTCTTCAATAATTGGCCTAACAATGTGACAGGCGTGGCCCTTATCGATGCTGGCTTTCTTCTAAAATATGTACAATCCAGATAATGAACCTGTGCAGTGGATTTTGAGAAAAACCGGGTTCCGATTATCCCTTCGTGGGTTACCGCCATCTGCTTTGTCCTTTTTGCCGCCAAAAGGATGCGTGTGCCGATCTTGTTGATTACAAAAAAACTACTCAGATATATGAGAGGAAAATCGCGTGGTTTACAGAGGATAAAATATGCAATATTTACCGGAGGGGAAGCAAGAGAGAGAGAGAGAGAAAGAGAGAGAGAGAGAGAGAGAGAGAGAGAGAGAGAGAGAGCACAAATGAAAAAATCGAGGTTAAAAGATTGGCGGACCTGTCGCCAATCAAAAATAAATGGAGCGCAGATCGTAGATTTGGCAACGTCGCAGATCAACCATACGAAATCCTTTCGATTCTTTCGATCCTTCTCTCTCTCTCTCTCTCTCTCTCTCTCTCTCTCCCTCTCTCTATTTCTCTTCCTCCTTCCGATGGCGTCTTTGAAGGTGAAGGCCAATGCATTAAGCCACCGCAAGGAAGATCCTTTGAGAATCGCCGTGGCGAATCCTGCCAGCGTCATTTGGGTCTACGAAAATGCGACCATTGCTTTCTAGGGTAAGTAATGAACTTGTGAAAAAAAAAAATATTCTGACGCTCTCTTAAGTCAGAATTTTCAACACTACGTTAACGAACGAGATTAATTTTTTTCTGTTTTATTATTTATTTTTCAAATGATTGAATGCGTAATGTTACGTATTTATCCAATGTAACCAAAATGATTCTCGTAGATAATGCAATAAATTGCATGATTGATAATGCAATAAAAGTTAAAATTTACGCGTATTATGGATGATTCTTGCGAAAGTACCCGGACATCCTAAAAGCTGTTGCATGCAGGTACCTTATATTCTAAGTTTCTTTTTGGCGGAGACGCACCATGATCTGGAGATTTATTCGTGTACAGGATGTTCCAAAAATCATATTCAACATGTGGGAAATAATTGAACAAAAAAAATTTAGAAACTGAAAGTCCTCAGGCATTGTTCATTCCGACGTGCCATTGTTAAAATATCACAATACATCAGCATAGCAGCAATTCTGTCGCATCTATGAAAAAAAAGTGCGAAAGCCCTTCCCGGAGCACCTAATCGTTTCTAGCTAATTAACAAATATCTCGTTAACGGTGTATCGAAAAGAAAAATACACAAATACTTTTCATTTGAGAATTTCGCGAACTATTTGGGTTGCAAATCTTGGGCATTGATTTTAGAACACTATATAAAGGCGGCACGACAAATCATAAAAAGGCGGTAACCGTCCCTGATTTCTTTATACCTGCTGGAGATTCTCGTTGGGTCTCGTTGGGTTTTCTCCCCTATCTAAAACCGAGTTTGCCCATACCCTTATACCAAAGAAACTATACATCGAAACTTCACTATGAAACAGGCGTATCTCATGTTACTTTGTACCTAAACTTACTTTAATAACGTCCTTTTTTTATAAGTTACGTGTATATAAATATATGAGTCCTTTATATGGAAGAGTTCTTTTCCTGAGGACCGGGCTAATCCAGCTAAACTCGTCGACTAGATTTATTGCGGGTCGTGTCCCTTAGTGCTTGTCCCTGTTCTTTTTCTCCTGCCCCTCCTTCGCCTCTCTGCTCCCTGTTCCCCACCTCACCACGCTCATTTTCTTGTAGTGTACCCGCAACAGGGAGAGTATCCAACCCGCCGATATTATAGTTAGACGCTATGAAAATGTTCTCGAAGCATGTAGCCCCAGTACATAAAAAACATCGTCCGAAATTGACCGGAAGTCACACGGAAAATATGAAAATAATGGCTTCGATCGAACTAATTTATTTTTACATTATTTAACATACACCTTAATGAAGAATTAATTCAAAGACGCATCCTTCTATCCTAAAGAAAAACCAATAATTCTGTTGCACCAACGAAAAACATCTTCGGTAATATTTTTTCTGATGAATAAGGTGTGAGATCCGATTAGAACTTCGGATGTATCCATTTTTTCCATAAAGTCTTAATGTTAATGGAGAAGAATGAAAGACTGGTATATGGCCTTCGAAACGCTGATTAGCCGATGCGTTCCAATAGCCCAGTTGCTATGTACAAAAAGAAACCGTGAAATGGAAAAAAATAGTTTCCACAATTTTCTTTTTGTGATAGTTGGGGGGGGGGTCATTGGTGATCTAAATCCAGAATCGTGACCAGATTCTGCTTGTGCGGCGACCGCGATCGTGAATTTAAAGGGGAATTTGTTTTTATTGAATAACTCGTCTATTTTCAACTTTTGACGAAACTCATTACAAAACCGATCGATATTTTCCGATTTAATTATGAAAAAAGGGTGAGATTAATTTATTGCATTATCTCGTTTATTTTCAGATTTAGCACACTAATAAATAAAAACAAACTTATAGGGAATGACATTTTCGGCATTTTTGGTCCTTACCATTTTTCTCCTAGGATCAACATTTTAGGTCCTACGCCTATGGCAAATCTATTGATGGCAATGCTATTGATTGTCGGGAATATTATAAAATCGCCCAATCTCGAGTATGGATACTCGGCCCGTCTTGCCTTGGACGTTCGCAACACTATCTTTTTAATACTTGGCGTCAAGACGCTGCGGCGTCTCTAGATGATAGACAATCCTGCAATATCAACATGTAACCCGGATACAAAAAATTCGGATGCAAAAGAAATTTCGAACGAAAAAAATTTCGGCCGAAGTACTTGGCGAGTTTGTAACCATGAGTGAATTAAACCAATTGAATTAAATGAAGCCCATTGTATGAATTAATCAGAAAAACTCGCCAAGTACTTTGACCGAATTTTTTTTTCAATCTAATTTTTTTCGTTCGAAATTTTTTTTGTATCCGAATTTTTTTTCATTCTTATTTTTTATTCCGGTTCTTTTTGTGTAGAACAACTGTACTGTAAGTACATTTGTATTTTCAATTAATTGGACGATTTTTTATTAGAGATTAATAGGCCTTAATGTATTTTACTATTAATGCTTTTATAGTTAAAAACTATTTTTGTAAAGTTTAGACTTAATTTTTGGTCGGATTTGAAGAGGCGTCTTTTGTGAGATTATGATTTCATTGGTAAATTTTTGTGAGGCTCTCTAAACTTTTTTTGAGTTTTTCATTTATTGAAACAAATTTTGTGGCGTTCTCCTATAATTATTAGAGAGATTTGATGTGAATAAGAGAATTTTTGCTAGGTTGGTCTTTTTGGGAGGAAATCTCTTTTATAACGTTTTGTTAGGGTTTCGTGTTCAGAAGGGAATTTTTTACCGGAGCATCTATTTGGGGGGAGTTTTTTTACAGCATTTATACTGTTTTTTTGCCGAGATTTGTTGAATTTTTGTATGAAATTTACAGCTTGCCAATTAAACATGTCTATATTGTGTACGTACTTGAGTGATGCAAAAGAATCAACATTTTTTTCGATATTGCAGCAAAATATGGTGAAATTTGATCAATGAGTGATTCTCTCAAGGATTGGATCCTGAATAAAAATTTTAAAGGTCGCTGAAGCGATTTTTTATGATTTCGGCTAAAAATGGATACATGATCGAATTTCGAGCTACTGTATCGCGAATATATCGGAACTAAAAATGCATTGTGAAATATTGATCTAAGAAGTGTTTAAATGAATGCAATCTTTGTAATTAAACGTCAATACTTATAAAATTATTAGATTACTTAAAACGTACAGTAGTTCTGAGAAGATACGACGCATGAAAGAATCACGAGCAAGTAAGAACTTAAATTTTTTCGGATCGAAAAATATTCCATAAAAAATGATACCGAAAAAATACTCCAATAGTATCAAAATGTACTGAAAGTTTTTCAATAAAAGAAATCATAATGAAACGATATTTTGAAACAAAAAAAGTATGCGCACAAAATTGCGAGAGCAAAGGTTTCATTGGAAAAAAGAATTTCGGCCAAAGTACTACGTGAATTTTTCTTTTATAACATTTATTGATAACGAATTGTATCTCATGAGCAATAGGTAAAAAAAAAATTGGTGAAGTACTTGGAAATTTGTTTTTCTCAAAAATATCTTCTCGCTCAAAATTATTTCGTATCACTTGATTCCGTTTTGGGTTTCTTTCATTCTAATTATTTTTACATTTCATAACTTCCTGTGCATTTTATTTCCGATAGAATATTTTTTCATGTATTCATTCTCTTTTTGAGAATTTATGCTAACAAAGTTTCCTGCTAAAAGATTTTGAACGGAAAAATTTTTCGACCGTACTGCTTAGCGAGGTTATAGTAACGTTTATTAAGGGTTTACATACGTCCAGCAGTGCCTAAAACGCGCTAAAAGAAAAACTGTTTTTAGAAGAGATAGCAATAGAAATTAATAAAAATAATTTTTACACATTGTTTATTAGTATTTAAACTTTATAAAAAAAATTTATTTCATTTTTTTTTTCAAAAATTACAACATAAAAAATCACGTTTCCCGAAGCACTATGAAAAAAAAGTTGCTCCACGGTCTGCATCATTTCTTCTTGAAATGCTGATGGATCTGCAAAACGTAAAAAAATTCTTATAAAATAAAGTTGTAGTTATAGTCTGTCGAGCCGGATTTTTGAAATTCGAAAAATTTTGGCAATTTACAACAGTTTAAAAAAAAGTCTGCATTTTGTGTCATAAATGTCACACTTTAATTATGTTTATAAAATTTTTTAATCACAACATCAAAAATCCGACTCGACAGACTATAGAGAAAACAATTTCGAATATTTAAAAAAAAAGCATCAGAAAATATTAAAAACTGTATGAATTATCATGCAGACCGTGCCAGAAAAAGTAGTTTTGAGAAAAATGCATTTAAAGTTTCAAGTGCGCGCATCAGACTCTCGTTGGGCAGTCGCGTTTTCTATAATAACTTTCGATCTATGGGGAATTTGTACAATCGACTTACACAGAAATACGCCTAAAACTATAGAGAATAATAATCTGTAAAAAAAAAATCGATTTTTTGAAAATTCTGGATGTATGTAAGGCCTTAATCATGCATAGCACATTGTGTAAATTTATGCAACAAAAAATAAGCGATCTACTTTGAGTCAATTTTTTTCCAATGAAAATTCTTCTTGCTTGAAGCCATGTAAAATACCGACTAACTAAGCCGCCATGAGTACAAGAGATATATATGGGACATTCCACGCCAAATCGACCTACGTGAGACCCTTCCATTCTTTGATTTGACCGAAAATTTTATATGTTGTATGACCCATTGAAAGAAGCTCTCTTGATTTTCTTCAGATTTTTTTTATCCATGAGATATGTTTTTTTTTCAAAATTTGATGTTTTTTTCTTCAAATGACTGTAACTCTCAAAAATCGACCAAATTGAACTTTTTTTTTAGAAAGATTGGTTTTTCGCCACACTGTAAAAAAAAGAAAAATACGAAAGAATAATTAATATTTGTATTCCGTATTTTTTCTCAATTTAAAGTAATTTAAAGCAAAAAAACATTGGTTTTAAGATGTTTGCCCATTTTTATTTTTTTCAAAAAATTCACCAAATAACTTTGACCAATTAAATGATTTTTGAGACTAGTTCCATCGTGGGCAGATTTTTCATTATACTTTTTTTCTCATTTTGAAAAAAAATTCATTTTTTTTCCAGGCCATTTGAATCAAAATGAACTTTTTTTTAAATGTAGGTTTTTACCAGACTCTTGGAAAAAATTACGAAATAATGATTGAAAATCGTCCCCTATATTTTTTTCAATGTTTAAGCAAAAAGTCATTAAATTTCAGATATTGGGCACTTTTGATTTATTTCAACAAATTCACAAAAAAAAACGTTGACCAATGAAATGATTTTTAAGACCAGTCCCATCGTGGAGAGATATTTCTTCATACTTCTTTTCTTAGATTCAAAAAAATTTTGATTTTTTTTTAGTCGATTCGTACCAAATAGGACTTTTTTATATTAGAAATGTTAGTGCGAAACAAAATATCAAAAAAATAGTTCGATTTGGTCCAAATTGACTGAAAAAAAACCGAAATTTTTTTTTCAAAATAAGAAAAAAAAATATAAGAAAAAATCTGCCCACGATGAGACGGGTCTCAAAAATTACATAATTGGTCGAAGTTTTTTTGCGAATTTTTTGAAAAAAATAAAAATGGGCAAACATCTTAAAACCAATGTTTTTTTTTGCTTTAAATTGCTTTAAATTGAGAAAAAATACGGAATACAAATATTAATTATTCTTTCGTATTTTTTTTCTAACAGTACGATGAAAAACCAACTTTTCTAAAAAAAAAAGTTCGATTTGGTCGATTTTTGAGAGAGTTACAGTATTTGAAGAAAAAAACATCGATTTTTGAAAAAAAAAATCATATCTCACAAGTGTATGGACAAAAAAATCTGAAAAAAATCAAGAGAGCTTCTTTCAATGGGCCATACAACATATAAAATTTTCAGCCAAATCAAAGAATGGAAGGGTCTGACGTAGATCGATTTGACGTGGAATGCCCCATATATAACTTACTTTTGAGATTATTCCTTCCACACAATTTATTTGGGAACAGTTCGTTGAAATCAATATGATGAACACTTAATTCTCGCATTATCACTATTAAGTAATGTACTGACCAAAAATCACGACTGTCGCTCTAACCAAAATCAAAACTGACAAAAAAAATATTGGTCACCTGTTACTTATACGATCTTTATAACCTCACTACTGTCACTCCATAACCATAAACGGGAAGTTAAAACTGTTCAGAAATATATAGTTATAGTCGCAGTGTCACATTCACGAAGGATCTCAAATATCACCAGATTTTTATACCAGTATTTCTAGTGTCACTAGACAGCGACTACGAAAAAAACATATGAGCATCAAAAATGTGTGCGAAAAAAGCCACACTTTTTTGATGCAACGAAAAAATAAAATATTCATATTTTCAATACGTGCGAAGCTACAGAGCTCTAAATAGTCACGATCGAAAGAAAAAAATAAATAAAAAATACGTGAACATGAATAATCCTTCAAAATGTTGTAATAAATTAAATATTACGGAAACAATTTTCAAAAGTTGTCGAAAACAGTCGGGATCTGCGGTCCTTCGAATAAAAGAGTCTTGTAGCGATCTCGTCTTTGCCAGGTTATCTATATATAAATGTATTTGTCTCGAGTCGCTACCGCGACTCTTAATTTTGTGATAACTGCCTCGAAAGTTTGATTTTCGGTGCGAAAAGTGGCTTATTTCTCAACGATTCGTCTTCTGTCTTATTTTATCGCACGGATTGACGAACTGAACATAACTACAATTGCTTTTTCAATCTCAAATCAAACGTTTGAGACAGGTATCACAAAAAATATTGTATGTAACAAGTCCGGAAAACAACGAATTAAATCGCGCGTATACTACCGCATTCGCCTCGACTTATGATGCATATTCACTCTCGTTCTCGTGCGAATATGCATCATAAGCTTCCGGCTCATGCGGCAACTTCAAGCGCGATGTAATTCGTCATTTTCCGCACATTGTTACATAATAGTAATTTATGCTACAAGTGCGGAAAGCAACGAATTCCATCGCGCAATGTGATTTGATTCTTTTCGTACATGTCGTATACATTATTTTTTGAAATATCTGCTCCGAAAGTGCGATTTGAAATTCAATAATAACCGAGCAAAATTTCATTGCGTATCATACGGATGACACTTGAGTTGACGTTTCGTGTCACATGAATTCCGCTTTATTGAAGTTTCTCATATCCCTAGCGGATCCGGCAACCCTCAGTGACCAAAATTTCGGTCGAAAAATGAAACGAATCGACCGAAAACGGTCGTTTACGGCTGTTTACGGCCAATTAATAACCGTAAATTTGGTCACTGATGGTTGTCAGATCCGCTAGGGATGGGTCCAAAATTGTTGAACAAAAAACTGTGTGAAAAGATTTTTTCGAAAATCAATGCGGTAAAGTGAGCTATAGAGTTTTTTTTTCGAACTAGTGCCGGAAAGTAAGGATCATTGAGAAATGAGCCACTCAATCAATCAAATTAATCAAAAATCGCACTTTCGGCGCAGGCATTGGAAAAAATATTATTTCATGGTAGAATATAAAAAAAATTTCGTTAAAAATTAAATTTTTGTTTAACAGCGTATAATTCTTCCTGTTTTTAATGTTTTCCATTTTTTTAAGTCCAGTTAGTAATCATGGATGTAATAAGCGATAAGAATTTTCAACCTGATTTGTTTCAGATAAACAAAACACAACGGAAGCTAGAACATCAGCCGTTTTCGATGTCATCCGCAGAACTTCTTGAAAGCCAGTGTCAAACGTCGATCACTTTGAATTGTTTTGTTAACAACAAATACGTTTCAATAGATGAAAGTATGTATAAATACATGCCAAAGCTTGAAAAGTATGACACTAGCCTTTGTTTTCCAAAAAGAAAAAATCTGAAAATTCATTCATTTTTCAGCCTTCGGTAAATATTCAGAATAGCCACTTTTCCGAAAAATGGTGATAGAATTTTTTTTTCTTTTCTATTAGTTAATAGGCATGTCTAATAATGATAATCCGTCGGGGGAGCTTGAAATTTTTTCATAGAACTTGGTTTTTTTTAGCAAAAAACCAATTATTCAATCGTAGCATTTTTCCAGTTTTCAACGTATATATACACAATTTTCATTTTAATATTTATGTCGAAACAAATTCACAGATATGCGTTGAATTTCAAAATATATGTATTGACAATTCTACGGATTTATTTTCAAAACAAATTCACAGCGTATGCTGTGTATTCATTTTCAAAACAAACTTTATTTTTTTATGTTTCGACATTTTTTTATGTTTTTTGTTTTTTATCTCTCTTGGTATCTCATCTTTTGCAACTCTTTCTTTTGGCATCTCCAAAATTTTTTATGTTTCGACAAAGTTGCCAATTTGCCGCACTCTGAACACTTTATTTGCTCTGCTGTAATATCGTGATTTTGTAAAAAATTAATATGCTTTTGTAAAAAAAACAATAAAATTTTGTAAAAAATCCATAAAATTGTTTGTTTGTTTGGGGTTTTTTTGGGGGGATGTCTGAGTTAAATATGATGGAAAAAACGTGACAATCGAATTTTATATTTTTTTGTTAAAAAAACAATGTTATATGCGGAAATTTCAACCTCCCCCGACTAATTATTATTAGTAGGCATGTTCTCCAACTGATGCGAAAGAAAAAACAATGTTTTCATCATTTTTTGGAAAAGTGGCTCTTCTGAATATTTACCCAGCCTTCTAATTGTATCTCGCCCCTCAAAACGAACAATCGATTTTTTTTGCTCATTGTATTTTCGTCTCGATGTTTCTGGCCTGAGAGCAATTCTTCATAAAGAACATCGAACTAAAATATTTACAAGAAATTAAGAACATAATAAACAAAATTGTCAAGCTTTAATTGCAATTTTCCACTCTCATCACTGTTGTGATGCATCGATGCACTTCAGAAGGTTTAAAATAGTCTACCAAACGTCTCGATGGAACGATGGCACGATAAAAAAAAACGTTTGAAAAGTTAATTTTGGGTTTCTTAAAAAAACTAGACTACAGCGTGCTGTTAAAAAAAATGAATAGGAAAAAGAAAGGTTGAAAAAGTGAAGGAGTTTTTCAAATGCTTTTTTAACTTTTTTTTCTTTCCCTCGTGAAGCAAAATGGGCTATTTCGATAGCTTCCAAGCTTCACATATTTTCGGCTGTATAGAGAGTAAAGAGGGTTTTAAACATTTGGGAAACCTTAAATTACAGTAAAACAACGGAATTGAAGTATTAGTAAAAAAAATCGAAGTTCCATAATTTGTACTATTTTTTGTTGACAATCACAACACAAAAAAACTCAAAGCATCCATTGGCGTTGAATATAAAATGTTAATTGTCAAACGTATTTTCCGAAATATAAGAAAAATCTTATAATTCGGATAATTCTCAAATGTTTCGGTACTATAAAAAAAAAAACGACGAAATCGTTTTTTGCTATTGAATAATAAATATTAACGAATGTTTTGTCTCATTCAAATGATAATTTTATCATAATAATAATGTGTCTTTAAGTAAAACTTGAGAAATAAAATGAAATCTTGAACAAGCTTGTATACTTGCTCCTCTTCATTGACAAAAAAAATACTAATAAATAGCAATTAATATTCATTCTGATTATAAAGTAATTTTAAAATGATTTTTCATTAAAGGATAGTTGAGGAATGGTAGGGAATCCTTGAATTCGGGCGATATCCAAGTGGCAGACGTCGACTGACCTTGCACCCCCCTCCTCTTCACCCTCGGGATGCCTGGGTAACCAGCGGCGCGTGGGTTATTCACGAGAGCGTGCGTTCGCCGTCTCGTCCTCTCGCGAGGCGTCGTCGACCGCTTGGTGAAGAAATAAGAGAGAAAGCAAGTGACCGAGACAGCGAGTAAGATGCGAAGAGGGAAAGTTTAAAATGCGCGCATGCACTCTCCTTCCCTACTGTGCACATTTGTGTGCACTTCTGTGTGAGTATGTTTGGGTGTATAGCTTTAAGGTGAGCACTCGTCGAAGCGCAACATGCAATCCAACTTTCCTCTCTCGTCTCCTCCCTTTGACTGATTTTAACGCAGTGCGTCACGCATGAACGTCAAGACACTCGCCCATCGTGCACCCTGCCCCACTTTTTTTCCTCCACGAACCTTTCACTGTGGCGCGTATCCTTTTTTCCCCCGATTAAATTGCATTGGGATGAGGATAGTCCTTAGAATTTTCTTTCCTCAGAAAATAAAACCTTCTGGAACAAGCATTCGATCGTTTTGAATGCAACGAGGTTTTCAATTTATTCTCAATTAGATTACTCTGTGAAAATGTAATTAATTCAAATTTAAGGAGGTTTTGATTCATTTCGTTTTTAATTATGGCAGCAATAATAAAGTTACAATGATTTATTCGATTTAGAGTTAGAGATCTGTGTTTTTTTTTTTTTATTTCTTTAAAGTTCATGCGGGGGAAGAAATTGAATGGATATTTCCTTAGGGAGACTTCGCATTTGAATCCGAACGCAGAATTGAACTAGGTTGCTCCAATTGAAGAGTAGATTTATTCGTAATCAAGAAGATATATTAAAACCGATTCTATCGCGGGACGAATTGCCTTAACTATCGTTTAGAATTTCTTTTATCCATTCTGATTGAAGAAATAGTAAATTGATTCTCAACGATTTTCTAGTTTCGTTCTTCAGAAAAAATCGAAATAATACTTTATAATAGTAATATTAACCGTACTCTCAAAAGCGACAGAAAGTAGTCGAATTAACGAAAATGCTATACAGCTGAATGCACTCGAATAAAATTTTGGTGGAAATGGCAAAAGTTCGAATCACCGTATCGAGGTCGACTGGTAAAAATAGTCAATTACGGATAATTGAGCATTCGAGGACTTGTCGATTGACCCTATAGTGGTAATGTCCCATGTGGGTTGCGGTACTTTTTTTTCGGAGGAACAATATCAAGAGCTATCCATCAAACGAGCAATATGCGGTAAGCAATGGTTAACCAAGGGACGAGACTTTCACGTACGGACAGAGCTTGTATATAAAATGATCTGCGTGCGGTAGCAGGCTGAGAGGGAAGGCAAGTTCCATGAAGATGGAGACGCTGACAAGTATCACAGAGAAAAAGAATCCAGGCAAAGAGGGATTAGTGAAGTTTCTCTCGTCAGACTTGGCTTTTCCATCTCTCTTCGTGGAATGTCGTTATGGGCCTGTCAAAGACATGTAGAGAATAATCCATTAACAAAACTGTTCGAGGGCATCTTCCCTGCAACCAGTTCCCAAACGATTCTCCTTTTTTTATCAGTTTTCTTTTACATTCCAGAGTTTCTCGTTCTAAAAGACCCGGTGATCGGTCGACCCCAATATAAATGTTAAAAAAAAAATTCCACATGCTAATGAGTAATGGAAAGATCAAAGAATATGGACCAGAGATTCTTGCACTTGCTCCTTCCTTCGGATTTCAGTAAAGTCCTTGATACTCCTTCAGATATACGGACCCTTCGAGTCCGGTGATCAGGCTCCGAAGGAAAAGTTTGGAGATATCGATATACAGGGACTTAAAAAAAGGCGTTTTAATATTCATTAATTAACCTCCTCGTTTTTAAGTGGTTACTCAGCATGAGCAGCGTGAGGTTAAAATTTATATTTGTTTTCTTAAGCCCTCTCCGACTCGATCTATGTCCAAAATTCTCACGAGTAACTCTCGAAACAATCGTACTATGGAATCAAATTGGAGATTAAAATATTTGAATTAATTAATTAAAAAAAAAAAATCGGTCAAACCTCTTTTGCGTTATGACAAATTTACGTAATAAAATTTTTATATTCGATTGCTAGCTGGAACAACTTTGCGATAAATTAAACGTAAAAGAACCGAGGTAATTAACTGTAGAGGAGTGCTGCAGGAGAATGTACGTGTTCGAAAAGTGAAGAGGCCCACCCGGCTCTTCGGGGTTAAGCCCGCATCCGCAAAAGTTGATTATCCCGTGGGGGAGAAAAGAAGAGAGAATTGGCGTTGATCAATCTGATTATGGAGCGAAATAAGCCAGAGAAAGGAGGATAAATAGAGCGAAACGAAATGAGAAAAAGAGAGATAGATATAAAGAGTGAATGAGGGAGAAAGAGTGGTGTCTTGTCATCGTGGGACGACGACGGGTCCTGAGACTTCAGCAAGCGGAGGCGCCTGTACTATTTCGGCCTCGACAAAGCGTTCAGAATTTACCGCTTGTCTCTTCTCTTTGGACGTGCGAACAACCGCCGATATATTACCTGGGAGCTGTTGTGGCGTGCCGAAAAAAATAGATCAATTTTCAGACCTATCGAATTTGTTGCCTAAATTTATACATATATATATGAGGCATTCCCACGCCATTTCGAGCGGTTGTGGCCTCGACCATTTTTAATTTTCCTGAAATTTTTTTATAAAATAGTACCCCATGGACGGATTATTCACACCAATTTTTAGATTACTATCTCATGTCTTTCAAGAGTTACAATTTTTCAAAAAATCCAGTTTTTAGAAAGTTCGGAAACGTTCTAACGCCGATATCTTTTAAACTAATCGACATATCGACAAATGTCAATATATAGATTTTTTTTGATTTTGGTTCATACTTTTATGAAAAAAAAGGAAAAAATTTATCAATCATCGTTGTCAACGTTTTTTTTGCATCTGACGATTGCCATTTTTTTTTTTTTTTTTAAATCTCTAAAATAGTATGACCAATTATACGATTTTTAACGCTAATCCGATCGTGGGCTCATTTTTCTTTCTATTTCTTGTTGAATAAATTACATTTTTTTTATAGAAATTTAAAGTTTTTTGTATGAATCATATTTTAATCAAAGATATAACCAATTGCATAGTTTTTAAGCCTTGTTTGATTGTGATCAAATGGTTGTTTCCAATTTTCGTCGAAATATTTTTTGTTAATTTATTTTATCATTTTTTTTTATCACTAGTAATAGTGGTAAGTATTAATTATAGTACACATGTACAGTTAGTAATTATTGTACTCTTTTTATAATTTTTAGTCAGATCCAATAAGTTAAAGAATTTTTTTTCCATTACTTTCCTAGAAAAAATTATAGAAATTATGAATTATGTGAGAATTTCTATTATTTCTTTTTTATCATTCTTTTACCCACTACTTTCCTAGAAGAAATAATAGAAATTATGAATTATGTTAGGATTTATGAATGAAAGAAATGAAAATTTTAGAATTTGTATTTTTTCTTTTAGGAAAGTAGTAGAAAAAAAATCTTTAACTTATTGGATCGGACTAAAAATTGTAAAATGTGTACTATAATTACTAATTATAATTGTGTACTATAATTAATATTTACCAGTATTACTGGAGATAAAAAAAAATTGATAAAATAAATTTCGACGAAAATTGGAAACACCCATTTGATTACAATAAAACTAGGCTTAAAAACTATGCAATTGGTTACATCTTTGATTAAAATATGATTCATACAAAAAACTTCGAATTTCTATACAAAAAAATTAGTTTATTCAACAAAAAATAGAAGGAAAAATAGGCCCACGATCGGACCAGCGTTAAATATCATATAATTGGTCATGCTATATTAGAGATTTTTTTGAAAAAAATTAAAAAAGTCAATCGTCTTTAAAAAAAATAGTTTTTACTTCAGATGCAGAAAAATCTTTGACAACGATGACTGATCATTTTTTTCCTTTATTTTCATGAAAGTATGAACCGAAACGAAACAAATTGATATATTGACATTTGTCGATATATCGAATAGTTTAAGGGGCCAGTCCATTTTGGAGCCACGAAAAAAATGCTATTTTCGCGATTTTTTTTTGAGGATTTTATAAAAGATATGAATATAAAAGTTGTTGGGCTTGATAAATAAAGTCTTGAATTACATACAAAAAAAAATTTAATTCATTTTTATTAATTTTTAAGTACAAAAACTATAGTTTAACGTAACGCCTCAAAAATAGGTGGGCTAGGTAGCTCCATCACAACTCGGCAACGGCTTGTCTGAAATAAAAAAATCAAAGTCCATTAGATTCAGTATGACACCAGCTACAAAATGACCCTCGGATATAAAGATTTATCAAGAAATAAAAAAATGGCAGATGAAAAACGAAAAAAGTAAAAAAAACGCGTTTTTTTTCACAGTTTTTCACAAAAAAAAAGAGTAAAAATCAAAATTTTAAAACCATCGAGGGTCATCTTATTGCGAATCATGTTTACAATATGTGGTTCAAATTTCAAGAGAATCGGTTTATTAGTTTTAGAGATACGATGGAGCTAGATTTTGAAAACATTGTTTCGAGAAAAACGCGTTTGAAGTTTATAGTATGAAAAACTTTTACCTAAACTCAATCGACAATTCCTGCACCGTATAAAATCCCTTCTGATTGCTCATCATCGTCGATTTCTTCAAGTCTTGCTTGCTTTCGTTTGGTTCTGGTCTCTTTTGAGCACTCAGATCTGCGGCGGTTTGCAGAGCGAACACGCTCGTCATCGCGATTGTCGGCGAATCCGATGGCGATCGGGCCGAGTTTGACGCCCATTATTTCCATTATTTTAAACACTGGACGAAATCCTTCATTAAAGACACACGCCGAAACTTTGCAGGTAATGTCTACGATTTTTTTGCCGTTGAACATGTCTTTAGGTGCCATATTCCATACGCAGTCGTTAAAACTTTCATTATTGTTTTGCGTATGGCCACCTAAACACCTTTTGAGCAGTTCTGTTTTGGTGAGATCCTCGTAAATAGGTTTTAAAACTTCCTGTACTTTCTCAGAAAGAGCAAGAGGATGTTTGTAATGTTGCTGAAGTACCTTAGCTTTGAGGTTCTTGCACCATTCTATCGAGCAGTTGTGATGTTGCGGCTTGACATCGGTCGAAATTTTGTGGCAATACCCTGCCCATATTTCTTTGCGCATACCTTCAATAGAATTCAAATTCCTTCGAATAGCTAAGCCGTAATTTTTAGACAACTGTTTCATCAACTTGATCGTCAAAGTTTGCGTTTTTGCTTTTGACACTTTTTTTACGGTAGCCGTTTTTTTCTTCACAGCTACAGTTTTTTTCGGTGTAACGTTTTTCGATGCGATTTTTTCCTCTTCTGCTTCCTTTAGAGCTTTTTTCTCCTGGATCAAAGATTTTCTTGCTTCATTTGCACGTTTGAAAACGCGTTTGGCCACATGTAAAACACACTCCAATTTACTCATATGCGCTATACACTCAGGTAGACGAAATGAGGTCCTGACGTTCAGGTAAAAAAAAAAAAATACTTAGAGAGCTCGGATTTTCATAAAATTTTGACACAATATTTCTGAATGTATGTACTTTCGAAAACAGTAAAAAAAATCGATTTTTTGAAATTTTCAAAGTGGACTGGCCCCTTAAGAGATATCGGCGTTAGAACGTTTCCGAACTTTCTAAAATCTGGATTTTTTGAAAATTTGTAACTCTTGAAAGACGTGAGATAAATATCTCAAAATTGGTGTGGATATTCCTTCTATGGGGTACTGTTTATGAAAAAATTTCAGGAAAATTAAAAATGGTCGAGGCCACGGCTGCTCGAAATGGCGTGGAATGCCTCATATATTCATATTTTTTGGACGTATTAAATACATAAGTCGTTTTATTTGAATTGTACTAGAACAGGTTCAACTTGCTCTTTCCAAAAATGATTTACGATTTTTTTCATTATCAATATAATTGCATTTAACCAGATTTCTTTTTCGAATAAACAAACCTCGAAGCATTATAGGTCACAATCTTACTACTTTTTATTGTCCTGTCTCATCAAATACATTTTGTAAAATTTTTTTTAATAATCAGAAAACTAATAAACTTGCAAAACGTCGTGATTTCTTTATTCAATTGTAAGGACCTCTAAAAAAATAATTGATTCTAAGTATGTGGGTCTAGTTTCAAATAAATGCCCTGTATCTCGGTATCTCGGTATAGAAAAAAAAATATATCGAGGGAAGGCTGCTGCGTGTTTGCCAAAGTTACGAAGCGTGAACAGTCCCGAACCATCCATCATCCTTAAATCATTATCCTTGCGCCTCTTTTTGACGTGTATCCTTGTTTCTCACGACAAAAAAGGAAAAACCTAGTCAAAACAAGGGAGGAAACTTGTCACTGGGAAAAGAATGAATAATATCGCATTACTGAAAAAATTAATTGTTTCAACTGTTGTTTGGGTCATGTGTCGATAATATTACAAAATTCGAACCCCATCTGATGTTTGCAAAAATGATATTTCAAATCATTCAAACGAAGTTCAAATAATTGCAAAAAATGACTTTTGAAGCCTATTACAAAAATCAACAACGCCGAAAAATTGTAACAATCAACGAGAACATATTTATTTACTGCACCCAGAAAAAATATCTAGTCGATTCGACTAGGATCTAGTTCATTCAAATAAATTTTTTTCCTTGTCTCACGGCCAGAGGTCTATTTATCTTCAAGATTTTTTTTTCTTTTATCACAATATTTTTATATTCTTGAATAATAGTCCAGTCACCTTAGCAAAAGTCTTATTCACGAGCCCCAGCCTCTGACCAATTTTTGTATAGGTTGTTTGGACCTATAGGAATATAGCTCTGAGTTTTCGTAAAAATCCGAGTTGCATTTTAGCAATAAAAAATTATTGTAAATTAAAAAATTGATTTTTTTTAGTTATTTTTTTTTGGAACGCGTCCTATCGAAAAAAGTGTTGAATAAAAGTTGTTCATCATAGCGTCCTCTATATAAAAGGTCCTATATAAAAATGAGCTAGCATTGTTAATTAAGCGGTCAATTGCAAATGAAAAAAAATTGTCAATTTAATTTTTGCAACCGCGATCGATTGTTTATCAACATATCGGTTTGAAGTTCATACATGACGTAGAGGAGCTGAATCCCAAGAGAATCGTGCAAGATTTATCGATCTGCGAGATATAGTTTAGCAACAATCTGCGATCATCCAAAAAACTTTGGCATTCAATAGAATTTTCCGACGAAGGCCCATAGCGTAGAACAAAATCGAGGAGCTTTGTGTCATCGTGCACAAGCGATATGGAAAAAAAAGAATTGTTTTCGTTGAAAATAAATACTGTTTTTTGACGATTTTCGATTTTTGCTTATAAACAAATAGCAATTCTGACCAAAGTTACAAAGATATCCGGAAAATTCTTAGACCATCTAATGCGTTTTTGAAAAACGAAGAATTAAAAAAAAAAAAGTTGCAATATCTTGATTACAGCCCGAGATATGGCTATTTTTACGTTTTTTCAATTTTCTATTGTTGTAATTAAGATTTTTGCAAAATTCAAATTCGTTAGTCCTCCCTACGCTTCCGGCTACGGGATTCAATAAAACATTGACCTTTAGGAGGAATTATGCCATCACAGTTATCAACGTATTCCGATCGACGGCGCGCGGCTGAGCGCGCAGCGTCAGCCGCTCGGCCGGGCGGCGTGTTGGGAGTACCCCCTCTCGCTCCGCAGCCTCGCGCGAGCGGCTTACAATTAGTTATAAAAAAAAATGAAGAGAATGGTCTCTAAATAAACCTTATTATTGCATTCAAGGAACATTTTATGGTAAAAAGAAAAGGGATCGTTTTCGATTCCGATAACCTTTTTTTTAACTCACAGCTGTCACTGTTTATATATATTATCATATCTGTCAGCTTTCACATCCGCGATCTTTATAACCTTATTTTTTTTTTTAATTTCCACTTCGAAATTTGTAGCTATTTCTCTCGCACTCATGCGGCTGATCCATATTAAAAAAAATATCCGTCAGCTTTCACATCTGCGATCTTTATAACCTTATTTGTTTAACCTCACATCACTATGCATATATTTTTTTAACCTCACATCACTATGCATATAGAATTTCACATCCGCGATCTTTATAACCTTTTTTTTTTAACTCACAGCTGTCACTGTTTATTATAAAATATTATGAAGAAAAGTCAATCGGCTATCACATCGACGAACGCACTCTCACATAACCAGAATGTTACCAGTTTCTAGTTAGTATCACTAGACAGCGACCGCAAAATGTCAAAAGTGTGCGAAAAATGTGCGAAAAATACCACCTTTTTTTGATGCTACGGAAGAATGAAACATCAATATTTCCAATATGCGTTAGACTACAAAGTTCTAAATAGTCACGATCGAAAGAAAAAAAAAATAAAAAATACGTAAACCCGCAACATCTTTCAAAACGATGTAATTCATTAAATATCGCCGAAACAATTTTCGGAATATGTTCGGAATCACTCTGCTTGCTGTAATGACTCTAGTAGCGACTCGTCTTCGACTTTTATAGTATACGAAAATGTACTTGTCTCGAGTCGCTACCGCGATTCTAAATTTTTAAGGATACCATCGTGTTCGCGAGAAAAATCACGTAAAATTAAAAAAAATAAATTGTTCTACGACCATTTTTAAGTAAGTTATCGAATTTGTTAACTCAGCCGCTCGCGCAAGGCTGCGAAGCGAGAGGGGGTACTCGGTACTCCCACCATGCCGCCCGGCCGAGCGGCCGACGCGCTCAGCCGCGCGCCGTCGATAGAAATACGTTGATAACTGTGATGGCATAATTCCTCCTAAAGGTCAGTATTTTATTGAATCCCGTAGCCGGAAGCGTAGGGAAGGCTAACGAATTTGAATTTTGAAAAAATCTTAATTACAACAATGGAAAATTGAAAAAACGTAAAAATATCAATATCTCGGGCTGTAATCAAGATATTGCAACTTTTTTTTTTTTAATTGTTCGTCATTCAAAAACGCATTAGTTGGTCCAAGAATTTTCCGGATATCTTTGTAACTTTGGTCAGAATTGCTATTTGTTTATAAGCAAAAATCGAAAATCGTCAAAAAACAGTATTTATTTGCAACGAAAACAATCTTTTTTCTCCATATCGCTTGTGCACGATGAGACAAAGCTCCTCGATTTTTTTCTACGCTGCGGGCCTTCGTCGGGAAATTCTATTGAATGCCAAAGTTTTTTCGATGATCGTAGATTGTTACTAAACTATATCTCGCAGATCAATAAATCTTGCACGATTCTCTTGGGGTTCGGCTCTCCTACATCATGTATGAACTTCTAACCGATATTTTGATAAACAATCGATTGCAGTTGCAAAAATGAAATTGAGATTTTTTTCACTTGCAATTAACCGCTTAATTAACAATGTTAGCTCATTTTTGTATAGGACCTTTTTTATAGAGGACGTTATGATGAACAACTTTTAATCGAAAATTTTTTCGATAGACGCGTTCCAAAAAAAATAACTAAAAAAAATCGATTTTTTAATTTTCAATCATTTTTTATTGCTAAAATGCAACTCGGATTTTTACGAAAACTCAGGGCTATATTCCTATAGGTCCAAACAACCTATACAAAAATTGGCCAGTGGCTGGGTCTCTTGAATAGAACTTCATAAAATATGGCCTAAGGTGACTGGACTATAATGAGAAATTTAATATATATATATTAAAATCGGACATATTTTTATCTTAAAAATTGAACGAGTATGAAGTTAAAATAAAAATAATATTTATATTATAGCCGACAGCGATAGACGCGCGGTCGGTGTGTGACTCCGGCGATCTCCAAAGTTAACGGGAGAAACCAGTTTAGGAGGCCGAAATTTTGGTGTTTTTCGTGAATTTTCTTAACAGGGAAGGAATAATCAGAATTTATTTAAACTGGGAGGATATTTTGTTCATGTTTTGAAGCATACTTTGTAATTTTTTCAAGTCATTTCCGCCGGAAATAGTGGAATTAGAAGCTGATGTCCATGAACGATCGCCATCCGAGTTTTTTGCTGGTGCGCATTCCTGAAATCACAATTTTTATCTGTAATCATTACAATTTTCTTTTTTCATTAACAACATATTTCCTAAAAATATGAACCTAATTATGATTAAAAAAGTTGAAAATTGCATGTTTTTGAGGTGTTTGAACACCTCATTTGAACATGTTGTTATACCATGTTTTTTACACTTTTTTGCATTAAAAAAAATATTTTTAATAATAATATCATCCCAGAGTTAGGTTCATATAGATTGTAATTGAATAAAGAATATTCACACAAATTTTCAGAATGATTGGTCAATAACTTTTTGAGCTAGAATGCCCACCAGTTGAAAAAAATCGTCCATGGACAGCAGCTTCTAACTCCACTATTTCCGGCTGAAATGACTTGAAAAAATTATAAAATGTACTTCAAAACATGAATAAAATATCCTCCAAGTTTAAACAAATTCCGATTATTCCTTCCCTGTTAAAAAAAATTCATGAAAAACACCAAAATTTCGGCCTCCTAAATGGGTTTCTCCCATTAAGCAGCCTTGGGCGAGGCCAATACTTGATTGGGTAACCGCTTAACCATGTACCAGCTCGCGCATCAATCGCTGAGCGGGAGGCAGTTTTTCTGAGTTACTGATGGTGCTAATAAATTGAAACTCAGTAAAAATATAGCCGCCTGTATCGGCCAGGTTTTCCACAGTTCCTCTTGGCCCTCGTGCAAATGCGATACAGTAGTGCATTAGGAAAGAATGGCTGTGGGCAACACTCTTGGGAAGTTTCTCAGGAACATGGAAATTAGGGAATTGGAAATTAATAAATTGGACTTAAAAAAACAATAAAAATAAAAATATTTTTTTTTTTAATTTTCTATTTATGTTATTATTTATAATATTAATTATACCATATTCAATTATGATATTATTTAATAATATTTTCATGGGTCAGCGACCCTGAGTTGGTACAACAATTTAAGTTCGACTTCCTAGACATAGTCGGTCAGAATAATAATACTACTTTGGTTCCCGCAATTTATGCACATCTAGAGCGCAATTCGTATGTAAGAAATGCCTCGACGCTCTGCGCCACATGGTGGCCGAAGCAAGAAGCTTTAACGTGGCTACGCGAATAAACGAACTCAAATAGCATTATCTATTTGATCTAAATACAGCTGTTTAGCTGAAACGACTAGAAATTTGGTTGATGCAAATTTTAAAAAATTCGAATAAACAATCTTAGTAGATCTAAATAGAATTTTTTTTTCGGTGCACAGTATATTGTTCTAATAAATTAAAGTTAATTTCGTACGAAGAAGAAAAGATCTTTCATAAAAATAATAATCAGTCATCTTTTTTCGATTTATTCCGTCACGTGTACAATATCCATGTAAAATATGATTTCACTCTGTACAAATATGATATCTACGTCAATGAAGAAGATAATGAATTATCGTTTGATTTCAAGTGGCGAAAAAGAGAAGTTCCAACTGAATAGAGAGAAAACTTGGCGGAGGGGGCGGGGGGGGAAGAAGAAGACGTCTAAAAACGGTCACATTGGTAACCGTCCTATCTGACGATGTCGAAGGACTGAAAAGAGGAAAAAAATTGTTAAAAAAAGAAATGAGCTCCCCTGGAGCGGGATGAAAAGAGATAGAAGTGAGATAATGTGGGCCCGAGTGTCTCATGATCTCGAGGGAGGCCAGATGAACCGACAGATGAGAGAGTCAGCATTCCAACTCTTGAGAATCCCTCGATCGAAGAATAGTATACGTTTCATTTTTATATTTGTATGTGCTAGCTCCCAAAACCCAAAAAGTCGTAACTAACACATTTGGGTACGTAAATGAAAAGAATTAAGCCCTTTTGTACAAAAACAACGTATACATTCAAATATCATATGTTTATGTTGCGAGAAATAATCACAATAACAATACACGTGCACTCTATGAAAGTGCATTTATCCACAGCTTCGTTTCTACTTTGTGTAGACCTTGTACATGCGATATTATAATTTGAATATCGTATTCTGAATGGAAAAGGGCATACATTTTTTTTTAATGTCTGGTCAACGATAAAAACGAGGGTCGCTCTTCCTTCTTTTATTTTTTCAACCCAACTCACACTCGTCGACTCTGCAACGTCGGTTTTTCATTCATGAGGGATCATAAATTTTTTTCATTCAACATTTTGTTGTATTGATTTGAATGGTGTGCTAAAAAAAATTGTTGCTCCATTATTAATATTTTCGATCGATTTATATAGTGACGTGGTAATTTTGCCCACGTCACATAATATTAAAACTATTGGCACGGCACGGGAAAGGAGCGTTTTTCGTCGTTGACGAATTCCTCTCGAGCATCCAGAAGGGCCAAATGCAAGCGCATTTCCGATTTATTGATTTATTTTCGTATTATTTTTATAATTCATGTACGAGCGAGCGACGATTTCAAATCAACGAAAGTACATTCATTGGGAGAGCGGAGGCTATCGGCATCATAGTGGATCGTTGGCGATTCGAGTTTATTTTAAATATCTCGAACATTTAAAAGTCATCGCGCGAGGGTGGCGCTAATCCAAAACCCTCAACCTAAGCTATCGAACTCGGGATACGTCTTCAAGCAGTGAGAGGATCACCGTTTTCCCTTACTATCAAGGCTCAAGGTCGTAATTCAATTTCGGCCGAACATCGAATTCAAATATTGCCAGCATTGTCGTCGTGTGGTTATCTAGCGAGAGAATGTTCTCGAAAAAAACGGTTGCGATTCCCGCGAGTACGCTAAGGATGGGCGGTTAGGACCCTAAGTCGCGTAATTGCTCTCGGTACGTTTATCGAGGACTCAAGTTTTGGGCAGCAATGAGGGAGGACGTCTTTTCTCGAGCCGTAGCCAACTCCGTTCAAAAATCCGACGCCACCAAAATATCGAGGAGAGAATTCGTGGTCTTTTCCAGATCTCATCCTACAGAAACCGTAGCGATGAGCCGTCGTCTCGTTCTGATATTTTTTTGTTTTTTAGTTATTCTACTCGCGAGTAATATTTTGAGAATTTTGGGAATTAGAAGAGCGATATTGTTTCGGGGTACTTGGAAAGTGCTTGGAAAATTCTAGTTCCGTCTTGTGATGCGAGTAAAGTTCTTTTGCGAAGTTATCGTTGTTTTATTAATTGAATTGCCGAGAAGAATTCTAATATTTTATTTTGCTCAATCTCGAGATCCATAGTATAAGTTAGAATAAGATAAATTGCAATACCGATCGTTCACTTTTGTTTCATTGAAGTTAGTTAACGCGGTCGTCTAGTGTGAAGGCTGTTTTTTTAATGCTTTTTTGGGGATTTTTTTTTTGACAAACCATTAAAATAAAATAATTTATAAATTGTATATCATTTTTATTAACATTTAAATAAACTTCGTGAATTTTTTGAAGTCAATATATTGAATATAATCGGAGATACACCGCCCAACAGGAACACATATAAAAAAGAGGTGCTCCACTGCTGCCATGATTCCGGCCGTTCTGCTTATCTGAAATCAAAAAAACCAAACGCCATTCTAATTGTGAGACTTGAGGCTCTACATGGAACTAAAATAAAGTCAGAATTTCAAAGAATAATTTTTTTTTACGCTTTAGAAAAAAAAATCAATTTTTCGCACTTTTTTGGGGTCTATTTAGCTGGTAAAAAGAAAACTAACGAAGCAATCTCAATTATTTTAGTTCAACTTGTAGTTATATATGTACTAAAGATGCTGTATAAATTTGAGAAGAATCAATTAACTAGTTTTTGAGATATCATGGCAGCAGTTTGAAAAAATCGTGTTTTGAGAAAAACGCGTTTGAAAGTTATTGTATATAATCGCGCGCTCCGTATACCTGTTCCGGTTTACGGCTGTAACTTTTCAACGGTTTCGAATTTCGAAAAATCCTTTTACGCACGTCGTCTACGCATGTTTTAGAAGTGATTTATGAAAAGAAAAAATCGGTTTTTTTTATCTGACAGATTAGACGACCGCCTTAAAGGCGTGGCTTTTTCCGTTAAATATTTTATTGCGAACAATCGGTGGAAATTATTTGATTTATTTATGTAAATTTGTTTGACGATTAACTGAAAATTTCAATTTGTCATTGGAATTAACTGGACATAATTTTGCTATTGAAAGTTATCTAAAAATTGTGAACGTTAATTTATTTTACTATCGAAATTTAAATGAATATTTATAAAATTCTCATGACTGTTCTTGATGTCGTTGGTGAATTATATTTTCTATTTTCCGGAACGATAATATAATTTCTAACAAAATGGTTATCGTCAAATATCTGAATTTTTATTTCATAATTAATAAATCTTATTGCAATTCCGGATTTCGTTTGTATTGGTGTAATTATTATTTTGTGAAATCACCCCTCCCCCTCTGCCAATTTCTTAAGCTGGATTTACCGGGTAAGCTTTCACAGATGTTCTTAATTTTTTTTTTATAAATTTTGTCAATGAATTCGTCGACTGGCGCCCTGGAATTATCCAGAGCTAAGGCCAATTTGTACGTTTGACGAGAAAAGCGTTACAATATATATATATATATATATATATATATATCTCTAATACTAAAGTAAATTTGTTCAGATTAATTCGGGATTATCGACAAGACCTTTTTTATTATTAAAAATATAATTTAATGAGAAAACCGATCAGTTTATCAACTAAAAAAATTCACAAATCGTTACGTTCACTATCGACCGAATCTTCAAAAAAAAAAAAAAAAAAAGCGGAAAAATAACTCAAATTGTCGAGGTACACAAAAAAAATTTATTTACCGATAATTTGGACAATATAAGAAAAAATGGGAAAATCGAGCGAACAGACTGAGGAGTTCTTGATTGAGCGAGTCTCTGGACTCGACTTCAAGACTTCGAGGAGTGCCATCGAGAGTCGAGCCGACGAGAGTTCGGCCGTTTTCCCCTCTCTTTGGACAGGCTCTAGAATCCCGGCGGTGGTCGTGAACCGAGTCGCGATCTGGCGCCTTCGTCGATTCAACGCCGGCAAAGTAGTTCCAAACTGTTTAAGAAATTCCCGTTGATCTCTCGAAGTACAACAGGACAACAGGGCTAAACTTACTTTCTGTTAGATTTACACTCTAGGAACAATATTTTTGCATATTTTTGAACATTTGAATCGTTTATTTCGAAAAAAAATTAACATTATGGAATGCTTGTTGGGCGGGCGCGGCTCTACACGCGGTCATGCAGTGCCGGCTCAAATCTTCACGGCGCCCCATTCATTTATTACAATTTCGATTGAAATTTCTTTCTTTTTTTTTGAAATTTATTTTTTTTAATTATATTGTAATAAACTGTCACTAATTGCCACCATCAAAATTGCACATTTTTTTCATGTTTTTTTTGTTAATGTTAATGACTATCAATTAGTTATAAAATCAATAATCAAAGTGTTATAACATAAGTAAAATTGGCAGTATTTATAAATTTCATTAATTATTAAATCATTTATATTAATCGTATTTCTACTATGGTTGTTCTTTATTTTCCATGAACTTTGTTTCATCGAACAAAAGTTAGAATTATCAACAAAATTTGCTCATTTCTGTCGTAGATTTTTTTAATTTTGGCTGAATTGTTGATTCCTCTATAAAACGAAACATTTCTAGTGAATTTCATCGTTGAAACAATATAGAAAAATTAGCTGATGAAAAACCGAATGAATTTTGATACAAAAAATAAATCATATTTTATTGGTCGTTTTTTGCATTCAATCGGATGTGAAGCCAGAAAGGAGAGATCTCTAGGATGGTTATAGTTGTGGATATGACAATATGACCCAGTGGCCACTATAAAGTGGGACTGTGTACACGAGCGAATGTTTTGCACTATCAGCAGCGCGTTCTTCGCTATTGAAGAGAGCTTTGTGTGTCACTAAAGATTGTATAACTGAGTGTGTCAAGGGCTTTACAGAATGGAGACACCGGCGAAAGAACTTCCCTTCGTTGACCGACACTCGCGGCGATTTGCTTCCATTAAACAAAAATAAAATGGAAAAAAAAAAAAATACACAAAATAGTGATAAAAATGATGACAATGGGCGCCGGAAAAATGAAAAGTCAATTAGACGTTTCGTCATTCCGACTACTCTATGAGCAATCAAACAAAATAATTAAGTGTGCAATTCTTTCTTTTTTTCTTGCCACCTCGTTGCAGCCTCTTATTATCTTCAGAAATCGTAAGGGGAATCAAGGGATAATCTCTCTTGAGCAATTTGACTCCTCGAAATGTTTTCATCATCGAGAAGTCGAAGGCGAAGACGAAGACGTGTCGTTAAAGATGCATTAACCGTATAGTCGAGGTCAAAAGTAGCGAATTTTTGAAAATTACTTTCTTTTCTGATTTCTTTTTTTCTAGTTTTAGTTATGGCTAAGTTTCAATTATAAGCAATGAGCTTGCGCTTGGATATATTAAGGGCTAAAACCACTGTAACGGCCTCAAAAAATGCCTTTTTTCAACAATTTTTTTCGGGTGGAAGATAAGGTAATAGAATAATAATATTCGGGGGAGTTATTAAGCATATATTTAACTGTACAACAAAAAATTATTATTGAAAAATATTTAAAAATGGCGACACCAGAGCCATTCCCGCGAGGCTTGTTGAATTCGAGGCGCTCTGCGTCACGCAGTGTAACTGGTGCAATTGTTGATCTGGAACGAAAAAAAAAAAACATTTAATCTAGACACTCATAGCTAATGAAGTACGTAGGGGATTTTGAAAATATTAATTTTTGTATTATTGGCGAGTGTTTGAATGAAGAGGTTCAATTATCGACAGAAAAAAGGGGTAATTATTTGTTGATAAATAATGTTTAAATGAACTTATCGAAAAATCCGTACATATTTCACTTCAAAATGTTATTCTTAAGATATTGTTAAAAATTCAAATGAAAAGAATAAAAATTGTTGGGGTTATGCTGCGTGCCGTTTTGAAAAATCATGTTTCGAGAAAAACGCGTTTAAAGTTTTGAAACGTGGTACTGAAATGACCGACGCACTCGGGGAAGAGCCAGAAATTTCAATAAACTTTTTTTTTTCAGGTATAAACCTTTGTATCTCATATTCAAGAGGGTTCAAAGTATATTTCAAGCCAATAAAAAAAAATCGATTTTTCGAAAATTCTACAGTGGTTTTACCCGTTAAGAGAAATTAAGAGAAACAGATGATCGCGTAATTGTTGTATGCATTTTTAAATATTTTATAAGTTTCGATTTTAAAATGAAATTAATTATTTCATGTAAATACCATAACATTTGAATAAAAAAATTTCAACGACTTACACTTTTCCATACATCTTTTGTCAATGGAAACAAAATATTATTTGTCTTTTGTAGAACGAGTCGTTATGAAATTGAAGCTTGTCTTATTTGAAGTAACCTAATAAAAAATTTCACAAAAGATCATGCAGTTATAAGACTGACCTTTAAAGGAGAAGCAGTAAATATATATATTTTTGTTTAACGCCTTGCGCATCGCGTGAGCAATTTTTTGTATGATCACGTGAAAGGATCGCGATTTAAAAAAATGCATTGTGAAAAAAATAATATTTTTCGAGGCTCTCTTTTACGCAGGTACGCGAGAGGTAAAAAAAATCGTGCGACACCTCGCAAATGTTTCAATGACTTTTCGCAAGTGCATCGACCCGTAGAAAATGACAAATTAAGTGGGCTCTCGAGCAAAATTGCTTGTTATCCAGGACACGTGGAATTAAGTGTACACTCAGGTATAGTCGA
Source organism: Rhimphoctona megacephalus (assembly GCA_963989365.1). Lineage (NCBI taxonomy): Eukaryota > Metazoa > Arthropoda > Insecta > Hymenoptera > Ichneumonidae > Rhimphoctona > Rhimphoctona megacephalus. The sequence continues at coordinate 15,994,115 of OZ022421.1, read as the reverse complement.
GTACAAAAATTAATTAGATATTTAAAAAAATGGCTTTCGACCGTTGTTTAGTGAAGTAAAGTGATATTTCATGCATACCTTTTTCCTTAAGTACGATCTACTTGAAATCTTGTATAGATGAGTTTTTGGGGTTGCTGATTACGAATCTGAACGGGAAATTCGAGTATTCAAAATTGTTATTTTCTATCTGGTACAGAAATAATTGCATTTTTTGAAAATTTGAAATTTTGAACATTTCTGTAGAATACTTTTCGAGTATATCAAGTTTGTACAAAAACTGCCATTTCGATTTTCCGAAGAGATTACTAGAAAATACATTTTTTCATAAAAAAAGTACATATTTCGATTATTTGTTTATATATCGTATATTTGCAATGAGAAAATAGTGACTGGTCCCATTTTTTCGCACATGAATTTTTTAGGGACCATTTAGAAACAAAAAACCAGGACTTTATTGTCGCAATTGTAGCTTAATAAATAAAAATCGGCAAAAAAAAGGTGGTTCGTTGAACGCCCCAACGTGAAACAAAGAGTTAACCGTTTTATAGACCGTCGAATTTCGATAATAAAACACAGTTTGTAAACCAAAATGACATTTCGAGATAAATTTATCTCTCGTACTTGAATTATGATTAAGGCTAATCTGTATAATTAAAAATTTAACATGCGTCTCGCTCGACCTACAATGTAGAGTAGTAATCGAATATGTTTTTTCATTTTCATGTTACAAACTTATAAAACGAGAAGATGTTTTTATCTCACTATATTTAACAGGAAATATCAACTGTCTCAAGAGCCGAGTGATGCGCACCAACGACCCGAGGAACTAACGATAAAATAATTCGAATTGTGGCAAAAAAAAATGATTGTATAATCTCTTATATCCTTGTGTATATATGTTATATAATATTAGGGGGATTAAAAAAAAATCGATATTTTTATTTTTCTCGTTCAGTTGCAGAAATTGTTAGTACATCATAAAAAAGTAATTTTCCCAAACTTTGGGCATTTAAAAAAATGTTTAGACAGCGCTTAAGCGACCTTTCCGTATTTTTTCTATTTTTCATTAAAAATCACGACATAAAAATTTTGTTTTTTGTTTCCAGAGCCAAAAGTATTAGTATCTGATAAGAACGTAATCCTCCTAAAGTTTTGAAGCTCTAAATAATTTTGAAAAGCTGCCTCAAGCACTTGTTTTGGTATTTTTTTTTGTATTTTTCTGGCTCTCAAAACAAAAGGTGTGAGTATTTCATGAAAACATGATTTCTTAAAAATTTTGAGGCTCTAAGAAAATATTTAAGGCTAGCCCAAGCATTTTTTTTTTTTCATTATTCTCAATTTTTAGCTAAAAATCATAGCGAAAAATGGAATAAATTGAATAATTTTGAACGATGCGTTGAAAAATACGGCTTTTATTCTATGGCATTTAAATGTTCAAAAACTTACGATGTTATTTCGACGATCCCGCTTTATTCCACCTTTATTCCACCAGGAATTTCATCCCAGAGATGATTACAGAGAATTTCTAGAGCTGCGCTTGATTTTTTTGAACGGTATTCCATCAAATGGCATTAAGTTCAAAGCCCCAGGAGCTGACCACCATGCGCGATGGATGTCAAAAGCCATTTATTGTTAGAAAATGTTTACTTTTCAAAAACAATTTACTTTCAAGGGCCGTGAAATTCATGGCCTACGAGAAATTTGAATCTTTTTGGTGATGTTCTACGTAGAAGCGTGGTTCAATGCTCCGAATGCCATCAAAGCTCCATTTCAAGATTTGAAGTTTATTCTGGCGCTGATTAACAACCAGGCAAAAAAAATCAGAAAATAAGGTCATCGATGAAAAAATTTCGAAAGCGGCAGTAATAAAATTCTCTGGGCATCTGTGGTATTTGTCTAAGGAATTACTCCCTTGGCATTTTTTGAAAGCACCGTCCCTATCGAGTGCAAATAAAAAATGGCCAATCGCATAAAAGAATGCATCAGCACGGGTCCTCGTGTCAAAAGAGTGACAATTAAAGGGAACGATCTGAAGTTTCTGCGTTCGAAAGACCTGAGAGATTTCATTACAACGAAATCTTTGAGTTTAATCGAACGATTTGAGCTCCCGTGCAGTTTTTTGGACTTGGATCCTGCAATTTGGGAGAGCAACCAGGACTTCAATACGTGCCTGATGACATTTCAAAATATGCAAGTTGTACATGACACAGCTGAGCGAGCAGTTGCTCTGATAAAAGATTTTAACGGTCACATCACAAAGAACGAAGATCAGAAACAGTACCTTTTGCAAGTGATAAACGAACTCTGGAAAAAATATTCTTCCATCGTTCAAAATTATTCAATTTATTGCATTTTTCGCTATGATTTTTAGCTAAAAATTGAGAGAAATGAAAAAAATGCTTGGGCTAGCCTTAAAAATTTTCTTAGAGCTTCAAAATTGTTAGGAAATCACGTTTTCATCAAATGCTCACACCTTTTATTTTGAGAGCCAGAATAATACAAAAATAGATACCAAAACAAGTGCTTGAGGCAGCTTTTCAAAATTATTTAGAGCTCTAAAACTTTGGGAGGATTACGTTCTTATCAGATACTAACACTTTCGGCTCCGGAAACAAAAAACAAAATATTTATGTCGTGATTTTGAACGAAAAATAGAAAAAATGCAGAAAAGTCGCTTGAGCGCTATCCAAAAATTTTTTTTAAATGCCCAAAGTTTGGGAAAATTACTTTTTTATAATGTACTAACAATTTCTGCAACTGAACAGGAAAAATAAAAATATCGATTTTTTTTAATTACCCTAATGTATATGGGGCATTCCACGCCAAATCGGCCACTTGTGAAATTCGCATTTTTTATTGCGTTGATTTTTTTTTCTCTAATAGAACTTTGAAAGCAACTCATCTGATTTTTTTTTAAATTTTTATCTTAACACGTTCATCGGAAACGATTTTTTTAGAAATTTTCTGATTTTTTTCTTCAAATATCAATAACTCTCTCAAAATTCAGTAAACCGAATGGATGAGGGGTCAAAATTTTAGTTTTAAAACGTGCGTTCGTATAAGAATATGTAGGAATTCATCAAAATATTAAATACAACAATTTTTCAAATTCTAAACGAAAAATATTATTTTCCATAGTGTTAGCCCCCTTCGATTTTGCTCTTGAATTTGGATCAAAAACTATCATTTTTTTAATGACTTTTAAGCCTAGTTTGATGACAGGAAAATCGTTCGTTGTATTTTTTATAATTAAATTGTGATTTTTTTTTATTATTAATCATGCACAAATCCCTGAAAAATCATACAAACCAAATGGATAAGGGAGTCAAATTTTTCGTTTTAACAGATGCTCTCATTTTTAAAAATATATCACAATTATTTAAAGATTACATAAATCAATTTTTTAATTACAAGCAAGAAATATTTTTTCCCGCAGTGTTAGTCCCTTTTGATTGTGCTGTTAAATTTTTATAGGAAACTACTATTCATTTAATGCATTTTAAGACTAGTATAATTGTGGGGAAATATTAGTTTAATCAACAACAAAAGTCTTTAATAACATTGACAATTTGAAAAATAGTACTATCTATTTTCTCACGATCCTACTTAGCTTAAAATTCATTAAATGAATCATGCTCCCGTACAAACATTAAAGAAACAAATTAATTAGTACAAGCGCTATGAAAAAAGATTATTTTATCTTAGAATTGGAAAAACTAAGTGATGTAAACTTGGAATAATTTTTCACATATTTTTAAACAAAAGTACATTTCAGAACAAAAATTTTGATCCCTTAGACGATTCGCTTTGTTCGATTTTTCAGGGAGTTATCGATAATTGATTGTTAACAAAATCTATATTTTAAGTATAAAAATATACAAGGGACGATTTTCCCATGATCATACTAAGCTTAAAATTTCTCAAAAAAATAACAGTTTTTTTACAAAAAATTAACAGCAAAATTGAAGGAGGCTAACTGAGTGAAAAAAACGCTTCATGTTTAGAATTGAAAAAATTGATTCATGTAATATTTTGATAGTTTACTGCATGTTTTCAAACGAAAGGACGTTTTAAGACTAAAATTGTGACCCTTCATCCATTAGGTTTACTGCATTTTTCAGTGAGTTATTGATATCTGAAGAAAAAATCGGAAAATTTTTCCAAAATTCATTTCCGATCAACGTATTGACAAAAAATTAAAAAAAAATCAGACGAGTTCCTTTCAATGAGCTCTATTAGAGGGGAAAAAATCAAAACAATAAAAAATATGAATTTTAAAAGTGGCCGATTTGGCGTGGAATGCCTCATATGTATCTATATGGCGACAGGACATAATATCACAGTCAAAATATCACGGATAAAATATCACACGAAAAAAAATCACGGCGACAAAATATCACACGAGAAGAAATCACACACACACAAAAATATCACGACGACGATATATCATAGCCAGGCATGAATTTTTCAAACTATTCCAATTTATTGATGTTCAATGTAGTGTGTATTTTGTGAGTGTTGTGTATGAGAGAATGGATAATGGTTCAGCAGTTACGCGAGAGTGGGGATGATTCCTGATTTACCGGGTCTATCGTATGTAGATAATCGTAACACGAGAGTTTAGCCATCCGTCACAAGCGCCAAAAAAACTGTAAATTTTATAATCAACTTTAGGAGCTCTTATCACACTGTAAGTTAAATCATTGCAAGCGAATACGTTCTGCGAACCACCATCAGGCGACTCGGTAGAGTCTCGGAACAAGTACATTTGCTGCTCTGTCGTCTGCTGTCGCGAGCGCTCGCCGAGTCTAATATATTATCTCGAAACAAAACGATTCGCGGTGGTGAGGGTAAAAATTTTATGACGTTTTCGCTAATTGTAGAGCGTGGTAGTCATTTGGCGACTCAGAAAGTGAACTTTTGACTAATTTAGAAATGTTCATGAATATTCCACAAATATATCATTTACCATTTGTTGGTAATTAATAAAAAAAAAAATTTTTTAAAGCTGCGTTTCGCTCATATAGCGCATGTAACGGAGGGTTAGTATCAATTCTGTATTGTGTATAACGTTATGCCGCTCAAATTTCTAAAATTTCAGACAGGAAAGCCACGTCTCATACACGATGGCTAGGTTTCAATTATATATGGTTTAAAATTTGAATCATATATAATTTGAACTTAGGGTGGTTCAAACTTAGGGTGGTTAGACCTTATATACTTGGAAACTAGTATTTACATTCGGTCAAAATACTATTTTTTTATTTTTTAATATTTTTTTTTTTTTATTGAGGTTTGTAACCAATCGCTCCCGCGATTGTTACTTCCACGGCCCAGGGTACCTTCCCTTTTAGCCTCCCCACCCTTTCCGACTATTCCTTCACTGTTCCACCCATTCCCCTGCATGTGCGGCTGCAGCCGACTTATTCCTCCACTGTATCGCATTTACCAAGGGCGAAGGGAATCTGCAGAAAACCTTGCCGATACAGCCGGTACAGGTACCGGCTGTATCGGCAACGTTTTCTGCAGTGGAGGAATAAGTTGGCTGCAGCCGCACTTATTCCTCCACTTATTAAGGGGCCAGTCCACTTTGAAAATTTCAAAAATCGATTTTTTTTACTGTTTTCGAAAGTACATACATTCAGAAACATTGTGTCAAAATTTTATGAAAATCCGAGCTCTCTAAGTATTTTTTTTTTACCTGAACGTCAGGACCTCATTTCGTCTACCTGAGCGTATAAACTTCAAACGCGTTTATCTCGAAACAACGTTTTCAAAATCTAGCTCCATCGTATCTCTAAAACTAATAAACCGATTCTCTTGAAATTTGAACCACGTATTGTAAACATAATTCGCAACAAGATAACCCTCGATGGTTTTAAAATTTTGATTTTTACTCTTTCTTTTTTGTGAAAAACTGCAAAAAAAAACACGTTTTTTTACTTTTTTCGTTTTTCATCTGCCATTTTTTTTGTTTTTTGATAAAACTTTATATCCGAGGGTCATTTTGTAGCTGGTGTCATACTGAATCTAATGGACTTTGATTTTTTTGTTTCAGACAAGCCGTTGCCGAGTTGTGATGGAGCTACCTAGCCCACCTATTTTTGAGGCGTTACGATAAACTATAGTTTTTGTACTTAAAAATGAATAAAAATGAATTAAAAAATTTTTTTTATGCATTTCAAAATTTTATTTATCAAGCCCAACAACTTTCATATTCATATCTTTTATAAAATCCTCAAAAAAAATCGCGAAAATAGCCTTTTTTTCGTGGCTCCAAAGTGGACTGGCCCCTTAAGAGGAGATTAAGTCAGGACTAATCTCCTCAGGTGGCAATGCGAGCAAGCTCAAGCACGGCCCACAGAGGCGCTCAAGGCAGGCACCTCCTCAGCTATGATGCAATGAGCCAGCCAGTGCGCACGGCTGTGTGCAGTGGCAAAGGGTCACCATCATCCGCACGATGAGAACCGTCCACGGGAGGTCACCAAAGCCGTATACCGACCGCTCAAGCATCATAGAGTGATGTTTTGAGCCATGGATTTATGAAGGTGGACTCCCGAACCACCCAGGATTGCAGCAGAAACACTTGAAAAAAATGTCAATTTTTTATTGGTGTTTTTGGCCGGGATTCGAACCCGGAACCCGCAGCGTGCGAGCCCGAACCCTTATCCACCGGACCAACCGCTCTCGCTCAAAATACTATTAAAACGAATTCTTCTAAGGAAATTTACGGAATGTATCGTCTAACCTGCATATATATATATATATATTAATTGCAAATAATCTGATTGTAATATTTTGTCGTGGTGATTTCATATCGTGTGATATTTTGCGGCAGTGATTTTTTGTCGATGTTATTTTGTCGTGTGATAAGACGTCATGGAACCATCTATATATCGCTGATCGTAAAAAAAATCCTCAATGAGGTTTATATTACGCAAATTTTGGCCAAACCGTTCTCGATTTTACAAATAATTTTTTTTTTTTTCGTACGTTGGACGTAATTTTATACGATGGACAAAAATCTCATTGAATTATATTGTGAATGAAAGTATGCCGATTGCACAATACGATGTAACGTTCTGAGACTGTTTTTTCAAAATTTACCATTTTTTGAAGGACGGAGAAAAATATTTACATTATAAAATGATTGTTAAAAAATTTCATTTTGGCTTGTATTTTTTCTCGTGCTTATGCCAGAGAATTTACAAAGCTTCGAGTGACAGAGGGGATTTTTTATATTGTTGGCCCAACATTTACAGTACCATGAGATGACAAAAATTATTTTATTTTAAGCGTTAAACGTTGTATATGATGTAAGGTACAAAAATCCGGTTTATACGATCTTTAACTTTTGGCTATAACTTAGTTTGTTTCTCAAAACATTGAATTTTTAACATTTCCCGCGAAAAACCCGCATTTTGCGATAAAAAAAAAGTGGCGCTTGGTTAATCCCGAATTGTCGATTTTTGAAAAAATGAACGCGTTTTTCTCAACAATCAGGAAAAACCACCATTCTCGGGGACGGCGCCGATCCTGATTTGCGAAAATCCCCAAACTTTAAATGGTCAAAATTTAGGCCAATTAAGCGTACAGGGATAAATCCCTTTTGAAAAGGTTTTCAAAAGAATTTTATAAAACTTGGTAGAGAATGGCGTCGGTTTTATTACGATTCCTCGATCGGGTTCTACCCTATAAAGCCTCTCGATTCAAAACCCAACACAACGAAAAGAGGTATGGGTGAAAAATTTCGTGGAAATCAGTCCTTATATTCAAAAATTCACCGATAATCGAGAAAAGAGAAATAGGTAGGTAAACCAAGCATTATTTTAAAGAATATTCGAATGCGATGAGAATTAACGATGGCCGATAGAGTTTCAACTCCAAATATAACTGAGATAGAGGTCAATTCTGTGAAATGACGAAAACATCGAAAAGTGTTTTTTTTTTCACGCTATTTTTATTCAGTCTGCTCTTCTCACGTATTGTTCTATCTATTCAAAAAAATCACTTCCTACGTTTTTTGAACTTTGCGTTTTCATGAAAAAAAATACATAAAAACTATTTATCGATTTTCGGGAAATCGAATATTTTCATGGTTTCCCTAACGAATCAATTCGAACTGAAAAAATATATTTTCTTATTGCCTTATTTGGAATTCCGAGAAAAAAAGCCTTCTCCTCCGCGAGGGGTGCCGCCTTCGCTAATTTCAGATAATAAAGGTTATAACTAATTGGCGAATTTTCTCACGAAAATTCCGAGAAGTTTATTGAAAAAAGTTTTGGTAGACTGAGTGACCGATGTCGGTTTTATCCTGACGCCTAAAGGCAAAATAGCTGATGCAGACTAGTCAAATGAGTGTTAAATCTTCAAAATACATTTATGCAAAGTTTACTGCACTTATTAAATGAATTGACGCTTAATTTATAATACAGCATGACTTATTAACCTAAAAAAATATTAATAACATTAGGGGAGAGCGGTTAGTCTGGGAGAGCGGTTGGTCTATTGGATAAGGGCTCGGGCTCGCACGCCGTGGGTCCCGGGTTCGAATCCCGACCAAAAACACCAATGAAAAATTGAGATTTTTTTCACGTGTTTCCACTGTAATCCCGGGTGGTTTGGATTCCACCTTTATAAAAATCATGTCCAGACCTCGCTGTGATGCCTGAGCGGTCGGTGTACGACTCCGGGTGCCTCCGTGGACGGTTCTCATCGTGCGGATGGTGGCCCCCTAGCCGTGTACTGGCTAGCTCATTGCATTACAGCTGAGGAGGTACCTTTCTTAAGCGCCTCTGGTAGCTGTGCTTGAACATGCTCGCATTGCTATCCGGGGAAATTAGGTAGATACCGGCTGTATCGGCAAGGTTTTCTGCAGTTTCCCTTCGCCCTCGGCAAATGCGATACAGTTGGGGATAAGTCGGCTGCAGCCGCACAGGGGGGTGTCTTTGGAAGGGGGGGGGGGGGGGGGCAAGCTAAAAAGGGGAGAACCCTGGGCAATGGCAAATACAATAAAATAAAATAATATTAATAACAATAGATTTGCAGAACCTTCAAGTGACAAATGCAAAATTCCACGATGGCATATATTCATCGATATTTTTCAAAGAATAATTCGTATTTTTCAGCCGATTTTAATGCACCACGTCTTATTTTGTTCCTCGAGAGATCCTCTACTAATTCACCGTGTGGATTTTTTTCTGAGTTTCATCGTTTTGCTGTTGCAGCCAATTGTTTAATTGGCAAAAAAAATATTCATAAACCAATTGCTGTAATTTTCATATTAACAAGTTTAGAAAAAAGCCTACTCGGTAAATTCGTAGAGGATCTCGTGAGGAACAAAATAAGACTCGGTGCATTAAAATCGGTTGAAAAATACGAATTATTCTTTGAAAAATCTCGATGAAAATATGACATAATGGAATTTTGCATTTATCAGTTGATGATTTCGCAAATTCATCGTTATTAATTTTTTTTAGGTTAATAAGACATGCTGTAATACACATCAACCTTCAATTAATTTAATTAGTGCATTGAACTTTGCATAAATGTAGTTCGAAAATTTAGCACTCATTTGACTAGTGCGAAGCAGCCATATTACCTTAATTCTATCGAATCTGGCATTAGAGTTAACTTTAGCGTCACATTTCGTAAAGAATTCTGAATGTTAACGTGTCTTGTAACGTAATTTCACTCAATTGCATCGTTAGTCGAAAGAAAAAAAAAATACAAACACGATATAGTTCTCATTCTCTCATCAGAGAAAGAGAGCGATAGAAAGGGAGGAGAAAAATACACTTGGCGAATGAGCGCGTTATCCTCTCAGTATCTTTGCGCGATCCTCCTTCCTCGTGTGTCTTTATGTCTATATATAAATGTATTTATTTAGAAATATATATATATTTATGTCAAAAAGGCTCTAATTGCAACGACGCCTTTCTCACTGTAGGCGCGATGTAAAAAAAAAACAAACACAAAAAAAGGAAATAAGGAAGAGACGAGAAAAGAGAATAAGAGGTAACACGAGACCGCGGGAATTCGCTGACCACGAGGGCACCAGAAACAACAACAACTGGAAAATTCAACTCAAGACTCCGCAGACACTTTTCATAATGTCTACTTTGTCTTATTTATGTATACACATTTGCTCCTGTACAAAAAAAATAACGTCCGAAACATCACAAAGTGTGAAAAAACAAAAAAAACGTTCCAGTTGGGAAAAAAAAGAAACACTGCGAAAGGACGTCAAGTTTTTGAGGAAGACGTTGACAGTATCAGATATGGACAATCCAAATAATTGGAAAATGTATCGAAACTTGTGTAGTCGAAAGAGCGAACGTATAAATATAATTTATTACAATAATAATTTGCAAATAAATCGGAATAATAACGTAATAAGTAGTAAATAATAGTTTGCAAAAAAAAAGTTATAGTTACTATTTAACAAATTGGATTAATTTATAAAAAGATCGAAATAATAAGATTATGACAATATTAAATTAATTATTTTTTAATTACATAAATCGTACGCCATACCTGACAGAATAAAGTGGAGAATAAAAAATGAGAGGGATATATACGAGTGCAATTTATTGTTCGTTTTTATTTGGGTAAAAATATACTTTTTTGTGTGTGCATACAATGTTGCGGATTGGTATTTCGGGGCACCGAGCGTGAAACACGGCCCTGTGAATAAGCTCGCGGCGGCGGGAGCGTTCAGGCCGGGGGGTGAAGAATGGAAGAGAGCGAGGAGCGGCGCGACGGTGGCGACACGCAGCGAGCATGGGACACTTGCGCGGAGGGAAGATGGAAGGATCGGTGCGCGCGGCTCGAGCGTTCAGTCGCCTTTAACCAGCCTTAAAGTGGAGAACGGCCCGACCGGATCGGCAAACCGTAGTCGCACTTCCGAGTTTCCTCCTTAAATCGACGATCGTTTCTATTTTGTCCGTTTGTTTCTTTTATTCTCATTTGTTATCCCATCTGTAAAGCGAGCAAAAAATTCATCGCTCGAATCGATGAAAAACAAAAAACATCCGAAAAGCGCGACTCTGGGGGAATAAGAAAAAAAAGGAATAACGATATAAAAAAAAAAAAAACAAATAAAAACAAATACCCAACGTAGCGGTATCGATAATCCGTGGATAAAAGCAAAACCGATAAATAAACGAGAATGAATAGCCATCCGGGTTCCATCTCTAACGATGACAACTGTATGAGCGTTTTAACGAGTTTTTTATTCGTACGAAATCCAGAAAATTTATCGAAAACTTTAGACGCTGATGGTCGTGACAAGTGTTTGGATATTTCGACGGGAATAAGAAACTCCCGGAGAAACAGCATTTGCTGAGGCTCAACAATCAGTGATACTTGTTCAAATAAAGGGAATTTATTTAAACAGAAAACAAACAAAAAAAGAACGAACTTTTATGAGATTATAGACTCTACGTTGCGCGTTTAGTGATCGCCAACTTAAAGTTCCGTTCGATAGTTTTTTTTTCTACTTTTGCACTCAGCAAAAATTTAATAAGCTGCATCTTCGCTTCGAAAATTCTGAACGCTTTCTAAACGAGGTTTAATAACAACCAGCGTAGTGATTTAAAAAAAACCAAATCGCGATTAGTGCATCGTTTTAAAATTTATTGGATTATCACACATTGCTGCAAGGTACGTAATTTTACTCGATTCGATTGAAAACTTAATTATAAAATTTCTTATCAACCTTCTCATGTTCCTTATGCCGGCAATATTTTTTTATAAATATTCGATTAAAAACAACAACGTGTCTTACACATTGCGTCGAGGGTTCGAAAAATAGTGTCACTTTTCCATATCAAGTTGCTTCGCGTTTCGCAACATTGTGCAATCCTACATCGTTCTCGTACTACATCACTCCCGACTCCTTATAACTTTTTTCACTTCGTCAGTTTTTTTCGTGTAATATCCTTCGAAACATTACGATTTTTCATTTCTACCGTGATACGCCCAATGAACAAAGCGCGTCAGTAATTCACGTTTTTCTATCTCTGTCTCTCTATAAGTTGTGAGTGCTGAGAATTAGCCGGCCGGCGTTTTCCGCGTGGGTCGCGTTCGCCGGCAGGGGATCGATTTTACGATTCTCGCGCGCTTCTCTCGTACACCCGCAGGAGAGCGCGCGCGCCAAATCTTTCTCTTTCTCGGTCTCGGCTTCGAATCCCCACCGAGAAAAATGACTTTTCCGACTTTTTTTTGTTTCGCATACTTTTGTGACTCGAGAGTAACTTTTTTCTCATTTCCATCAGAGCGCAAACTAACTCATAAAAATTTAAGCGTTCTCGAAACCGTGTTCAATAGAGCTGAATAATTTCGCGCGCATTTTCGACTTTCGCATAAAGAAAGAAAAATCTTTACGCTCATTCACCATGGGGCGGGAAGATTCCGTCGTTTATCGCCTCGAATTTCGCGTTTATTTATAATCAACTTTAGGAGCTTTTATCACATCGTGAGTTAAATCATTACAAACGCATACGTTCTGCGAAACACCATAGAAATGTTCATGAAAGTTCCAGACATGTATAATTTACAATTTAAAAAATTGAAGAAAAAAGCGGCGTTTTGCTCATGATGCGTGTAACGGAGAGTTAATTTACGAGATAGAGCAACCGCGAATAGAATTTATCTGCTATTCTGTTTATTACAGCATGAAATTCGGGTGTTGATTTGTTTTACAAACGGAATTAATTTATTTTGGAAAAAATAACGATTTCTTTTGTACGTAAATAAATAAATAAATAAATAAATAAATTGTGTCGTGCAATTTCGATTTCTCCCGCGAATTTCACGGAATAAGCGCCGAGAGTGGCGTGTATTTTCCTCCTACGTTTTTTTTCCTCTTTTTTTATCATTGTGTCGAGAGGGTCACGAACCTTGGATAGAAAACGCGATTTAATAATAGACCGTCCGTGTAGTGGGATTTTCCTCTTTTTCTCGTCGTTAGGAATTACATATATACACGGACTTACACATTAATATCGAGGTGTATTGAAGCTTTCGCTAGTACTGACCTCGTATGCACTTGATACGAGATAAATAAGAAATAACGAGGACGGTTGTACACGTGCCGGTAGAAACATAAACGTTCTGTGAAACTGGAAAATTGAAAACGTCCAACCAACATATTTTATAATATGGATATAAAAACACAGAAAAAATCGTTAATTTTTAACTTTCTAAAAAATTTTAAATAAAATTATAAAAGCTGATTACAAAAATTGCCATTTTTTTTTTGCCAAATTTTTTCGAAATCTCATTTTTTCAATAATCGATGAAACAATTCAATGTTATTTGTATTTCCAATTGTTTTTTATCAAAGAAATCTCGAACAATGAATCATTTTTATTTTTATTAATAAAAAATATGTCAATTTATAATTCGAGGACCATCTTTTCCTCGATATAATTAACATACAAATTGTTGATACTGATGAAATTATTATTGACAATCATTTTTTTACATTTACAATATACAAAACTAATACGACGCTGAAGTTTGCAACGTTGGAGTCCAACGAAATGAACGAAAAAAAAATGTTTGTAATTCACCAATTTTTTATTTCACGAATTATTGGTGTAGATTGAAAAATTACGAATTGCAAATTCGGCAGGGAACAAAATTGGAGAATTACTGGATTTATTGGAGTTTTTTTAGATCATTTCGTTGGACTCCAACGTTGCAAACTTCAGGATCATAAACTAATACCTATCGCTTTTTTACGAAACACATATTTTAAAAATACATTTGAACCCAGGTAGCGATTTGCAAAAAGTTATTTAGAGGATGTCAGTGCGAAAAGTATCTAAAAGTAATCGGACTACGGAAATAAATTCGGCCAGATATTAGTACAACCTTTAGATAACTAAAGTAACAAAATATTGTATTCAATGGATTATTGACATTCATAAATTGCAGATTATGAAAGTAGAGTTTAATTCTTCCTTATTTCTGTTTGTATCTTTCGCGTATTTCGAAGGATCCATTTTGCGATTGTTGTCGTAGAGTATTATTACATTAGGAGGGGAAGAATAATCGGATATTACATTGAGCAACTTTGGGTATGGACACAAACCCATGTTGGGTATGGGTATACGGTGGACACAAACAATTCATGGTCGGTGCTTAAGCATTACTTGCGTGCTTTCCTAAAGGCAAATTGGCGTGGAGGGGGAGGGGGGGGGCTATGAATACTAGCCAAAGAGCTCTTATGCGGTTTCTTGAAACTGTAGTCCTCGCCCCCCCCCCCCCTCCCTCCTTTTCGATTTACCCCACTCTTGATTTTTCTTATATATACGAGTGTGTGTGTCTGTCTCTTTCTTTCTCTCTCTCTCTCTCTGAAACGAGGAATCCACGCGCCAAGGGGACACAAGGCAGACGGACGAAATACACGACTGAGTACACACGTCCCACGACCTTCGTTCCATAATACTACTTAGAAACGAGTAAGAACGTGTCACATTGAATACAAAGAGATTTCCAAGTCTCTCTGACTTGTTGGTACAAGATTTTGTCCCTCGTTTCGGGTACGAAACCTTTGGCTAACTTGAACCTCTGTGCGTAGGTAAAACCTCCTATTTTAGCTCTTGCCATCGGTGCTCAGACGCTTTTAAAATTATAAATTTTCCTCGCGATCGCGATATTCTAAAACACTTTTTTTCTTACATACTCCACGGTCACCATAAATTTATGTAACTGGAATGCTTACGAAACTAGAAACTTTGATTTTTACCGGTAGAAAGTACCCATCATTTTTTTCATGAATTATTGTGTGAACGAAAAAATTGTCGGTCTATTATTGAAAAAATGAGGAAAATAAGCAATTTTTCGAAGAAAATCATTAATCACATAATTTGTTTGGCTCAATTTCATTCTTAATAACTTTAGTCATTTTTCGTATGACAAAAAGATTAAACGTCAAAATTCAGCTCGATATTTTTTTGACCAAATGTCAAAATTCGTAAATTGAGTTTTGACAACAAAGTCAAGCACTTCAATTGGGCATTAATTACCGAGGCAGAAATTTAGTAGTGATTCAGCAGTAATTAATTACTTTAACATTATTTACAAATGCTTGTTTATACAAAAAATGTTTTTGCTGAATAAAATCGGTACAATTGATAAATAAATGAAAATTAGTTGATTCAACAAGCATTACAGTTAATTAACTGGTGAACATGGGTCGATTTTTATGATATCTGGAAAAAACATTCGTTCCAAGTTTTTTTTTTTTTATTTCCATAAATACGTACATACACGTGTATTCACGTTTCGTGTCACGTTGGTATAGGTACATGCGAATACCTTCACGTAGGAGAAAACAAGAGGGAGAATATGAGGAAGCCCCGAGAACTCGCAAGGTGTGGGTATTAGTGAGGCTTACAACATTTTTTTTTTAAGACTCGTGCTTACTGTCAAAGTACAGTAAAATTACAACTCTCCGAAGCTTAACTTTGTCATCGAAAAAAAAAAAAACAAAATACACACATAGCATAATTAATTTTGCGATGTAAAAATCATGAGAAAAATGAACTCTGATACGATTATTTCGTCCGGAGGACATCGAGACAGTTGACTCGGCCTTAATAAAGCAAAGAAACAAAAAAAACAATTTTAATCTTCGCCATTTGCGTATCGTCTAAAACCGCGAAAAAAAATCAGCAGTCGCTCCAAAAGAAGTTTATTGCGCGGAAAGGATCAAGAAAGAGAAAAGAAAAACAAACTTAAAAAATGTCTGAAGACTCTATCCCTTATTTTGTTTTGTTTTATTTTATTGTTATTATTCTCATGATTATTATTGGCGTTTCGAAGTTGAGGGCCGCGATTTAAGGTGATGTGCTTCTCTTGTCCTCGCTCTTTATTCGCCGAGTTCTCTTTGTGCCTTTTAAAATGGGCCAACGATCGCGAGAGACCAAGTCGAACAAGAACGCGACCATAAGTGTGCGGCGAGGGGGGGGGGGGGGGGCAAAGAAAGAAATGTCTTGTTATTTTTCGTGTAAGACTTTTTTCTTTCCATTTCCGAGAATAAAAGGGTATTTCGTAGAGATTGTTTTCGCTCCAAGGGGGGAAATACAATTCTTTGTAATTGAAGGAGGAAAAAAAAATTTATAACGAACTAGTAAGATATATATATATATATATATATATATATATATATATATATATATTAGGGTGATTAAAAAAAAATCGATATTTTTGTTTTTCCCGTTTAGTTGCAGAAATTGTTAGTACATCATAAAAAAGTAATTTTCCAAAGCTTTAGGCATTTTAAACAAATTTTTAGATAGCGCTCAAGCGACCTTTCCGTATTTTCTATGTTTCGTTAAAAATCACGACATAAAAATTTTGTTTCTTGTTTCCGGAGCCAAAAATATTAGTATCTGATAAGAACGTAATCCTCCTAAAGATTTGAAGCTCTAAATAATTTTGAAAAGCTGCCTCAAACACTTGTTTTGGTATCTTTTTTTGTATTTTTCTGGCTCTCAAAACAAAAGGTGTGAGTATTTCATGAAAACATGATTTCTTAAAAATTTTGAGGCTCTAAGAAAATTTTGAAGGCTAGCCCAAGCATTTTTAAAATTTTTCTCAATTTTTAGCTAAAAATCATAGCGAAAAATGGAATAAATTGAATAATTTTGAACGATGCGTTGAAAAATACGGCTTCTATTCTATGGCATATAAATGTTCAAAAACTTACGATGTTATTTCGACGATCCCGCTTTATTCCACCTTTATTCCACCAGGAATTTCATCCCAGAGATGATTACAGAGAATTTCTAGAGCTGCGCTTGATTTTTTTGAACGGTATTCCATCAAATGGCATTAAATTCAAAACCCCAGGAGCTGACCACTATGCGAGATGGATGTCAAAAGCCATTTATTGTTTGAAAATGTTTACTTTTCAAAAACAATTTATTCTCGAGGGCCGTGAAATTCATGGCCTACGAGAAATTTGCATCTTTTTGGTGATGTTCTACGTAGAAGCGTGGTTCAATGCTCCGAATGCCATCAAAGCTCCATTTCAAGATTTGAAGTTTATTCTGGCGCTGATTAACAACCAGGCAAAAAAAATCAGAAAGTAAGGTCATCGATAAAAAAATTTTGAAAGCGGCAGCAATGAAATTCTCTGGTCATCTGTGGTATTTGTCTGAGGAACTTGCTCCCTTGGCATTTTTTGATAGCACCGTCCCTATCGAGTGCAAATCAAAAATGGCCAACTGCATAAAAGAATGCATCCGCACGGGTCCTCGTGTCAAACGAGTGACAATTAAAGGGAACGATCTGAAGTTTCTGCGTTCGAAAGACCTGAGTGATTTCATTACAACGAAATCTTTGAGTCTATTCGAACGATTTGAGCTCCCGTGCAGTTTTTTGGACTTGGATCCTGCAATTTGGGAGAGCAACCAGGACTTCAATACGTGCCTGATGACATTTCAAAATATGCAAGTTGTGCATGACACAGCTGAGCGAGCAGTTGCTCTGATAAAAGATTTTAACGGTCTCATCACAAAGAACGAACGTCAGAAATAGTACCTTTTGCAAGTGGTAAACGAGTACTGGAAAAAATATTCTTCCTGCGAGAAGAGGATCTATTGTTCTGTGAGATCTTCGAAATAACGTCGTAAGTTTTTGAATATTTATATGCCGTAAACTAGAAGCCGTATTTTTCAACGCATCGTTCAAAATTATTCAATTTATTGCATTTTTCGCTATGATTTTTAGCTAAACATTGAGAAAAATGAAAAAAATGCTTGGGCTAGCCTTAAAATTTTTCTTAGAGCCTCAAAATTGTTAGGAAATCATGTTTTCATCAAATACTCACACCTTTTATTTTGAGAGCCAGAAAAATACAAAAAAGATACTAAAACAAGTGCTTGAGATAGCTTTTCAGAAATATTTAGAGGTTCAAAACTTTAGGAGGATTACGTTCTTATCAGATACTAACACTTTCGACTCCGGAAACAAAAAACAAAATATTTATGTCGTGATTTTAAACGAAAAATAGAAAAAATGCGGAAAGGTCGCTCGAGTGCTATCTAAAAAAATTTTCAAAATGCCCAAAGTTTGGGAAAATTACTTATTTATAATGTACTAACAATTTCTGCAACTAAACGAGAAAAATAAAAATATCGATTTTTTTTTGAATCACCTTAATATATATATATATTGCGAAAAAATTCACACGATTTTTTTCCGTGTATTACGACTGCCTCGCCTGTTCATTTTTTCACATCCTTCCGGTTCAGAGCTCTCAAGATCGGCGTCATCGAAAGCACGCCCAGACGTAACGATATAACGGTCAGTGGAACTGTCTCGCGAGTATTATATACACGTATATACGAACGCGAACGAGCCAAATGCATGTATGTGCAATATGCACGAGCATATATATATATATATATATATATATATATATATATATGTGTGTGTGTGTGTGTAAATACTTAACGCGATGTTTTTCTGTACGTACTCGAGAGTTTGTGAATGATGGCGTGTGTTGCTCTCTCGCTCTCGATAGATCGAGCAATAACACTTTTAATCGTTCTCTCTTTTTTTGTTTGTTTCTCTTTTTCGTTCGTTTTCACACACGAACAAGATAAGACGCTATTTATATAACGTATATTATTCAAAAACTACAGGAGCATTGTTTTCGTCATTCCAAGAGCTTTGATTGTCCCGGTACCTATGAGACAAACTTTGACAACAAATGTACGATCGTTTTTTTTTTTTTTTTTTTTATGTGTTATAAATAAGTTATTGAGGTGGATAAGCCAAAATTTGAAGAGACTATTTATAGCAAACAGATAAATTCAATAGTTAATTCAAGTTGTTCAGAATAAGTAATTACTGGAAAAGCTTTTGTCTTATTTCTTTTTTTCAATAATATTTCATTAATTTGTGAATTATTTCTTAATATTAACCCTAGAATTTTTTAAAACCATTCCTTCCGTTTTGTAGAGTTTTCATCATGAAAATATTTACAAAATGCGACTTTATCATACACGATTCTCGTCGTTATCAAAAAACGTAGAGAATGGTGTACAATTAAACCTTATTATCGCATACGAGGAGCATTTTATGCTGAAGAGAAGGTTGGGACAATTATTTACCTCAGCGTGGGGTTTACGTTGAAAAAAATAGATCGTGGGGTTCTAGGATTAATGTTTTCAAGATTTTTTTTCCCCCAAAAAATGGAAAAAAAGATTGCATTTTTGTTTGTCAGATTGGAGAGACAAACAAAGTGAAATAAATTTGTTTCTTAGCCACCATTTGGCAATCGAATTCCATTCTGAAAAATTACTCTACAAATAACAATGAGTTTGATTATAAATAATAATAATAATAATAATAATAATAATAATAATAATAATAATAATAATAATAATAATAAAGTGAAACGAATTGTAAGTAATAAAAAGGGTGGATTGTTGTTTCGGCAGGTACGTTAGAGAGTTAGAGATCGAAAAGATGCCTGTGCCAGTTTGGGACTGTACGGACATGAGTTTGTTGGAGAAGCCTTTGGACTCTGTGTTGTCGGACGACATATGGAAAAAGTTTGACCTTGACGAGCCGCTGGACGCGCAGTACATCTACGGTCATCAAAATGCGGGTAGTTTGACGAGTACAAGTGTGAACGGTCACGTAAACGGTACAAGTGACAAAACATTGGTGACGATGATGATGAGCAGCATAAACAATCACAATAACAATATGATTAACGGCGGGGTCGGTCATGAAGAAAGTATAAACAATCAGGCGGTTAGTTTGCCCGAATTTTACGACAAAATATCGTGTCGAGAGTCAAGAGAGATACGCCATCACGATTGTATGTGGGCCGGTTTGTGCATAAGTAAAGAGCACAATAGAACGTTGCCGGCTAAGAAGGACGCGATTGTTAATAGCAAAAAAGTACCGGCTGGACGAAGTTTGTTAATATCCTCGAGAACAACCACCATTAACTCCACTACCCAACAAACCTCGGCTCATCATCAACAAATACTAAGTTCTGGACAACAACAAAGGTTGTATCAACAACAACAACAACAACAACAACAACAACAACAACAACAACAACAGAGACGAAATAAAGACGGCCTTGATAGCGACGGGGATTCGGCCAGACCGGAAACTCCTCAAAGCTCCGAGTCTGAGATCGAGGATGAGGAGGAGGATGAGGAGGAATATAAGAACGATGAGAATCACGAAAATATCCATAAAATTTCATCGAGAAATACAATTAGCCATATTCGAGTAAAACAAGAGATCGAGGACGTTCCGCTCATCTTCAAACACGATCAGATAAGCATCAATGAGAAATTGTCCGAGTGCATGAGCGACGACACTGCTAATATCGTCAGATCAGCACCCGTCAGCGAAGTCACCGGTCAAGTCGTTAGAAAATCTCATTACCATAATCATCCGCATCACTATTATCACAATTACCTGCATCATCATCATCAGCATCATCATCATCATCATAATCATAATCATCATCATCATCTGCATCATCAAACAAATGTTAAAGTCAAAATCGAGGACGAATCCGATTACTATCCTTACGATTCCAACGATCAACAACAACGCATCGTGAAAAATGAACCCGACAACTGGAACACACTCAACGACCATTGCTATCATCAACCCAGCAGCAAAAAACTCGAACATCTCGGCGTTCAAACACCATCGGATTCCGGTGAGTCTCATTATTATTTTATTTATTTTTTTTTTTTTTACTATTTTTCTATTTTCAATTTGTGCTGCTGAAATATCGCCTTGTTTAGTATAAATGCGAACAAAATTTTGGGAACAAACCAAACCGATTGGTTTTTATTATTGAAAAATATCGAGAAAATCGATCGAAATTCATGTTGTTGAATTTTGGATTGTTGGAATGTAACGAATATTATAATTCGGCACGTTTTTCCATTGGAAAAATCGGTAAGATCTTTTTTGAGAAAGAAAAAAATGTAAATTTGGAAAAAAGTGTTAATTTGGAGAAATTGATGAATTAATACAAATTTATTCCTTTTCCAACGATACAAATTTCAATATTCCTCGTAAACAATTCTCGAAATTCGGTTCAAACGACTTCGACCATCATTTTTAGTTGCTATTCCCGGTAAATCGAAGAATTTTTCCTGCGTCAATTTTCCAATGTTTGCGTGTTTGTGCGATGATTCATTCCTCGTGAGTAGAATGTTCTTGGAAAAAACGATTCGCGAGTCTATTCGTAAGTTTGTTCTCCCGACCGTTTGATACGCAGGAGTGACTCAGTGCACTCGTGCGAGCGAGATGAAAATCTACGAGATAGCGCATCGTGTGTGGGTATTAAATAAACAAAAAAAGTATGATTAACGATCGTATTAACTGCTTCGTGGGTCGTTAAAAAATATGACATTCAGAAATTCGGCCCGCATTGTCGCAATTGGCCTTCGCGATCCTTCTCCCAATTTTACGATCCCATTCCCTCTCTTTCTGGCTCGTATATTACTCTCGTACGAATTTTTGCATCTGTGACCCGCATTGTAAGTACTTAAATCGCAGTCTCGGAGTCAATATACCTGAGTCATTATTTTTACTCGAGTCTTTGGCCAGAAAAAGTCAATTATTATCTTTTTTTCTCCTTAATTAATTATTTTTATCTCTTTCATGTATATTTTTTATTGGGTTTCAAACTTAATTCCCGCTGTTTTTCAATAATAAAAAAAACATTATTTATCGTTTACGGTACATTCAATTTTATTCGAAATATTGTCCTTCAGAAGCTACGACCTTTTCCCATTTTTCACGCAACAAATGGATTCTACGCCAACAGAAATCGTTGCTTTTTGAGGTGATCCATTCATCGATCCATTTTTTGATATTTTCAAAAGATTTGAAGTGCTGTGATGACAAATCATTCTGAATCGTTCGAAACAAATGATAATCAGACGGTGCTATGTCCGGTGTGAATACGACGGGTGAGGTAAAACTTCCCAGTTTATGTTCTTTATATACTTTTTTACGGTTTCTGCTACACATGTGGCCGAGCATTGTCATGGAGCAAAATTAGTTTGTTATGACGTTTGGCGTACTCAGGCTGCTTTTTTTCTCAATTCCTCGTTTAGTTTCATTAATTTTTGTTTATAGCGAACTGCTGTGATCGTTTCATCCGGTTTCGGCAACTCGCGGTACACCGTACCTTCTTGATCCCACCAAATACACAGTATCACCTTTTGAGCATGAATATTGCATTTTGGCGTTGATGGATCTGGTTCACCCGGCAGTACCCATGCTTTTTTTCGTTTAGAATTTTTATAATAAACCCATTTCTCATCGCCAATCACGATTCGATGTAAAAATCACTTCCTTTCGCATCGTTCAAGCAGCAATTCACAAATCGTTTTTCGCTTTTCGAGTTTTCTCTCGTTTAATTGATGTGGTAACCAATTTCCCGCTTTTTGAACGACGCTGAAGTTTGCAACGTTGGAGTCCAACGAAATGAACGAAAAAAAAATGTTTGTAATTCACCAATTTTTTATTTCACGAATTATTGGTGTAGATTGAAAAATTACGAATTGCAAATTCGGCAGGGAACAAAATTGGAGAATTACTGGATTTATTGGAGTTTTTTTAGATCATTTCGTTGGACTCCAACGTTGCAAACTTCAGGATCATCTTTTTTAATCAGTCCAAGATTATGTAAACGTTTGCTAACAACCATTTCAGTAACGTTTAATGTATGAGATAATTCTTTAAGGGTCTGACATCGATCTTCATTGAGTAAGGCCTTTAATTCTTCATCATCAAATTTTTTCGGCTGTCCTGGACGTTCTTTGTCTTTAAGGTCAAAATCGCTACTTTTCAATCGTCTAAACCAATCTCTGCACGTTGTCTCAGATAGAGCATGTTCACCATAAGCTTCTTGAAGCAAGCGATGACTTTCAGCAACACTTTTTCTTAAATTAAAGGAAAAAAGCAAAGCTTTCTGGATATGCTGATTCGTTGGTTGAAAACCTGACATTTTCGATATTATAAAAAAAGTAGTGTGTACAAGTAAACTCACTCTCGAATACTGAATATTGCAGGTTATGTCCAATACTTCAACATAGTATAGTTTTAGTGTTATTTCTATGAAAATAATACTAGTTAGCCCATCTCATATAAAACACCGGGAATTAAGTTTAAAATCCAATAGAACAATATCGAGATCGAAGCTTTTTTATTCACATTTGAATGCTATTGCGTAAAAACTTAACGTAATTTAAATAGGCATCCACAACGTTTATTTAAAAAATCAATACACCGTCTAAAATACTGAAAAAATTGTGAATATTCATGTGAAAAAGTTTAAAGCTGTAATTTCAATAGAAAAATTCGGTAATTTCCCGATTACGTATATTGTAATACACACACACACACACACACACACACATATAATATATGTATGTAAATACATATTTATATTTACAATTGATACATCCGGTTGAGTAATACGTCGGGTGTATTCATATCGGGTGACTGTACTGTAAGATGACCGGCGTCTAGCGTCTCTGAAAAGGTCCGAAGAGTGAGAAAGAGAATAAAAAACGAAGCAGAAGAATGAGAGTTGGCGATTCGGAGTGCCAGATCTCCGCCTCGTTTCCGCGAATTGCTTCGTCCACGCCGCTCGCGTGATACACTCATCTGCTCTTCGTATTTTATATGGTCTCGTGTAGTGTGCGTGTGTCCGTCGAGTGACCGTTGCAAAAGCGAGAGAGCCAGAGCCAGAGAGAGAGAGAGAGAGAGAGAGAGAGAGAGAGAGAGAGAGAGAGGGAGAGAGAGAGAAGACATGCCGGTACAATAGGAAGAGAAGAGTGAAGGGGAGGGACGGCCACGACGGCGACGAGCGCACGGGGCTTCGATGCACCGGCTCGGGAATTCCGGGCGGCGCCACACGCAGCGAAAATGCACCGGCGTCTACTCGGCACGGTTTTGCACCGGTGCTATTATATTAACTATACTACGACGACTCTCTATTTCTCTCGTTCTCCTTTTCATTTTTTTTTTCTTTTTATTTCTTCCGTTGTAATATTCTTGAACCCTTAATTCTCAATTTCAGCGATTTATCTTTTAATTCTCTTTTTTTTTTTTTTTTGCATTTTCTCTAACTATTTTTTATTCTTTCTTTACATTTCTATCGCCATTTTTCAACGCGTTACCTTGAGAACAATTCGTGATGCATAAGAAAAACAAATGCACAACATGCACTGCCTTGCGGATCATCAAGCGCTTCTAATGTATTTGTATATGTGATCATCACATTCTCGATCGCGAATTGCGCCACAATATGATACCGCGATGTGCAAACACGCGAACTCAACGATCCCTGCGCACTTTGCTCAACTTATATATATATATATATATATATATATATATATATATATATATATATATATATACGCAACTTATAGACGTTTTTTCCGTCGTTACGGACTCGCGCTAGTGGCAGTTTTCGCGTTATTGCAGCTCTCACAAAAATACGAAGAAAGCGATATTTTTTCTCACTCTCGTGATCAATTTGGCGATCTTCGCATTTGAAATTTATGACAAATAGTTTGAGAAAATGTATGACTAGCCAAAAACAGCATAAATGCTGTGAAAAAAGCTGAGACAAGTACATTTATGCCCCCCAAATAGTCGTTCCAGTTAATCCCCCCCACCACCCAGCGCCAAAATACCGATCCCCACAAAAATTTATAAAAACCCGTCTAAGTCGTTCATTCAAAGATCTCCGCACAAAAATCCTTTCTAAAAATCAACTCATCATACAAAATTTTATGGGTAACCGCTCTCATTATCTTATCAAATTACGTCAAATTGTACAGAGGTGATAATTTCATTCTCGTAAATGTTGTGAGTTCACAAAAAGTTGATAAATAAATAAAGATCTACTAAAGTATATGTGGCCAAGTACGTGGGATTTTGTTATGTTTATAAAATCTCCAATTATGATCATATGCCATTTCACTAATTAATGCTTTATTACACCGAATTATTATCCTATGACTTGGAATTATAAGGGCTTAAAAAAAACAGAATTGCATTAGCCTGCGTGAGCTTGAACGGTGCCACACTCTCATTTGTAATATTTGCAGTATAGTTTTATTGGCAACAAATTGATAAAAGTTTACTATCGTACGTAGAACGGATATGCACAGAGTACTTGTCCGGCCCTAAAATAAAGTCAGAATTCCAAAAAATAATTTTTTTTTTACGCTTTAGAAAAAAAATTCAATTTTTCGCACTTTTTTTGGGGGTCTATTTAGCTGGTAAAAAGAAAACTAACGCAGTAATCTTAATTATTTTGGTTCAACTTATATTTATATATGTACTAAAGATGCTGTATAAATTTGAGCAGAATCAATTAACTAGTTTTTGAGATATCGTGGCAGCAGTTTGAAAAAATCGTGTTTTTCAACGGCTTCGAATTTCGAAAAATTCTTTTACCCACGTCTTCTACACATGTTTTAGATGTGATTTATGAAAAAAAAATCGATTTTTTTGACCTGACACACTAGACGACTGCCTTAAATGTTCACCGAATACGCGTTTAAAGTCCTGATATCGAATTTGTCTAACCAAAAATGGAATTATCTGCTTTTGCACCCACGATTTTTATAACTTTACTTTTTAACCCCACAAATGTCACTAGTATAACCGCGATCATTTTTCTAAACTCACAGCTGTCACTCTTACTTATACATCCTGAAGAAAAGTCATCGGTTGTTACATCAACGAACACAGTCTTGCATATCACCAGAAAATTTCTAGTTATAACTAGTGTCACTAGACAGCAACCGCTAAAACGAAGGATGAAATATTAATATTTCCAATATGCGTTAGGCTACAGAGTTCTAAATAGTCAGGATCGAAAGAAAAAAATAAATAAAAAATACGTGAACTAGCGACATATTTTAAAACGTTGTAATTAATGAAATATCGCTGAAGTAATTTTCGAAAACCGTTCGAAACCGCTCTGCTTGCTGTAAAGACTCTAGTAGCGACTCGTCTTCGCCATCTTATAGTATACGTAAATGTACTTGTATCGATTTATTTTCTGAAATAAACAAAAAATAACATCGATACGTCAAAGTTATTCGAGCATATTGGATTTGATTTATAATTCATTCATCTAATTCTTATTTAATATTTAATTGTTTAATAATTAAATATTCTGATAACTTTATTGGCAATAATAGAAATAGAAATAATAGTTGTAATTCGGTTGAGCTATCTTTGAAACTTTTGATTTTGTTTAAAAGTCAAAACGAGCTGATTAAAATGAAATTAGGTAACGATTTCGTCTGGTCGGCATTTGTTAGATAAATCCAGGATGCACTTTCAGGGTTAGCACGTAAAATGTCACAGGTGTATGTAATATCGATGGTTATCGATCGATAAATACTTGAAAGTAGACGGGGGAGAGAATCTCTTGGGATACGAGTCACTGTTTTGCAGTCTGGCATTTTTGTTCTTTTTTTCACTTCATTCTTTTTTTTTTTTTTTTTTTTTTTTTTAAATTAACATTGTTACGTCGCAGAATGCAATGAGACGTGAGTCAATCAATTATCAGTGAAATCGTTCGGCTCGTATGGAGTCAAGAAATGATACAGAATAAGGTGTCTGCACGAGATTGTATAGATATTTATATTTGCAGTTATTTTTACGAAACGTATAGCGCAAATAAGATCGAAATTTTTCCTGCAAAAAAAATGTCTTCGGACAATAATAATTCATAATTGAATAAAAATAAAAAAATTAGCAACGGGCGATAAATACCGAAATAGTTTTACGATCAACAAATAAATAATAATAAAAAAATAAAAAAATCGTATCTCGGGACGCGAGTTTATTTTGGCGATTCGGAATGCAACAGATGTCGAAGCCGAAGATTTAGAGTATCGAAGCATGAGCATATCAAGAGGCGCGGTAGCGGCTCGACTCCAAATATTAAAAAAAGCCAGCGCGAGCCCTGCCGCACTCTTATATACTCGAATATGACGGTTTTCGGGCTTTTCTTTTTTTTTATATCTTTCTTTTAGCCTCAATTGTCTTCTTTTTTCGTTGTTTCATTTATTATTATTTTTTATTAATTTATTTATTCGTTTTTTTCCATTCCATCTTCGTCTCTAGTTCGCGATTGCGCGTACTATTGAGGTTCGAAAAGCGCGGGAATTCGAAGGTCACGCGGAACTCACGAGAGTAGCGTGCACACACGTATCCGCGCGGTCTATCTCGAGAGCGTAGCTCGATTCGTGACGTCATCGAGCGAAGCAATGAGCCGCAACCGTAGGCTTCTCGATGGCAAGATCGCGCGGTGTACAACCCACCACCATCTAACATTTCGATCCGTATGTGTGCGTGAACTTAAATGTGTGTGTCTGTGTAGTCGTACGATGGCACAAGCGTGGGACTGCTCCCGATCCCCCGAGAGCATTGACTACCGGCTACTAACTGCCTCGTACTGTCTGAAGAGCCGCCACGACGTCAACTCTACCGCGGTTTAAATGGTCGACGGAATGCGGTTAACCCTTTTTTGTGTACTATTCGCGACGGTGACGACGGGGACCGAAAGAGAGAAAGAGAGAGGGGGGAGAGAGAGAGAGAGAGAGAAGAATAAAAATGCGAAGAGGAAGGAAGGAAGAAAAAGAGTAAAAAAGGAAGGAAAGAAAGAAAGAAAATGAAGAAATAAGAAAGTTGGAGAATAAATTTAAAAATTTGAAAAAAAAACGGATTATCACGAAATTACGACAATGGTATAAAGTATAAATATTAATGACTAAAAAATAACGCACGTGTGACGAAAAATTGCAAACTCCGAAAACGAAAGAAAAAATTATCAATGTACGATAAATCGATACATAATACAACATATTTTGGGCGATATAACCCTTATCGATATTTTCTAATCAATCGTCTGCGCGTGGCACCATTTATCGTCGGGAGTTACGCAATCCTAAATACGCACGATACGCCCGACAATTTATCTTCTTTTACTAGGCTTTTTTTTTTTTATTCACTTTTTGTCGCTATCATTTTTTCAATTTATTCTTCTTTTTTCGGATCGGAGTCCAATAGTACGCGTGTTGAAATGAAAATTGTTTATTTATTTATGTTGATGGAATTCGTAGCCTCTTCACACCTTCTGTATACAATGTATATATTCGTAAACAAAAAGGCGGAAAAGATAGAAAAACAACAGGAAAAAAATAATATTTTTGTCTTACAATCGTCTTGGCGCCAAGGTGGAAAAAGACGCGTGGCAAAATTGCGCAGAGCCGGCAGTAGGAAAGACGATAATTTTTCATGCTTCGCGCATGATTGTGTAATTCGTTTATATGTGTATTTATGCTACGTGTCCTCCGTGTATACACACAGGTCGTCCGTGTTAATGTGTGTGTATGCGTGTGTGAGTGTGAATCTATCTAGCTGTAAAATATCGACGGCAAGACTGCACGAGAGAGAGAGAGAAAGAGAGGAAAGATTACACGTGTGGAGAGCGAACATTATACTCGAGCAATAAATTGCACGAGCCGAGGCTGGCACGCATAATATTTCTTTCGTTGTATTCATCTGTACATTTCAATTGCGACTGTTTTTTGTTATATTGCCAATATTTAAAAACCTTTTTTTTTACACTACTTTGTCATCTTATCTTAATTGATTTATTATGATTTTATTCGGTGTTTATTTAATTTGTTTTCCACTTCTAAATTCATGCTCGAACACGATTCCATTCACAACATTCGCACGTGTGAAAATTTCAAATATTTTTTTTATTTTTTATTTTTTTTTTATCGCAAATCATCTAAAATTAGTCTATTTTTTCTTTTTTTTTAACGTTTTCCATAAATTACTCATTCTTTCATGATCATATTGTTTCGGACAGAAAAAAAGTAAGTTCGATCGAATTACTGTAATTTTTTTGTTCCCGATTCGACGAATTTTTTTCAATCCTCTAACACGTATAAAATTGGTACTCTCCACGAAAATATATATATATACACACCATTCTTTTTCTAATTCTCTTATGGCACTGCAATTTATTTAACGACTATTCTCCCACCGGGTTTTTTCAAAATTATTTACGAAGGACAAAATTGAGAAATTTTATTGCACCTCGTTTTTTCTCTTTTATTATTTTCCTCGGATTCTTTTGGTGCCGCGTTTATTTTACCAGCTCTGAAGTTTTAATTGCTGTATTTGTGGCTGTCGTGGGGAAGTTCCAAGGATCTTATGAGAGCTAACAGGACGAGAAACCCCGACAACGAAACGCGATAATCTCTAGCGCCAGCCAATTGCCACGATGTCTATATATATTAATACACAGAATTACGCCATTGAAGCAGAAACGAAGGATACTTATTATATCCGCGAGCGAACAAGGTTCACCGACAAATCGTGGTTTCAACACCTCGTTGCAATATTGCTGCACGCCCGCTCGTCCGCCCGCCCGAGCCGCTATAAAACGTTGCAACTGACGCGCATTGCTTAGAATTTACTCGTAAATTAAAATGAGCAACGTAAGATGACCGAGCACAATTCCAGGAAATTTTTGCTCCTACATATCATTGCGTTTATAAGTAACTCTCGTTTGAAATAACAAAAAAATAAGAGGATTTTTCAGAAAGCAGAAAAATAAATATCAACAATATTGTTTCGTAAAATACGTTGATGACAAATTGATCTAAAAAATCGATTTTAATTATGAAAAAAGTGTAATTGATCCAAATTCATAGATTCATTTTGCATCGAGTGATTTTTTTATATTTTTTTAAAATGAGAAACAATTTGTCATTTGCTTCAATGAAATTGTACTCAATTGACGAAATTTGTGAGTTTTTTACACGTTTATTTCTTGCAACTCCATGAATTATTTATCCAGCGAACGATCGATGCTAATAATTATTGCGAGTCGAGTTGAGTTCTTGAAAATGTCATTGTTTTTATCAGGCTCTTTATCTTTCATTCATTAATTACACGAGCCACGGTTCATTCTATTTTACGATTTAAACGAGTCGAATTTATCACTATTGTATACGCCATTTATTTACTTATTTATTCATCGTTTAATCGAAAATCTTCTTTATTTTCGAAATAATTCAAAATTATTAATATTACACAAAGATCGATGTCTTTTTTTCTAAAATTTTTTCTTCAACCTTGATAAATAATGGCTAAAAAAGTCGCAGACTTATGTTTAACAGTTAAACAAATTTTTTCAGCTTAATTTTATGCACGAACACATTCACCGATCACTGAAATCACAAACCCAAGCGATAAACAAAAACTGATTTAACGGAAAATTGCCAGTCTAACAAACGCATCCGCTTGTCTCTTGCATATATTTATCGCCTATCAACTATTTTTGCTGACGTTTTGTTTCCTAGTTTTTGTTGTGCAATTACAATGTATCTTTTAATGAGTTTCAAAGTATTGTTTCACAAAAAAAAATCATTTTCAATATCGAGCATCGTTTCCATTAATAATGATAAAAAAAACCATTGAGAATATTTTTAAAAAGTTATTCTGTAATTCATTCGAATATCACATTATGTAATGTACCAATAAACTGCGCGGTTAAATATTTTACCGATCAGGGCTGTAAGGTCTGATCTCATTTAGACAATGACGCAAATTTAGTGGTACGTTCGTAGGTGAACTTAATCGCCTACAAACTTGGGTTTAATTGTTTTTCAGAATGTTTCGATTTTCTAAAATGAATTACTGATTTATTGATGGTCTGATACCAGTTTTTTTTTTTTTTTTTTTTTTTATACATGAATCTACACGCGTTTTTGTTTAATACATGAATCTACACGCGTTTTTTTTTTTTTTTTTTTAAATATATGAACCTACACCCGTATGTAAAATTATCGACTTCTTGAAAATGTGTATATTTTAAAGTGTTACGCGCTGTTGATGTATTGAAGACGACAGTTATGCTTGAAGGTTGAATGTAGACTGTTTGTCCAAAGTTCGCCGAAAGTCCTCCTGGCCTCTTCCTTTGATTATTTATTAAATATAAAATAATGTGATTGGTCAATTCGAGAGTTGTCCGCTGAAGGCGGAACTCATTTCGACTATTCCAGAAAATGTTGAGTACATAATATAATTAAAACAAGGATAGAGAGAGAGAGAGAGAGAGAGAGAGAGAGAGAGAGAGCGAGAAAAAGAGAAAAAGAGAAAAAAACCCAAGGGTTTTTTCTGCGAGCTCGGGATATATTTTAGGTAAACCGGGCAATTACAAAAAGTGCACGTATTTTTTAAAAATATTGCGAACTACGTGTTATAAAAAGTATTAAGTCCAAGAGGTGTTTGATGACCACACATCTGGTCGCCATATGTTTTATTGTTTTGCGAGCGATCGAAGGCGAGCAAAACCCTTTTCCCTACTTTATGACTGCTTTTGTGACACCGGAAAGTGTTTGTCCAGTGCCTGAGAGCAGTTTTGTATCTGAGCTATTGCGATCT
The DNA here is from genome assembly GCA_963989365.1 of Rhimphoctona megacephalus. Lineage (NCBI taxonomy): Eukaryota > Metazoa > Arthropoda > Insecta > Hymenoptera > Ichneumonidae > Rhimphoctona > Rhimphoctona megacephalus. The sequence goes on along the minus strand of OZ022421.1, from coordinate 15,962,594 downwards.
CCGCCGTCAGCCGCGCTAGACCAGCTCGTGTTAAACAGTGATGCCAAATCTCTGGTGAGTGATGGGGCGAACGCGCGATACACAATTTTTCATACAGTTCACCGCGGTCGTCCGTCACGTAAAGCTGCGTTATTAAGCACAAGGCGAGAGGGCCCGAAGTCCTCTCATAATCGACTGATACGCAAGGCGAGAGGACCTGAAGTTCTCTCACATACGATTTACTATAGCAAGGCGAGAGTTCCTTGGGAGCTCTCACACACGATCGAAATTAAGAAAAGAAAATACACAAAGGCTCGATACGATATAACGCGCGAGATCGCAATGGCACATGCCAACGGGCTAGATACGTTTTTATACACGCGATTATTTATTTGTCAATTTCGTCGTGGGTTTTTTTACCGCAAGATTTTTCCCACATGAGTCAATAAAGAAACAAATTCGGTGACTCAAACGCGAGTGTGTTTTATTTCTCTAAAGTAAATCTCAACCTATATCCTATCACTTAAAAACAAAAATCCAAAATTACGAGGCAACTTCGCAAATGAAGAAGCTTCGACAATACAGTGTTCTTAATTGCCAGATTTACCCTCAATTATATTTTCAATAACAATTCGAATTAAGATCGATAATTCGAAAAGAAAAAATAAAATACGTTCCTTTGAAGACTGAATATGCTTCCCCTTTGAGAGGAGGGTATCGATCAAGAAATACAGTACATCGGTGATAAGAACAAAAGATAATCGGTTTTATGGTTGAAAGTTCATATTGCTCTATTCAATATTCATTGGCAACGGAGAGAGACAACGGATGTTGCGGACGAATATTCCTCTGGAAGTCCTCAATCGTACGACCCTGATGATGCCATCAGCGCCGGGAAAGGTTTCGATTACTCGACCCATGGACCACCGAAGGGGAAGTAGATTATCTTCCTTGATAAGCACGAGGGTACCTTCTCTGATCTCGTGCGTTCCGTGTGCCCATTTGTGACGAACATTCAGATCCGTCAAATACTCCTTATGCCAACGTTTCCAGAAGTCTTGCCATACCTTCTGGATGTGATGCCAAGATGAAAGTCTTTTCCGTTTGATTTCTTGAAGATCAACTTCCGATGCACTCGTTAGCGAATTGCCAATAAGAAAATGACCGGGAGTAAGGACGAGGAGATGATTAGGGTCGTTAGAAATGGGAATTAATAGGCGGGAATTCATGATCGCTTCAACCTCGATAATAAAAGTATTTAATTCCTCGAACGTGAATAATTGGTCGCCGACCACTCGTTTTAAATGACGCTTAAATGATTTCACCGCTGCTTCCCAAACTCCTCCGAAGTTGGATGAATGAGGTGGCATTAAATGCCACTGAATTCCATATTCGGACATTTGATGGGAAATTGTTGTATTGTGTTGTTCGGAACGAAGAAGTTGCATAATTTCCTTATATTCGTTATTTGTACCGACAAAGGTCGTTCCGTTGTCCGAATAAATGTTTTTACAAAGCTCCCGGCGAGTAATAAAACGTTTCAATGCTGCGATAAACCCTTCCGTTGTCAAGTCACTTACAAGTTCCAGGTGAGTTGCTTTCACAGAGAGGCACACAAAAACTGTAACGTAGACCTTCACTCGATCACGGTTTCTGACCTTTTTTTCTTTAATGAAGAATGGGTCGCAATAATCAACACCCACGTTTAGAAAGGGTCGTGCTTCGGTGACACGGACTTTAACACTAGATTTACCAGACCAGTCATTTTGACTGGTCGTGCAATTTCAATTCAAAATTCCTACTGCATGTAACATTTGCTTTCCGAAATGACGTTATGACCTTTGTAGCTATAAGTAGAAAATACATTTTATGAACTTAATGTTACTTTATATATATTCGTAACAAATATATTTTTTTTTGTTATTGACACTTATACCAGTACCAGTCAAAATGATTTAAATATCTGGTATATCTAGTGTTAAGTAAATCTCTCATTACACAATTCGTGGAAAGAGGGTTGACTCGATTGCATTGTATGCAGTTTCGTATTATTTTTCACACTTGATTACGACCGTCTAGGATCCAATATCTTCGCCGAAGAGCCTATAAGGTTGCCTGGTTGCCACTATGATAATTACGTGAATGTTTGTAATTAATTAGAAGATTTGTAATGTGATGATTTCGAGGCAGTATAACGGCATGCCTTTCGTCGAAGGGTATCATTGCGTTTCTTAATCGATCGCCAATTCGAATGAGACCGTGATGGACTATGAATGGACTTAAGGGCGTGAGTTTGCTCCTTTTTTCTACGAACTTATCCTCATGAAGACCTTTTAATTCTTCGGCAAAGCACGAAGATTGAACGAGTTGTAGAATTGTGTTGTTTACGTATTGGAGTTCTTCGCAGCTCACGGGACCCTTAAACCTCGTTTTGAATCTCAAGCAATATGCGATTACCCTTTTCAATTTGGTAATCGAAGAATATAGCTCAAGAGTATCATAATGTATTGGCGTTACGAGACATTTTATTTTTCGCATCTCAGGTATTCTTTCCAAACTCGGTAATCCTAAATGAGGTCAACTTTCTTCGTCTTCTATTAACCAGCTGGGTCCATGTTTCCAGAGAGATGGTAAGACAAATTGGTCTGGCGTTTGATCTCGCGAGATTAAGTCGGCGGGATTGTCAGCTGATCGAACGTGTCTCCAGTCCTTTCACCTCTGTTTTTATTTGAATATCGATGACACGATTAGCCACGAAGGACAATAACTGGTGTGGCGTCGTTTGGATCCAATGTAGAGCGATGGTTGAATCGCTTCAAAAAACAATTTTTGCTCCAATTAATGGGTATCTCTTGACGAATCACTGTGTACAATCGAGCTAAGAGCTGTGCTGCGCATAACTCTAATCGTGGGATGGTCACGTGAGAATTATTTTTTCTCTCATCCGTTTAAGTAGATTGTTTTTTAATGGACCTACTCTACTCTTTGCACAGAGTAAAATTGAAGATATCCTCTTATCGGAATCTGCTGCTCGAATCCACGCTCCATACGCATTTTCGCTGGCGTCACAGAATCCATGAAGTTGAAGATCGTCGGTTTCCGACGCTGCAATCTTTCGAATAAACGAGAGGTTATTGAGTTTAGAAAGATTTCCTGTATAGAGTAACCATTTAGTATGAATAGAGAGGGGAATTGGATCGTCCGAATTTACTTTTTCGAGTCACAACTCCTGCCTGATAAGCTTATTAGCACATGTAATTACTGGTCCAAGTAGACCTAGAGGATCGAACGCTCTTGCGATTTCCGACAAAATGTTTCTTTTTGTTGCACGACCATTCGGATGTATTGATTGAACCGTGTAGACGATTCGGTCTTTTTCCGAATCCCAATGCACTCCGAGGATTTTAATAGTGTGGTCGTCCTTGGATTGAAGCTTAAGGTTAGGAGGCCGAATTTTTGGTGTTTTTCGTGAATTTTTTTAACAGGGAAGGAATAATCAGAATTTGTTTAAACTTGGAGGATATTTTATTCATGTTTTGAAGTACACTTTGCAATTTTTTCAAGTCATTTCCGCCGGAAATAGTGGAGTTAGAAGCTGTTGTCCATGGACGATCGCCATTCGAGTTTTTTACTGGTGGGCATTCCTGAAGTCACAATTTTTATCTGTAATCATTACAATTTTATTTTTTCGTTAACAACATATTTTCTAAGAATATTTACCTAATTGTGATCAAAAAAGTTGAAAATTGCATGTTTTTGAGGTGTTTGAACACAATGTCATGTTTTTATACCATGTTTTTTCACCTTTTTTGCATTAAAAAAATATTTTTAATAATAATATCATCCCAGAATTAGGTTCATATAGATTGTAATTGAGTAAAGAATATTCACACAAATTTTCAGAACGATTGGTCAATAACTTTTTGAGCTAGAATGCCCACCAGTTGAAAAAAAATCGTCCATGGACAGCAGCTCCTAACTCCATTATTTCCGGCGGAAATGACTTGAAAAAATTACAAAGTGTACTTCAAAACATGAATAAAATATCCTCCAAGTTTAAACAAATTCTGATTATTCCTTCCCTGTTAAAAAAAATTCACGAAAAACACCAAAATTTCGACCTCCTAAACTGGTTTCTCCCGTTAAGAGATCATCAACATATAAATCCCTCTTAAGAACCCTTGCTGCCCTCTTTCTCTCATCGTCGGCTAATTGATGGAGACAACCTATTGCCAAGGATGGGGCAGGTAATATCCCAAAGGTGATTGTGTTGAGTTCGTATGTGGCGATGCGCCCATCTGAATCTCTCCAGAGTATGCGTTGATACTTAAGGTCCAATTCTCGTGCCCAAAATTTTCGATACATTTTCACGATGCCTCCTGTGAGTACATAATTGTGTTTGCGAAATCTCAAGAGCAGAGAAAAAATGTCATCTTGAACGGTGGCTCCTACGAGGAGGACGTCGTTTAAAGAGACTCCACTTGTCGATTTAGCTGACGCTCGAACCTTTGTGGTCAAACTTGTACGTTTTATGACTGGGTGTTGAGGCAGGTAGAACCCTTCTGGTTTTGGCTTACCGACGATCTTGGTCATATGACCTAAGTCAACGTACTCCTGTAGTATATCATTGCATGGGTTTCGAAGTGTGTCATCGTTATGCAATCGCCGCTCTAATGAGATGAGACGTCTTTCGGCCATTGCTCTTGTCTCCCAATTCCAATAATTTATCGTTAAAGGGAAGAGCAACAATCTAGTGTTCCTCACAACTTCCTTCGGTGTCCTCTTTGTGAGTCTGTGATGGCTCCTCAATATCCCAAAACCCTTTCATTATTTTGTTCATATTTGTCAGGAAACATTGACGTCCATTAGGTGTACCTTTGCGATTATTGTCTTCTGGGACGCTACCGCCGATTATCCAGCCAAAGCGGGTGTTTTGGAGATAAAGGTCGGGTTCCGATGACCGTGAAAGCTTCTTCTGTCCTATGCAGAGGCTCACAAGTGTCGTACCGGATGCGATCGAGAGATCTACTTCTCCGGGTTGATCGAACTGGCCGGGTCGGCCAGTGGTTTATTCGATGGTATATTAAGAGTGCTTCTTCGAATTTTCCCATCAGGTACTAATCCCGTCATGTCCTTAACCGTAAAAAAAAACTTAATACCCTCGAGAATCCATTGAGCCTCGACGAGATGGTGGTGGATTGTGCGTTGTCTACGCCGCTGATCGGGAGGCTATATTTCTGCCTTGGAAGACCGAGAATTCGAACAGGTATCCAGCAAAACTCTGTATGAATGTTGAGCTCCCGCGGCGTTTGTCACCCTTACGACTGCGGTTGACAATATTTTTTTTCACGGTAAGCTTGCGACGAGTGTGATAGATTGTGAAGTTCTCGGTATATCTAATCATGCTTGATTAGAGATTGACGCCGCTGTAGGCGTATTCGTCGGATCTGTGTAATGAAACCAAGAGTGGTGCTTACGCTTGCAGATTAAACACGTATAGCTCAATCCACAATCCTTAGTATTGTGATCGGGACGAAGACAATTGAGGCATAGAGTCGCATTTACTGCAATGTCGTGCCTTTCCTTTGGCGAAAACGCCTTAAATTGTTGGCATCGTAAAAGTGGATGGGATTACAGGCTGTTACAGGCTGGACAATTTCTACCTGTCTCTGTTATACGAAGCATTGTGTATGAGCGAGACCTTTACCGACTTGATCGACTCCCCTCTCCAGTTTTCCCTTCGTTGTATTGTTGGCCCTTTCTTCCTTATCAGCGTACCCTGAAAGCGTGTCATCTGACGCGATGATAGTTTCACGCACGAGATGAATGAATTTTTCAAAACTTGGAACTTCGTTTCCTCTTTGAGCTCGTTTCCATTCGGGTCGCGTCGTTTTATCGAGTTTATTTAAAACAATGAAAACTAAAATCGAGCTTCATTGATCGAAAGGTTGTTCTAGCGATTTTAACGCGGATAAATGTAGCTGCTTCGAGTTTATGAGGAAACAGAGCTTAGCAACGAATTCTCGTTGTACAGTGGGGATATTGAAAATTGCATTAATATGGCGTTCTAAAATTTTCCCCTTTTACTCGAAAGTTTCTTTCAACAATTTCATTGCTTTCTTATAGCCTTCGTTTGTAATGCCAAAACTTCTTACAAGTCGTTCGGGTTTGCCACTTAAACATGATCTTAAATATTTTAATTTTTGAGTGTTTGAGAGATCTAAACGGGAGCCGATTGACGACTCGAAATCATCCTTAAAACTCAACCAATTTTCGTATTTCCTATCGAATTTAGGTAGGCTTTATTCTGGTAGACGAGTGAATGAATCGGGTATGTTAAACGGGCTTGACGATTCCGGTAAGGGGCCTTCCGTACTGGCTGTCCAAGTGCCAAGGGAACATGTTTCACGATCGCGTTTGCGACCTTTTGCTAAGAGTCTGATATACTCTGTTTCCATTTCCAAGTGTTCCCAATTGGCCGAACTCGAAGACCCTTTTCCCTGCTTTATGCTGCTTAGACTGCTTTTCTGACAGCGGAAAGTGTTCATAATTGCCAGATTTACCCTCAATTATATTTTCAATAACTATTTGAATTAAGATCGATAATACGAAAAGAAAAAATAAAGTACGTTCCTTTGAAGACGGAACACATTAAGAGGACATCTAAATTGTCGTTTTTTTTTTTTAATAATAGAAAAAAAAACATGACCATGCGGAATATATGCAGAAAAATAGTCACGGCTTTTTTGAAATATTGTATTCAAATTTGAGAATTGAATAAATTTTTTAATTGGATTCAAAAAATATTGAGGACGGTTGTTTTTTTACGTCAACATCAAACTACTGAGAAATTTTGAGAAAACTGCATTGTCGTTGCCCATACATATGAATAAAATCAACGAAAGTGAAGAAATTTAAACGGAGTTTATCGGATTTTCGATATAACGACGAATCAAAGATTCAATGATCCGAAAAGAGGCTTTTCACATTGCGTTAAGGACAGAGACATACCACATGCGAGAACTCGAGCACGTGACCAGGTCGCGTGGAATAATTCGATTATGCCTCGTCATCCGCGAAAGCAAAGTCAACTTACCCTACCTGTGGCACTCAAATACATATGTATCTCTGTATGTATTTACATGTACGAACACGTGTGCATACAAATATTCCAGACATTTCACATTATTTCGACAACCTGAGAATATTGTAAAAAAAAGATTTTCGTCCCACTGTCAAAATTTGACGATAAATTTTTTTGCTCAATAAAATAATAATAATTATAATTTCACTCCTGTGTTATCGTTTTTTTGTTTCACTATGAAGTGACATTTCTTCAAAAAATGAACAAATTAATTCAATTGGATAAGAAATAGATGTAAATAATGAAAAAAATGCATGATGATTTTGTATCATTACGAAGTTCATGTTCGGATTACTTCACCCGCAGAAAAAAGTTCTATTTAGATCTACTAGGATCGTTTATTCGAATTTTTTTAATTTGAATCAACAAAATTTCTATTTGCTTCAACTAAAAAGCTGTATTTAAATCAAATTGATAATGCTACTTAGGTCCGTTTATTCGAGTATCCACGTTGAAGCTTCTTACTCCGGCCATCACGTGGCGCAGAGCGTCGAGCCATTTTTCACATACGAATTGTGCTCTAAATGTGTATAAATTGCGGGAACCAAAGTAGTACTATTATTCTAACTGACCGTGTTTAGGAAGACTAACGTGAATTTTTGTACCTACCCAGGGTCGCAAGACTCATGAAAATATTATCAAATAATAATATCATGATTGAATATGGTTTGGTATAATTAATATTATAAATATTATAAATAATAATATAAATATTATTTTTATTTCAACTTTCATATTCGTTCAATTTTTAATATAAAAATATGTCCGATTTTAATACATATATAAAAAAATTTTTCATTAATAATAAATATTAATTAAATTAATTATTAATTATAATTATAATATTAATTTATTAAAAAATTAATAATAAAAAGAATATAAAAATATTATGATGAAGAAAAATAATTTTTTAAAGTTAAATAGACCTCTATTTGGTCATGAGACAAGGAAAAAAAATTATTTGATTTAATTAGATCCTAGTTGTATCGACTAGATATTTTTTGTGGGTGTAAGAGTTTCAGAATATTTGAATTATAATGAAAAATGCAGAATGATTGATGAGCTCTCGATTGACGGAATTTTCAGAAGCGATTTAGTTACGCGAAAAAAGTTTATTTTTTATTTTTTTTTGTTCGTTTATAGTAGAGGAATTCGTGCTACTCGTTGTACTACGTTTACAGTACACGTTATTGAAAGTATGTGCGCACACGTAGATCGTAAATGTGTATAAAACAGGCTGAGCGCATCTCCGCAACACCCCGTTGACGTTCTGTGACGCAATTCATTCATTCATTCATTAAAATTCAAGTACGTGGGAGAGCGCGGGAGCGCGCGAGAAGAGAAAAAAAGAGCGAAAGGAAGAAAAAAAAAAGGAAGAGAGGGAGAGAGAGAAAGATGGAAATACGAGTATAAGAATCTCCTGGGCGCGTTACTGTCTGCGAGAGAACGAGAGAGGGAGAGAGAGAAGAGAGACTCGAGGCGAGACGAAACGAGAGACGCCAAGAGTCTCGAGATAAGTGACGTGGGCAAAAGCGAACGGAGAAGATTCTCCGCTCGCTCTTAGAAACTCGAAATTATATATTTTTCCCGAAAATGAACCTCAAACCCCAAACACTTTTTACCTCTCATTTCCGCTTTGAGAAAAACAAAAATAACGAAAATTTTCAAGCTCTTTTCATCGCTCTCATTTCCGGTATTCGAGAGAAAAACAGTATAGAAATAGGAGATAGAAGATTAATGGATTTTTTCACTAAACAAAAAGAATAGATCGTGGATTGATGCTTTTTGTATATAAAAAAAGGTATGGATCGAAAATCAACTTTCTTTTTTACGTCATTGAAGGAGACCCAAAAGACAAGGAGGCTAAATTCCTAAATATTGGGACCCCGCCAACACCATCGACGTTTCAGGCTCCGAGAGAATTCAAATATGGTGGGGAGAAAAGTTGTACAGGCCCGTGGCGCGCGGGACTTTCGAAATGTCAGACGCAAAACCTGATTTCGGAATGTCGACCGACCACCGCTCGTTTCCTCTCTCCCTTCTCCCCTCAGCCTAACTCCTTTCGTGGCATCACCCTTTATTTAAATTTTCTTTTTCTCCATTTTTGGTGGCTACTCGTCCGCCAAACTCATCTTTCTCGCGGCACACCCTTCCGACCAATTTTTTTTCTCTTCCTCCGCTATCGACGATCGAGAAATTTGCCGACATGCCTCGAGGAAATTAGACCGCAGAGGAAAAACGTGAAACAATGTCTGACGAGAAACGAGGATTAAAAATAATAAAAAAATCTTGAATTCGATAAAATCATTATTCTTATCGTCTCTTTATCAGCTTTTCTTTTGTTGACTGATATCTCTGATTACGACAATTATTCAGAATCCTCAAGTTTCGATACCGCGTCGAACAGCGAATATAAAATCGTCAAGATTCCTTCACGAAATACTTTTGTAGCTCGTCTTTTGCTTTTTTCAATCCTCTTATCGATTACGTTTGTTCAGAAAAATCCCAGCGGGTATTCCAAATAAGGCAACACCGAGGAATTGAAAAAAAATCTGTTATCAATCTCACTTTTTTCTTCGTATCGGTCTTGTTTCAATATTTATTTGAAGGTGCTTGAAACGACGTCTAAACTGTCCGTATGCAAATGATTTAATTGATCGGAACATCCACACGAGACTTTACGTGATTCGGGGTGATAATTATTGCACGATTTATTATACGATGTGAAATTACGCGTGCACGTTATTAATAAGACGAGTTACGATCTTATGGTTTATATCCAACTCGATTGACGGCAGGGAGGCTCGTTCGTTTTATAAACTTTATTACATCTGATAATTATCGTTTCTCTCATAATTTTCATATCAAAAGATATGAAAAGCTGTGAGAACAACTTTGATGAAATCGATCGAGCAAGAGAGTGCATGAGTGAGAGAGTGCGAGAAAGGGAGAGAGGGAGACAGAGAGGATTATTGGAAGGTATTTCTGATAAATCTGCTGTCTTTTTCTACTCCATCTCTTCAATACCATCGATATAAATATAAATAAATATTAACTACAAATAAATAATGCAAATTATTGATTTTCTCTCGAAATTATTAAAATCGTGTCAATTTCATTAGTCTCGTATTAACAACTCGAGAATCATTTTGACATTTCCAACGAAGAATCAGTTAATAAAACTTTTTCCTTAATGCCAGGCATTTAAAAAAAAAGATTAAAACAATATTTATATACAAGAGTTGGGCTATTTAATGTGTAATTCATTCAGTAGATATTTTCTTGTTCATCGAACTCGCTCGTTTTCATTTCAAAGGAGAAAAATCGAAGAATATTATGTGTAGAATTTATTCTCGTGGCCTCTTAATTTACATACACGTTTATGAACTTCCTTCAAGCGTTATATCTAGGACAGCAGGAGTCTGTGAGAGATGCAGGAGGAGATGAATCAGACGAACTCTCGGCGTGTGCATTAAAACCATATCCGCGTAGGTGGGCGACTTACGTGGGTGTTAAACATTGCACATTGCGGTACATTGGCTTGTCACGCCTTAAAAGCCGATAACATGTATGTGTATATATATGCACATACATGTTTCCCAGCTCTTATTTCTCATCCCCAATCGACACGAAAAAATCGATTTTTATATCGAGCCATTTGTCAAACGATTTTTCTACTTCGTTCCTTTCATTCTCATTACTTTCAATGTAATAATCATTTTTTTTTACAGCCATCCTTCGATCAATTTTTCATTCGTACAACTTTAAAAATCACGATCTATTCAACTTCAATAGATTTCAAATTGATTTTTCAACCCGACCGCTCTGAAAACCGATTTTTTTAACATGGAAATATATTTTAAAATATACTCAATCAATCAGAAAATGGATTTTCAATTTAATTTCTTCCTATTGAGAGACAAACGACTAATTTCGACAATTGTAAAATAGCATCAACTCCGGAGGATTGCGTGAAAATTATACGAAAGTGAAAATTTTGTGCGTTCAATACATGAGGAAAATGAGCAAAATCGTGTTGTAGTTTTAATTTACGACTTGAAATAAAATTCATTCGCTCGTTTGACTTCGTTAATTTTTTCTTTATACGCTAAGTATCGGATTTTAAACTTAATTCCCGCTGTTTTTCAATAATAAAAAAAAAATATTTATCGTTTACGGTACATTCAATTTTATTCGAAATATTGTCCTTCAGAAGCTACGACCTTTTCCCATCTTTCACGCGACAAATGGATTTCGCGCCAACAGAAATCGTTGCTTTTTGAAGCGATCCATTCATCGATCCATTTTTTGATATCTTCAGAAGACTTGAAATGCTGTGATGACAAATCCCTCTGAATCGCTCGAAACAAATGATAATCAGACGGTGCTATGTCCGATGAACACGACGAGTGAGATAAGACTTCCCAGTTCATATCATTTATATACTTTTTTACGGTTTCTGCTACATGTGGCCGAGCATTGTCATGAAGCAAAATTAGTTTGTTATGACGTTTGGCGTACTCAGGCCGCTTTTTTTCTCAATTCCTGGTTTAGTTTCGTTAATTGTTGTTTATAGCGAACAGCTGTGATCGTTTCACCCAATTGCAGCAACTCGTGGTATACCATACCTTGTTGATCCCACCCCAAAAGACAGCATCACCTTTTGAGCATGAATATTGCATTTTGGCGTTGATGGGCCTGGTTCACCCGGCAGTACCCATGTTTTTTTTTCCTTTGGTATTGTCACAATAAACCCATTTCTCATCGCCAGTCACGATTCGATGTAAAAATGATTTCTTTTCGCATCGTTCAAGCAGCAATTCACAAATCGTTTTTCGCTTTTCGAGTTTTCTCTCGTTTAATTGATGTGGTAACCAATTTCCCGCTTTTTGAACCAGTCCAAGATTATATAAACGTTTGCTAACAACTATTTCAGTAACGTTTAATGTATCAGACAATTCTTTAAGGGTCTGACATCAATTTTCACTGAGTAAGGCCTTCAATTCTTCATCTTCAAATTTTTTCAGCTGTCCTGGACGTTCTTTGTCTTTAAGGTCAAAATCGCTACTTTTCAATCGTCTAAACCAATCTCTGCACGTTGTCTCAGATAGAGCATGTTCACCATAAGTTTCTTGAAGCAAACGATGACTTTCAGCAGCATTTTTTCTTAAATTGAAGGGAAAAAGCAAAACTTCCCGCATATGCCGTTTCGTTAGTTCAAAACCTGACATTTTCGATATTATAAAAAAGGCTGTGTCTAGCCGTTCTGATACCGAACGAATAAAAGACTGGTATTCGTCCAGATATTTGTCGTGAATGCGATTATAATTGTTTTATTTAACTTTTCTAATTAACTTTTCTACAGTATAATGGTATATTGAAACTCCCTCGTACGTAATTTGTACGTAATCCATTCGGATATATAATTTATGATAGTTTTCATTTATATCTGGATGAATAATCGCATATAATTCGTCCGGGAAAACGATTCTCAATGGATTTTGATGGATGAAAAATGAATGAAAATTTATAACTACAGCGGGGAATACTTAGTTTCCTTCAACTATAGTGGGGAATATTAAAAGTTTTTTCAAATGTAACGGAAAATTTTTTCGGTATCCGGACGACTAGACACTGCGTATAAAAAAAGTAGTGTGTATAAATGAATTATTCACTCTCAAATACTGAATATTGTAGGTTATTTCCAATGCGTCAACACAGTATGGTTTTAGTGTTACTTCTATGAAGATAATACTAGTTACGCCATCTCATATTTTCGTATCATCGCATATCATATAAAAGCGGGAATTAAGTTTAAAATCCAATATATATACGATATATGTATAGAAGTAGGTGTGTGTGTCATACGTTGTTATGTAGGACGACGAAACTCCTATGCGTGCATATGTAGCTTTAATACATACACTCCTATATATATATATGTGTGGAAATGTATAAGTATATAATACATATACCTATATAATATATACATAGGGAAGTGATACGACAAGGGGGAGGGTGCATTGAACTTCCAAGGTCGCTCTTACGCGACTCTGCACGTGCTGCCCGAGAGAATTGACGTTGACGACCTCGGTTACACACTTATGTACTAAATACACACATAAAACCAATCCGGCCACCCTCGAATCGTCATACATCACCCTCTCTCTCTCTCTCTCTCTCTCTCTCTCTCTTTCTCTCTCGCTTATTCTGCATTTCACGTTCTTTCCATTTTCGCCAGCTAATTTTTCTTCCATTTTTTTCTTATTCGCTAAAAAGAAGCTAATCATTTTTCCAATTTTTTTTCTCACTTTGAAGTTGGAGAAACAAAAACGTAAAAAAAAAAAAAAAAAAAAAAAATTGAGTAATTCGTAGCTACGAAAAATGTACGTCGAAAACATCCTGATGCAGATTTTCTTCCGGCCACACAATCATCTTGTTATCGAAGAAAGCATATAATGACAAATTACACGCAATCATTTCGACGTGAAATTTCGTTTTCATCATTTTTTCGATGACTCAAGCCTCACTTAATTTATAACTCGTTATCCCGAGCAATAAATTATCAATGAATTTTACGGATTTCGCTTCATTTTTTTTCTTTTTTTTTTGTCGCGTGACTCATTCACGCAATACTACTTTTCTAAAGTGTATGTGTGCGTATATAACGTTTATTTTCCTCTCATGTTCATTGCGAGCCAGCTCGTCCCGGCGCTACTAAAGTTTTATACTTCCGGGATTCCCCTCGTTCGCATGTTCCCTTAAGTGTATTTATTTATATGTGCACGTACGAAAAAAAAAAAAGCAGACAACTAAAACGACGTACCCCTCGCATTTTTCTACAAAGTTTTATTCTGAATTACGCCCGTTTCTATGCCAACCAAAGTCTTCATAAAGACATACACACACGTACGTCCTCGGTTTAGTACTCTGGAAATATGAGTTTCTCCATTGGAGGAGCTCTCTTGGACCATGTGGAGTGTAACATCTTCTTTTCTTCACCTTGCGATCCCTTTTTTTTTCTCTCATACGAATATATACACTCGAGCAACATATACATACGTGTACGTATACGTTTATCAAATTTTTTCTTCTAATTTGTCAATTTTTAACTTTATTTTCTCGCAATAAAAAGAACACGTGAAATGGAAAGGATGAAGCAACATTTTTCCACTAATTTCGTAATTAAAAATCGTTTTTTTTACGCGAATCTCATTATTTTTTCATCTTACATCTGACACTAACCGTCTCATGATGTCATCCAGATGAGAACCTTTCGCTGTTATCCTTATCCCTAGTATAAACTGTGGTTTGGAAGTCTACATTTTTTATGTTTTTATCTCATCTTAATAAAAGATGAGAGTAAATTTATTCCGTGCAATTTAAAAAGTCATCGATAGTGCCATAAATATGAAAAAAGCGGGAAACTGGGACATTTCGAAAATTCACAGCTCACTAACCAGCTAAAATACATTCTAAAAAATTTCAGTGTTGTTTGGGTATAGAATAAGGCATATTCCCTGAAAATTTCAAGCAATTTCGTTGAGGTAGAAAAAAGTTACAGCTGTTAGAAAACAGCGATTTTTCAGAAATCAAGTAGCTTTGAGAGGCCGTGTATACGATGGAACGTGGCAATATATAAAAATTAGTATATGTAGTGATAGAATATACTTAGATGAAAAATTTAAGCCGTCTTAAAGTCGTCTACTTGAAAAATTATCGCTCCGGCATCTTTTAAAAAATACGGGAAATTTGGTAAAAAAAAGTAATTAAAAAAAGGGTGCTAACTTAACCAGATTTTCGTTTGGAGTGAAATACTATTTTTTTCTCAAAAGTGGAAGATTGACGAAGAAAAATGCCGCTTCATACGAGTCGTTGAGCTTCATAGAGTTCGCATGAAAAAATCGTGAAAATGGCTAATAAATTGACTTTGCAAGAATTTCAAAAAATTCTACAGCCGTCAAATTTTGCTAAATTGAGTTCAAATTTGGGGGATCGTCTTTTTTTATAACCTACTTTTCGAGAAAAAATCGGCAGCCAAATCGCTGACCCAAGCGCGCAGGCTGCGGTCGAAAAGTAATGGATCTGCCCATATATATATATATAATAAACAATTATAGTTGCGGCAAGTCCGTTGAACCCTCAACTCGGTGCGTACACGCTATCTCAGGCACGTGTATCGCATTTCTACTATTATAAAGGCAAGGACAAAATCAGTGTGGGTCACGCACGCTTAAGCATGCGCTGATGATGATGATGATGATGATCTTCGGGGCTTGGCTCTAACTTTGCATATATATGTTTTTCGTCTCTATATAATTATATCTATTTGTATATACGCGCAATTACGGACTATTCTGCACATTTTTAAAAATGACAGCCTTAAATATATTTCGACAAGTTTGTCATTAAGGTCCCTGAACAAAGGCTAAAGGAAATTGAATCGCATTGACGAGCTCTATTTTTTATGAACACGTCGAGATCACCTGCAAACACGCGGGTGTTCTTTTGTCTCCCTTAATTTTTGGGACAACTTAAAGGGCAAACTTTTGTAGGGTCTCTACCCTCTTGCTAAATCGATATTATATATGGCTCAGTGAAACAGAGCCGAGAACTAACGAAATAAAATACCTTTCTCGTATTGAATTTCTTTGTACCCCAAGCGAAGAAGATATCGTGTTATATGGTAGGGATTCCTGACCTCGTTACAACCGGGACAAGGTCGAATGCATTCTTTTTTTCTTTTTTTTTTTTTTTCTTTTTTTTCACCCGCACTCCTGTTGTCTCAGTCTCGAGCTATAATCATCGGTTATATGCATACCTATGAATATATAAATATTGTTTTACACGAGCCTCTTTACGTACGACGAGCGACTTCCGGTTGTCGTGACACCAGACGAAACTTCGATGATATGAGCTTATCGCTATCACCGTGAACATCCTCACGCATGCAGACTATTTTTCAATAACACGCGCGTCGATATCGCGTGAAGAACAAAACGAGTTGTAGAAAATTGATTTACGATTGCAATCAATTTCTCGCAAATAGATTGTAATTCATTTTTCGATAAGATATTGTGGATTGCGACATATTTCGATTATTAATTGCGCATATAAAGGATTTTATGAAATAATAAATAATATTTTGGAATAATTATTCTTTTAAATGTATACGATTGGATTGAATTTTTTAGCCAATCGTACCGCTTTTTTTTTTTTTTTCGAATTAATCTATCGACGCGCGTAAATGCAATTAAATCTATTAAAATCCATTGGAATTTTAAAGATTTGCGAAAAATGCGAAAACTGCTATAAATCGAATTGAAATAATGCAATCGATCGAATTCTCGAAGAAATATGAAGAAAAATGTCGAATAATTCAATGAACTAAATTAATTGCTTTTGCTTCTCGATATTTATTGCGAAAAATGTCTATAAATCGAGCTCCCACAAAAATTCAAATCGATCACGAACGACAAATGTTATCATTATTTTTTTTTGTTTTTATCGATGTTGCAGAGGAGGAAATTGACGTGGTGACGTTCGAGAAGCCATGCAGACCGGCGGCATTGCCAACTTATCCGAGCATAGCGGATCAGCAACATTTTCAATTGACGGTAAAGAGCGCCCTGAAGGAAAAACCGGTAACGACGCCACGGCCGCGTGGTCGACCGCCGTCGAGCGGTATACCGCGAAAGCGTAGCGCACCGAATGATTCAAAGCCGACGAAACGCGCGAAGCATCGACCTTATCAGAGCCGTTCGAAAGTAACGAAAAACAATAGTCCACCGACACCGGCTGCGTCACCGCTGAAATCGTCATCGCCGATTGGGACGTTACAAGCGAGTGTGGGGGCGGCGGGAACATCGAGAAGCTCGTCGTCGGACGACGAGCCCGACACGGAAAAACGAAGTTTGCACAACAATATGGAACGTCAGAGGCGAATAGAGCTGAGAAATGCGTTCGAGGATTTGCGTTTGCTCGTGCCGGAAATCGAGGACAAAGAGAAGGCCCCGAAAGTCGCCATTTTAAGGCAGGCGGCAATTTACTGTGATAAATTGACGGAAATCGATCGAGCCACAAACGCTAAAGTAATGGAAATGAAGAGACGACAAGAGAGGCTCAGAGCGAAGCTCAGTCAACTCAGAAGAAGTTTAGCCATGACTCGTTGAGAGTCTTTCCCCCCACCGATCCTTAAAAAAAAAAAAAAAACACCACTAAAAACACTCTTTCGAATGTCCCCAAAACTACCCTGAAAAATGTTGTTTGGGGCACGAGAAAAATCGTGTAAAAACTCAAAACCCTTCATCTCGAGTGTGTTGCATCTGTTTTTTCCGCCCCTCGGAGAGAGAGAGAGAGAGAGCGAGAAAAACGAGAAAAAAATCATTTTTGTTTGGCCCACACGATTCATTGAAATATTGTTGTTTTTTTTTTAATTGCACATTTTGTTCTTTTTTTTATCCAAAATTTTGCATATTTTTATTCGATTGAGAATATTGTTTTTTTTTTTAATCGTAGTGACGAAAAGAGAAAAAAAAATGCGATAAAAGACGAGAAAATCATTTTTCTCGTCTTTTATCGTCGCAGGACTTACAATGAGAATAAATACGCAAGGGCGGTAAGCTAGTATTCTTTGGCTAATTTCGCAATCTCTCTTCGAGGAAAGTGGCAGAGAAAAAAAAAGGAAGAAACGATGAAAGAAAAAGGGGAACAACAACACAACGCGAACGTGAGAATTCGAGGAAATTTCACGAGTCTCCAGACAGCCCGATTTGTGGCGATTGTTCATTTCTGCATGTACGTCAAACGGCCACATACACACACCCATATATATATATATATATATATATATATATATATATATATATATATATATATATTACGCGCTAATGTACATAGATAAGAGAGGAAGAAAAAATTAAACACTTATGTAAAGCTCCGATACTCGCTTGTTTTGAAAAAAAAAGAAAAAAGAAAAAAAGAAATAAACCTTTTTTTCATGTTGTATAGACACGGAAACGTGGGGGTGATTTACTATTATTATTTTTTTCACAATCGATCGTTTGCAGTACGAAAGGAGCCGGGAAAAGAGCGAAAGACAGAGAGAGAGAGAAAGAGAAAGGGGAAAACAATTGATTGGTTATTTTTTTATAACGAGAAGCAAATAATTGCTTATTATTAATGAGACGAGAAAAATGAGAAAGAAGAAACAAGAGAATCTTGTACATCAGGATTATTTATCGCTTTAAACATAATAACGATAATAATAATCATAATACTATTAATGATGGTGATGATGATAATATACGATATATAACGGATGTGTAATCATCGAGATAGGGCTTTTTTAAGGACCGAAAAAATTTATTCGAGGTGATATTATTACGATGCTTTACTAGGCTAATATATGAATCGATTGCTTGAGATTTTTTTGTTTCATCACTTTCGGAAGAAAACCAAAACAAAAACAAAAAACAAAACGAAAGAATTGAATCGTTTCGAATTTTGGAGAAAATCACGTTTTTTCTCGTTTTCGTAATGAATTAATACAAAGAGATATAAATTGTTTCGAACTCGGTTGTCCGTGGAAATTTAGAAGAAAAAAAAAAGTTTCTACGATACTGACGAGGAAAGATTGAGGAGGAAAAATAGTAATGAAAATAATAAAAGGAAAAGTTAAAGCCGTTAACCAAGTCACCGTGAGTCGCCTATATATTTTTTCTACACGACGAAGATCGTTGCTTGGCACGAATTCACAAACTATAGCATATTTAATAAACAAATAAGTTTATAATCACGCGCACACACACACACACACACACACACACACACACACACACACACACACACACGTGAATATATAATTATATATGTAGAAATATATTTTCTACAAAGAATAAAAGAGACTTAGTTAGAAAATAGTGAATGAAATGGAGAGAAAAGAAAATAATTCAACTAAAATAATGACAGAAGACTTTTTCAGCCTCGGACAACCCCGTTTCGACGATTAAAATCCGCAGATTTTTTTTAACTGAATTTTCAATTTTTCTACTCTTGACACGAAATAATAAAGAAAATTAAACAAACACAAATAAAACCAAACTCACAAATTCTTCTTCCACCGAACTAACTTCCACGTGATAGGATTTAGAGTTAGAATTTAACAAAAAATAAAAAGATTAAGAGCGAAGAGAGCAAAAAAAAACTCGCTGTGCGAATTTCCTATGTTGAAAGGATTTTCCATTTTGTTTTCCGTTCTCCGAATCCCACGCGCCTCATATTCTCAGAAGGTAAATTTCTCGTTTCAAGAAACGAGATAAACCGAGGCGCGCAAAACACGCTTTTAAAAGATTGATACAAAAAATAACAATAGAAAACCACGATACTCGCTGTTAAAACAAAAGAAAAATCATTTTTGCCATTTTTCATTCGTTTTTCCACGTTTTCGAATTTTTCGTCATTATTATTATTATTATTATTATTATTATTATTATTATCATCATCATTATTATTATTATTATTACTGTTGTTTTATTCCTTCGTTTAGTTGTTTTGTCTTAATAATAAAAAAAAAAGAAAAACGAAAATGGATCGAGCGAAAGAAGTGTCTCGATTACATGCGAATGAACGAATTACAATTTCTTTCTCCTTTGGTTTATCGTTGCATGGCAAACCGGAAGGGGATTGGCCCCTCACGAGGAAAGAAGAGTAGATCCTCCGCGAGAGCAAGTGCAAATGCAAGAGACGATAAAAGCTAAGAAAAGAGTGCAAGAGAAAAAAATGTGAAAAAAGGGAAAGAGAGGAGGTGAAGAAGAAGAAGAAACAGAAATATTACCGGAAGTGACTGTAATATCTTGGTTAAAGATCCTGAAAGTGCGCTTGCACTCGCACGAGTTCTCCAATCCTTCCTGC
The DNA here is from genome assembly GCA_963989365.1 of Rhimphoctona megacephalus. Classification (NCBI taxonomy): domain Eukaryota; kingdom Metazoa; phylum Arthropoda; class Insecta; order Hymenoptera; family Ichneumonidae; genus Rhimphoctona; species Rhimphoctona megacephalus. The sequence goes on along the minus strand of OZ022421.1, from coordinate 15,942,559 downwards.
CTCATGGTGAATAATATTCATTTTTTTGCCCAAATAACACGTTTTTAACGCATATATACATAGTGTATATAAAACAAAAACAAAAGTTTCTATACTTAACTTACATTATACATATATATGTATGTATATGTGCATATAAAAAAAAATATATATATAAGTTTATACGATAAGTATATGAGGCATTCCACGCCATTTCGAGCGGCCGTGGCCTCGACCATTTTTAGTATTCCTGAAATTTTTTTATAAAATAGTACCCCATAGAAGGAATATCAACACAAATTTTTAGTTTTTTATCTCACGTCTTTCAAGAGAGACAATTTTTCAAAAAACCCAAATTTTAGAAAGTTCGGAAACGTTCTAACGCCGATATCTCTTAAACTAATCGACATATCGACAAATGTCAATATATCGATTTTTTTTCGTTTTGGTTCATACTTTTATAAAAAAAAAGGAAAAAAATTGTCCATTATCGTTGTCAACGTTTTTTCTGCATCTGAAGTAAAAACTATTTTTTTTAAAGACGATTGCCGTTTTTAATTTTTTTCAAAAAAATCTCTAATATAGTATGACCAATTATACCGATTTTTACCGCTGGTCCTATCGTGGGCCCATTTTTCCTTCTATTTTTTGTTGAGTAAACTAAATTTTTTGTATAGAAACTTGAAGTTTTTTGTATGAATCATATTTTAATCAAAGATATAACCAATTGCATAGTTTTTAAGCCTAGTTTTATTGTGATCAAATGGGTGTTTCCAATTTTCGTCGAAATTTTTTTTATCATTTTTTTTATCACCATTAATACTGGTAAGTATTAATTATAGTACACATTTACAATTAGTAATTATAGTACTCATTTTACAATTTTTAATCAAATCCAATAAGTAAAATATTTTATTTCTATTACTTTCATAGAAGAAATAATAAAAATTCTAAAATTTTCATTTCTTTCATTCATAAATTCTAACATAATTCATAACTTCTATTATTTCTTCCAGGCAAGTAATGGGAAAAAAAATTCTAAAAACTAAATAATAGAAATTCTCACATAATTCATAATTTTTATTATTTTTTCTAGAAAAGTAATGGAAAAAAAATTCTTTAACTTATTGGATCTGACTAAAAATTGTAAAATGAGTACTATAATTACTAATTGTACATGTGTATTATAATTAATACTTATCAGTATTACTAGTGATGAAAAAAATGATAAAAAAAAAATTTCGACGAAAATTGGAAACAACCATTTGATCACAATCAAACTAGGCTTAAAAATTATGCAATTGATTATATCTTTGAATAAAATATGATTCATACAAAAAACTTAATTTCTATAAAAAAAATTTAATTTATTGAACAGAAAATAGAAGGAAAAATGGGCCCACGATTGGACTAGCGTTAAAAATCGTATAATTGGTCATACTATTTTAGAGATTTTTTTTGAAAAAAATTAAAAATGGTAAAAGTCTTTAAAAATAATAGTTCTTACTTCGGATGCAGAAAAAACGTTGACAACGATAATTGACAATTGATAATTGAACTTTCTAGAAACCGGATTTTTCGAAAAATTGTAATTTTTTTTGTAAATTGTAATTTGTAAATTACATTGTACTTTTTTGTACATTGTACATTGGAAAAATTGTAATTTGTAAAATTGGATTTTTTGAAAAATTGTAACTCTTGAAAGACGTGAGATAAAAATCTAAACATTGGTTTGGATATTTCGTCCACGAGGTACTATTTTATAAAAAAAATTCTGAAAAATTAAAAATGGTTAAGGCCACGGCCGCTCGAAATGGCGTGGAATGCCTCACACACACATATATATATATATATATATATATAATTTAAAACTTTCGGGGATTGATCGATGCAAAAAAAAACTGAGAGTGAGTAATTATTGATTTGAAATAATGATGATGAATGAACTTGGTGCAGAGGACGGGAGAGATAATAAATATAACAATCGAAAAGAACGGAAAAAAGGAAACAGTTAGGGTGATAGTAATCTTATTATTGTTATATCATTTTAATTGATCGTACCATTGCTTTGATTATTCTTGATACGACTTTATTATTATTATTATTATGTTTATTATTAGTACTATTATTATTCATTATTATTACATCATTTATTATTACGATTATAAAGATATAATCTGACGTTCTATTAATGCATATTGCGAAATGTCTCTTATATAAACAGTAGACGAAACGTGGAAGTTGGTTTATTCTTCTTTTTTTCTGTTTAATTGCTCTATTAAAACGATTATAAAAAGAATTTTGTTCGATTTATGAATTATATATTATTTGAGCGATAAAACAAATTGATTGTTGGATGTTGCTCGAGATTGGTTTTCAGTGGGAATCGCGATTGAATCGTGAAATTATAAGGGAAAAAGAGACGAAGTGAGAGACGCGGTGAACGGGGAGAGGAAAAAAAATCATGCAAGAAAAATTGAATAATGAAGTTAATTGAAAACAAAGAAAAATAGCACGGGACGTGGAAAAATAATGTGTTCATTAAATCTGTAGGTAACAGTATTCGATTAATCGCTTGAACATTGGTACGTGATTCGTGAGGAGGGAAAAATATGACAACAAAAAATAAGGGGAATGGGAAACGACGAAAGGAGGGAAAAGAAAAGGAGTTAAGAAAGGGAGAGAAAGATTGGAGAAAAATACAATAGCAATGCAGACCAAACAGGAAACTCCAGGTAGCCACACAATAGAGTAGCGGAAAGACGGGTGAATAATAAATTTAAGAATAAAAAAATGCCCAACAGAGAGAGGGAAAAGAATAACGTCTCTCGAGGGGAGGGGGGGGGGATAAATTGTAGCGGAGATGGAGAGTGGGCGAGTATATTCGAGGGAAGTTGAATGAATTGAGATACAAGTAGAGTAAGAGAGAGAGGGAGGGAGAGAACAAGAAGGTAAAAAAATTTACCAACGGTAAATAATAACTCGAAGAGAGGAAGGCTCTCGTGAATTTATCGTCGTGAAAAACGTGCACGTGCATATCGTTGCACACCGACAACTAATTAAGCCAGTTGAACACTGATGTATTACAAAAAATGGGGCTCCGTTTATAATTATATATATATATATAATTATCAAGTCCAAGGACGTTCCGTACGAAAAAAAATTGCACGGGGGCTCTCATGCAATTTTTTACTGTTCGAATCTTTGACTGACCAACTTAATTGCAATTTAGAAATGGCCTGGAATCTGTATATACATAACACAAAAAATATATGTATGAAAACGAAATAAATCAAAACTGCTAAAAAGTTTTTTTCTTTAATAAAATAAAAAAAAAATGTTTTCTTTGTAATATATTTTGATTGATTTCTTAAAATTAGTTGGGAATATGAGAATTTTATAATTAATTACCGAAAACTAAATAAATTCTGATTATTTGAGTTTTTTTTCGCGTTTGTTGTTTTGTCATTGCTCGAAGCCGAAACTGAAAACGAACGAATTTGTGAAAAGTTTTGAACTCTTCATATATTTCACCCTGAGCCGAAATTTTATTAGTATCGGTGAAATGTTTTCTCTCTTTTTCTTAATTCCGAGAAATTTAATATCTCTTTTGCTCTCGCTGTCTCACGCTCACTCTCTTTGTCGAGGGATACACAACGGGTTTCACGGAGACAGGGATGAACGTTGCGAAGTTTATCTTTGTACTCGAGGCAAAATATTTACCCGGAGATTTAAGAATTTCGGGACAGACGCACTTGAGTATGTCCATTGAAGACGACTCGAGGTCGAGTTGACGTGAAATTTTTTTTTCTCTATTTCGGTACGTCGATCGTGCGAAATGACAATTGGGGGAAAAAATCTCTCACTTTAGACTCGCGAACCAATGTTTTTTCTGCTCTGCGTTCACTTACCTGTATATATATGCTTTATTTACATTTTTTTCATCATTGACCATCGCTCAAAAATGTTGAAAGCTTGCTGGCGACGAATTCTGGGTTAAAAAAAAAAAAAGAAATTGTTTCTAAAATATGGTGTTTACGAAGTGGAACATAAATTGTAAATGACGGCGCGCCCTTGTCTCTCGATTTCCCTCTCCCTCTCTTTCTGGATTTACATCTGGGCTGCGATCTACCTTTTAACTCGTGCAATTTATAGCGACTTTTACAATTTCGAATAATTTATGGAAATAATTATCGGAGAAAAAACAAAAAAATATGAAAAATCAATAAAAAAAAAAATTAATGATTATAAGGATGAATAAAAAAGGTGTAAATCTTGTTATACACGTTATATAAATACGTTGTGTACAAGCGATCGAGGATTTTGGGGAAAGAAGAAAGAAGGGGGAGAGTTTTATCTCAGGAATATTTTTTTCGTTTTAATTTTTTTTTTTTACTACTGATACAATTCACGAAACAAGGAGGCAAAAAAAAGAAAATGAAAAAAATAACAGATGGCATGGGGGAGGGGAAGGGGGCGCTGTCGTCTTCTTTATAAAGAGTGCAAACGTACCTGTTAGCCACATAGACATTAAAAATAATAGAATATAGATTAAAAAAAATATTATCGGTAAAGGACGCGCGAAAAAGTGAATGACTTTTTCATTATATCTTTTTTTTGTTTTTCTCGCTAATCCGACGAAGTCTGCTATATACAAGAATTTAGGTATCGGCGCGCATATTTTTTACCCAATGGTTCATTAAGACGCGCATTTAAATATCTATATTAATAATGTTTATTTCGTTTTTTTTTTTTCATCGGCAAGTTATATTTCTCGTTTTCTTATTTTTATTTTTATTTTTTTTTTTCGGCGTTTATGTCTTCGATCGTTCGTAGTTCAATAAAAGAAAAAAATTATGTTTGAAACGAATATTACGTATTTTTTCTTTTCTTTCTTTCCTTCGCCTTCCCGTTTTTTTTTTGACGTTTCGTTGCTGGGCCTGATTATCGTTCGAATGAAAATTTTATAAAATCGAAGTTTGCGGTTTTTCGTTTTCGTTCCGTACTTTTTCTTTCGTTTTTCTTCAATTTTGTTACACCGTTGATTAAAAGACTGTTTATTTTTTTTTCTTTTTTTACATTTATACATGTTGCAGCGAGGCTCGATGGGAACGAAATATATATATATATATATATATATATATATATATATATATATATATATATATATTAAAAATGTTAAGTGCTGTTCGCTTATTTAATTTGTACGATAAAAACCAATAACGATAATATTTAGCCTTCACGAAACTCTAATGATAAACAAAATGCAAATAAAGAGATGCTTCGAAGATTTCATAATACTTACATAAGTACGGAGATAAAAATAAAAATTGAAGGCATAAAATAGAGAGAGAGTGGAGACCGCAAACAAAATGGAAAAATCTGCAGAAGTAACATTTTCACAAATAATAATAATAGTAATAATAATAATAATTATTATTATAATTATAATTATAACTATAGTAATGATAGAAATAACGATAATACGTTAGGTTTTTTATTCAGAGGAGATCAAATATTTTTTATTTGGCCCAATTTATTTTTATACGTTACGAGAGATAGAGGACGAAATGAGCAAAGTTGCTGAATTAGTAAAAAAAAAAACAAAACAAAACAAACAAGAAAAAGGAAAAAAAAATATAAAAAAAGAAGAGTTCTAAGAGGTTTTATAAAAGAAAAACAGGAAAAAATAAATTTCCCTCGGTGAGGAACGAAATTACGAAACAGTTTTAAGATTCAATTAAATAAATAAATGAAAAAATAGAAAAAAGCTTGCAGTTGATGATATTGAGGTGTGGAACTCCAGAAGAAAAAACAATATGCCAGAAGATTGGCGATATAAATAAACTTATAGAATCTCTTATTTTTTCATGAAAATCAGTTCAGAAAACAGAGGGTGCATGCAAAAAAAATGAAAACGTGACTTTCGTTTCCCCTGTAGAAAAAAGGTTCAACGCACCTTTTTTCGGGACGAAGAAAAAATAATAATAATAATAATAAGTACCGCAGAGACTTAGCCGCTTTAAAGGGAGGTAAAATTGTCCGGAATAAAAATAAAAAAAAAAAAAACATACCGATTTTCCGTAGAAACGATGAAAAATATATATCATCGAGGAAATATTTTATTTTGAAGAATTTTTAAAAAATTTCTACATTGAACAGAAATAATGATGACGTCGGCTGGAAAAATAATTAGGTACCGTTCAAGTACGGAAACTTGAAAGAAAAAAAAAAAAATTGCTTGAAAAAAATGTAATGTACTTAATGAATAAAGTTCAATTTAAATCCGGATTAATTTTAACCGACCCGCAATCCATTGTACCTACTCGAGATAGCAATCCAAGATTGATCGACGAAAAATTGAAAAAAATAAAATAAAATAAATGAATAAAAAAAACAAAAATGAATAAAAGAGAAAAAAATGAGCTACTTTATTCCAGAAAAAAGGAAATCGACGTTTTTTTCTTCTTCGCGTCGAGGCTTTGTTTCCTCTTTAAAAAAATAAAATTTACACACATACACACAAACACTACACAGTTATAAAAAAAAAAAAAACGTCGAAATTAAATCAACTCTGTATTTAGGGCTAATGAAGAAAAGAAATAGAAAAAGAGCGGAGAGATAAACAAAAAGGTGGTACATTTAACTACATTTTTTTTTAAAAAACCTAACGATTAAGGATTTATTATAATATTTAATATACACACGAGAGGAGGGTTCATATTTTTACGCTGCAAACGTTTATTAAGGCTAACCGTTAAGAATATATACATTATATAAAATTTGTAAATCTCTACAATTTGCGATCCTTTATTAATTATATTATTAATATAATATAAACTTCTCGCCTACGTCTTGCACGATTGTAGAAAACTGCAAAGTGAAGAGAAAGAAAAAAAGCCAAACGAAAATTCGAAAAGACAGCAAAATGGACGCAAAAATTGGGCAACAAAACCAAAATGTTGACGGAATTTTTCGAGAAATTGCAAACAAGAGTACTACGTTTTTGTTCCTTTGGGCGAGTGTATTTTTTTTTTTCGTGAGCGAGACGAAAGGACGAAACGCGATCGATTTTCCATACGTGCGTGTGTGTGTGTGTGTGTGTGTGTGTGGAAACGAAAAAAAAAGAAAATGAATGAAAGTTGCGTTAAAAAGTGGGGGAAAACGGTGAAATATTAGAAAGCAAATTGGAGAGTGCTGAAACAGAAAATCCGCAAAAGAGCGATTACAAACAAATGTTCCCAATTTCATTACGAAAAAAAAAAAAAACAAGACGCTGCCGCGTCTCTAGATTTCTGTACTTAAACCATTGACCTGTTGACTACTTTGATTTTTTGTTCGCTCGAGTACGACACATCGATGCAAGAAAAATTTCATTGGTTCATCGAAACAAAATAAGAAATATTAAAAAATACCATTAGAGTTTTTTTCAGGGCCAAGGCCACTCCAGCACTCGGAAAAAACAGTCCCATTTCAATATTTTTCAATGGAAACACAGTTGATGCCATCCAAAATCTGCTTGAAGACAAATACAAATTCACATATTTTTTTCCGTAAAATGGCGGCGTTAGACTTCTCGGAAAATTTTCGGCGTAGAACAAAAAACGTACCGATTTTACGATTGTTGGTAAAATATTTTAGCTATAAACAAGTTTTCACGTATTTTTTTTATGAAATCAAAACTTTTTGTTCAACCGGGCGCCATTTTTACAAAAAATAGTATTTTTCGATTTCCATACGCAGTTCAATAGCTAATCTTATAACAAACCCAACATTTTTTGGTTTTTTGTTCTAGCCCGAAAAATACTCGAGAAATCTTACCAGCTGCGGAAAACTGTCCATAAAAAGAGCTCAGCTCTAGCGCCGCCATTTTTTGATGAAAATTGTTTAAAAAATTTGTGAACACCCTTTAAAGTATGTACAATAAGCATCTTTCAACAGATTTTGTACTGCATTAACTGTGTTCCCATAAAAAAATGTTAAAATTGGGCTGTTTTTTACGGGCGCTAGAGGGCCTTACTCCTTAAGGAAAAATACTAGAATTAAAAAATTGAAGTTATCAAGGTGAATTGGGTCGTCGCTCTGCTCGTTTTTTGTTCGAGTCGCATCTCGAAGTGAGTCGGAAGTGGGCGTAATTCGTCGGCCGGATTCACGACGACGCCAACTTGCGAATCATTCCTCAATTTCTCTCTCTATAGACGTATATATAAATATATATACGCTTTATATGTGTATTTGGGGACGAATATATATATTTGTGAAGAAAAATATATATTTTCAAATCGTCATATGCCTCCTGAGCTTCGTAATTAAAGAAAATGACTTTCAGTTTTTACCCCCACCACGGCGAATCGTTTTATTCAGAGATAATATACTCAGGCGAGCCTCGGGCCAGCAGACGACAGAACTGTCAAATATACTTGTCCCGAGACTCTACCGAGTCTCTTGATATTTGGTAAGGTTCGCGGGCGTTGCGCGCTCGAATGTGTATGTTTGAGGTAATGTGCGTTCGTCTTTACTTTTGCAAGCTGGTAATGAGAGGAAACGCCGCATGGAACTTTGAGAACTTGAGATTTCGAGATACATTTCGATGAGCATCTCAAAATTTTTACTCCGAGGACAACGTGTCTCTTTTTTTTACAAATATATATATTAGTTTTCATTTCGTTTTATCATTACGAAAAACAACGAGAAAAGCACGAAGATTTTTTCCAGATCTTTTTTTCTCCACCTCGTCGTTTTTTTTTAGATTTATTATATTTAAAAGAAATAATAGAAGGTCCGAAAGTTCCTTGACATTTATATTTCAAAGTATCTTATTATATTAATAAAAACACTGTAATAACTGACAATCATTCTTTTATTCTTCCTGTCCCACCATTTTCCTCGATTTTCAAATGATCGCATTTTTTTCATTTAATTTTTGGAAAATCAAACGTATCGATAATTCAGTTTGAGCTCGATTTTTTTGGGCCACAATGCTGTCAATTATTGGGTTTTAAACTTAATTCCCGCTGTTTTATATGAGATGGGGTAACTAGTATTATTTTCATAGAAGTAACACTAAAACTATACTGGATTGAAGTATTCGATATAACTTGCAATATTCAGTATTCGAGAGTGAATTCACTTGTACACACTACTTTTTCTATAATAACGAAAATGTCAGGTTTTGAATCAACGAAACAGCATATACGGGAAGCTTTGCTTTTTTGCTTTAATTTAAGAAAAAATGCTGCTGATAGTCATCGCTTGCTTCAAGAAGCTTATGGTGAACACGCCCTATCTGAAACAACGTGCAGAGATTGGTTTAGACGATTCAAAAGTGGCGATTTTGACATTAAAGACAAAGAACATCCAGGACAGCCGAAAAAATTTGAAGATGAAGAATTGGAAACCTTACTCAATGAAGATCGATGTCAGACCCTTAAAGAATTGCCTAATACATTAAACGTTACTGAAATGGCTATTAGCAAACGTTTACATAATGTTGGACTGATTCAAAAAGCGGGAAATTGGTTACCACATCAATTAAACGAGAGACAACTCGAAAAGCGAAAAACGATTTGTGAATTGCTGCTTGAACGATGCGAAAAGAAGTCATTTTTACATCGAATCATGACTGGCGATAAGAAATGGATTTATTATGAAAATCCCAAACGATAAAAAGCATGCGTACTGCCAGGTGAATCAGGTCCATCAACGCTAAAACGTAATATTCATGCTCAAAGGTGATGCTGTGTGTTTGGTGGGATCAAGAAGGTATGGTGTACCACGAGTTGTTGAAATCGGGTGAAACAATCACAGCTCTTCGCTATAAACAACAATTAATGAAACTAAACCAGGAATTGAGAAAAATAGCGGCCTGAGTAGGCCAAACGTCATTACAAACTAATTTTGCTCGCCACAATGCTCGGCCACATGTAGCAGAAACCGTAAAGAAGTACATAAAGTACATGAACTGGGAAGTCTTACCTCATGCGTCGTGTTCATCGGACATAGTACCGTCTGATTTTATCATTTGTTTCGAGCGATTGAGATTCTTTTGAAGATATCAAAAAATGGATCGATGAATGGATCGCCTCAAAAAGCAACGTTTTCTATTGGCGCAGAATCCATTTGTTGCGTGAAAGATGGGAAAAGGTTGTAGCTTCTGAAGGACAATACTTCGAATAAAATAGGATGTACCGTAAACTATAAATAATTTTTTATTTTTCTTTTATTGAAAAACAACGGGAATTAAGTTCAAAACCCAATACAATGTCAAATTAATGACGTATGAAGTATCCAAAATGGAAGGCAATTTTTTTAACATCGAATTTGATACTAATTTAAATAATATCGAATTAGTGAATAAGTGATTGACAACGAATAATGAAGAGGGACGAAAATGTTCGTATCAATTAAGTTTTTATAATTTATTCATAAATTTGATTAATAAAGTATGATGATTCACTTTTGTTTCATACGGAACCGGATTATTAATGATTTTTTTACGGCTGGAAAAAACTGCGAGGTCGTTGGAATTATGTGTCGACAGTACTACAACTTTATTCTTCGTTTCTCCATTCTTAAATAACTGTATGGGCAAAAATTTGTATTCTGGCACTTCTCTATTCCTAAATATGTCCATTTTTAAATAATTCTGTAGGGCTAATTAACTGTGTTCTTATAAAACCTTATTCTTAAGGGACAACACTACTGTGACGGCTTCAAAAAATCGATTTTTTGAAAACCATTTTAAAAAATCTAAAATACTTTTAAGATTGAAATGCCGTTGAACCCAGGTCGAAAAAATAATTATTTTCGTAGATATTGAATATTTTGTGGAGCGGTCCGCGACGCTCGGGGTCCCGCGCAGCTGGACGCCTTAGGGTCGCCAGGTATTCTTCCCGCCTTTCTCAGGTATTCTTTTGGCTCGTATGGGGACAATTATATATAAAAACGTATGGGGACGCGCCTCCGCGAAATCGTGAAAAAAAAGGATTGTCTGGCAGAGGAAAGCTCACCGGAAAATTGATTGACGAGTTGAGCACATATTACGGCTTGGCTATTCGGAGGAACAGCGATGATGTTGACAAAATGAGGAAGGCAATTTGGGCAACTATCAAACATAAAATGTCTACAGACAGTGAGCCACAACATGACGATTGCCCGGAAGGAGTCGAGTCGTGGTGTTCGTGGCAGCGCGCGGTCGCAAATGGTGATATTTCTAAATATCGCCATAAACCGCCTCTTCCTCAGGAAATATTGGAGGCAATTCAGCCAATCTTCGAAAATTTGAGCAGGGACGATTTGCTGCAGCGTTGTTTGGGCGGCTATACGCAAAACAATAACGAAAGCTACAATAAATCAGTTTGGGCAATAGCCCCCAAGTGCCAGTCCGGAAGCAAAAAAATCATTGATATTGCAACTGATATCGCGGTATTAGTGTTCAATGATGGCCTGAGAAGTCTCATGAAAGTACTGGAGACGTTGGGGATAACCATCGGCCCAAATTGTTTCAACTTTTGCGTTGAGACCGACGCAGCGCGGATCCAGCTCGCGGAGCGCTCGCTCACAGACGCTGCAAAAGAAGCGAGAAAAGCCTTAACAAGTTCGAGGAAAGAATCAGGAGACAACGATTTGCTTCTTGAAGGCCAGCTATATGGTGCCGGCATCGCTGATTGAAGGTCAATATTTTTTTTTTCAATTTATAACATAAATTAACAAACCTAAAACTTTGAACGCGTTTTTCTCAAAACCACTTTTTTGAGTGCGGCACGCAGCAGAACTCGAGCAATTTTTATCCGATCGACTTCAAATTTTTACTGTATCAATAAAAGTAGATTATCTAGAGAAGTACATAGGATTTTTTCGATATCTCAATAATTATAAAAGTTATAGCCTATTTTCGACGAGAAATTTTGCTCAAAAATCATTCTTTAATTTCAAAGGCGTGCCTATTTTTTAAAAATCAATATTTTTCCAAATCCCTACGTACTTCTCTTCAAAATATCATATTATTAACGAAAACACTCGGTATTTTTTTTCAGATCGACGTTGAAGAGAGTTCTGCTGCGTGCCGCGAACCACTGCGGAGATGACAGCACCTGACGCGAAAGCTTCCCCAGCGCCACCATGCGGCGTGAAAAATGTGAAAAAAATGTTTTTTGATACATTAATAAACAAGGAACAAAACCCAAAAAAAATTTTCGAATATCTCTTTTTTTCCCACAAAAAAAAATTCTTGAAAAATGTGAAAAAATAGGGGGTCACAGTGGTGTTGTCCGTTAAATATGTATGCTCGAAAATATGTCTACTCCAAAATATCTCAATTCTGTAATTATTATACTCTAAAATATGTCGTATCGGAATCATTTCTATTCCGATACATCTCTATTCTTATTTAAATCAAAAAACTATGATAAAATATCTCTATTCTTTTATATCTCTATTCTGACAGATCTCAATTTCGACACATCTTTGTTCCAAAACATCTCGCTTCCGATACTTCTCTATTCGTGCAAAAACAATTAAAAATCGAATATTACCGAGCACTTTGATTTTCAATTATTTTTGCACGAATAGAGATGTGGCGGAATAGAGAAATATCGGAAGAGAGATATTTTGGAACATAAATGTGTCGGAATTGAAATCTTTCAGAATAGAGATATAAAAAAATAGAGATATTTTGCCACAGAGAGTTTTTTGAATTAAGTAAGAATAGAGATATATCGGAATAGAAATGATTCCGATACGACGTATTTTAGAGTATAGAAATTACAGAATTGAAATATTTTGGAGTAGACATATTATCGAGCATACATATTTAAGAATAAGGTTTGATAAGAACACAGTTAATTAGCCCCACAGAGTTATTTAGTAATTGACATATTTAGGAATAGGAGAGAAGTGTCAGAATACAAATTTTTGCCCATAGAGCTATTTAAGAATGGAGAAATGACGATTAGAGTTGTAGCACGACTATAGATTAGAGATATTTACCTATAGAGTTGATGAAATACAGTATAGAGTTGGTGAAATACAAATATAATTAAGAATAGAGTTGTGTCAGAATAGAGAAATTTAGCATTTAGCCATAAAATTATTTAAGAATAGAGAAATGAAGAATAGAGTTGTAGTACTGGCCATGTGTCTATGTTGATTAGAGATAATTATTGTAATGTTTTTTTTTTTTCACTTTTCTTAATTTTATATCTCTCGATGTCGTAAGTAATATTCAGCCAGGCCCTCCCGCCACGGCGTGGGAACGCCATAAAAAATATGTTAAAACATGTCGTGGTGATAAGAAAATAAACGACACCGATATATTAGCAGTTCGGTTGAGTTTTTTTTCTCCTTTGTTTCTATCTTAGCTCTTCCTGACTATCGTTTAACGAGCTAGAAAAATATTTCGCTATCGAACCTCGCATTAACTCAAAACTCATGATAAATTCCTTGCATTCGTCAGATTGAAAAAAAATCATTTTTATTCTTCTACTATTTTATCATTTACTAAAGACCGAAATTTTTTATCACGACTTTTCCTAAACTCTAGACTTGCTCTGAAATAATTGGTCATTTAAAGTTGCCAGTGTAAAAATTATACTGGAACGTGGGAGGAAGAAGAGCAAAAATTGTAGGTATTTATTACCAAAAATGATTTTTTTTGGTTCAACGTAGTTGTTTCATCTCGATCACGTTAAAAAGTTAACTCTTCGATCAATGCATGAAAGGTTGCATTTAACTTGCGAAATAAACCAATAATGTTAATTTTTATATCTTATGGGGATGTAAAAACTCGAAAAGAATTGGAAAAAATGCCCGATATCAATTTTAGAGTTCCACAAAAAACAACGTTATCTACATCTCCTGAAGTACTCCTTTTTATTTACTTTCTGCATTTCCGAAGCTAAACGACCCAAATCCAATTTTTATTTTCAATAGCAAATGCTTTGAAAAAAATTTCAAATAATTTAATTTAAAAATTGAGCATTAGATAAAAAAATTGTCCAAAAGTTTCAGAGTATCGCGAGAAATGTAAGATTTGAAATTGGTTCCCATAAGAAACTCATATAAAAATGGGAAATCTTCCATAAGGAAAGGCTTTAGATAGAAAGGCTAATACGATTTTTTTCTTATAAAATTTGATAAATAAACCGCGTAGTTTAAAGCACGATATTACAAAAAAGTTTCACTTTTCGGTCAAAAAGGGGATAGCGCCGACAGATTTGGCATGGTCGCACATAACAGCTGATGCGATCGGCAAACGTAACCTTAGTTTTCTTTGACTTCCGAGTCATTGAGAATCTAATTCGTCAGTTTATATTTTTGTAAACTAATTATTTACCACGATTGTTGCCCATTAGAATCAACAAAAATTAAAAATATGAATATTCGATATAATAAAATAATAGCTGTGGGTAAAATAAATTTAGGCTTTTTTTGACTCCGAGGAACTAGTCGTGCCTCCTTAAACGCGAATAAGTGAATCTGATTTTGAAGGGTTAAATATGGAAAACTTGAATCAAGAAAATTATTAATTATTTTTCAACAAGGCTTAAGGTAGTTGGGAAGAGTTGAGTTGCACCGTTGACCATGTACTTTTTTGTATGGAATCGAAAGAAGATAATTTTTTTTACGTGTTTGTGAAATTTAAACTCTTTTTACCGTGTAGTTTTTAAGATATTAGCTTTTAAAAATACATTGCGAGCATAGGAGAATGCAGACGACAACATAGATTAGAATTTTTAATTCGAGAATACTCAAAAATTTCACCGTTGACCTACAAAAAAAAACTTATTGCTATAATCTACGATATGTGAAGAATCTTTCCCGAGAAATTTATATGGATAGCACGTGTTATTATTGAGAAATCACGGAAAGAAGAACACACATAGCAGTATCTCCTGGCTTGACTCGGACCTCTCTTTCTCTCGAAAGTCACCAGACAATCAAGATGGCGGTTCATCTAAGCCCGCCGTATTTGAATAACTCTGATTGTAGATATTGATATTAACGTGTTTTGAATGAGCAACAAAATGAAGTGAATTATTTGTGATGTAAACAATAATAATGCTTGTTAAATTCTCACATTTGTTTTTCCTTTTATTATAAAATTTGAACGTTTTTTTTTAAATTGTTTTTACTTTTATTACAAAATTCTTTCGACGTATTTTAATCAAATACAACAATTTATATTGTAAAGAGAATGTCCTTTTGCACAAGTTGATTTTCGCGATGTGTACACTTTTTCACGACTGAGCACTTTTCACATTTAATGTTGAAAATAGAAGCAAAACCGCGCTTCAATTCTGAATCAATAAAATTTATTGATAACGGTGTACAGCAATTATCACATCGCAATTGTTGCGCAAGGTATGAAACGTCAATTAGACAAATGCCTTTGACAAAATACATTGCTCAGGCAACGGAATTGGGATACTACCAGCTTCATTTCGAAGTCTTTTCTTTTTATTGATTTTCTCTAAATTCTCGATCGCACTTCGATGTTGACTGATTTTTTTTTCTGTCGTAAAACGACCCGTAGCCCGTAATTGAGCCATCACGCCGCAAAATTTTGGAGGTTATGTTCACGTTTTCACCGATTTGACGATCCGTTACTATAGTGCCGATGTGGGGAAAAGTTAGGTTGGGTGCGTCATTTAGTAACTAAGTCAAGCCAAGACCTTATTAAATTTCAATTGTTATTTAGATTATTTATAAGAGTTTATGCGATTTCGTAAATTTTATTTTCAATGAAAATGATTTCTAAAATCGGTTTTATAGATTAAATCGTCGATTTACATATTTGAAAAATGGACTACATTTGGACTCGGCCAAACTCTTCCGAACTACCTTAAATTCAATTTCACCCAAAATAAAGTATTTTATGCTGTCCTTCGATTCCAATGATATCTATTCACATTAATTTTTCGGACGTCACAGTAACTGGGTATATTCCTATAGCAGTGCAATTTAAATTATTTTTTTTCTACGTTCTATTTATATATATGTCGAAATTTACGACGTCAAATAGGACAAAAGAATAATAACACACGACCGCGAAAAACAAACGGGAAAAAATGTCTCATAAAGAAAACATAACATCGTTAAGGATATCGTAGTGGTTCAGTGTGGTCAATTGATCGTATATAAATTTTTTTTTGAACAACTACAAATTGGCACTATTACGGTTTATAAAATATTTTAGTAAATATTTACAATCACAACTTCTGCAAAAAATCGCTTTAAATTTTTTTCAAGTATTCTTATTGATAAAAAATGATGTCACAAATAATTTTAGAGAGGGAAGAAGGTAGGAGCGATGATTTTTTTATAAAAAAAATTTGTTTCCAAATTTTATATTTATCAATCACTATCGCTGTTGTCATCGTCATTGATTGTTTGAAAAAAAAATCCTTTATCGCAATAAGCAAAGTGTGAATGCGTTCGGTGTGATTCGGGAAATGTCGGCGGTATACAAATGCCGCTATGTATTCGCTCATGAAATATTTTCGACGCCCGTATTTTGGTATTGCAGAACAGAAGGTTTCAACTACCCTAGATTTGAAATAGTATTTCCATGTATTTAAGGTCTTTACCACCCTAGGTTTCAAATAGTATTCCCATGTATTTACTGTTTTAACCACCCTGGGTTTCAATCACCCTAAATTTGATTCGTATATGGTTTGGAACCATATATATTCAAACTGAGGATGGCGGAGACCTTAAATACATGGAGATACTATTTCAAACCTAGGGTGGTTCAAACCTAGGGTGATAGAGACCTTAAATACATGGAAATACTATTTCCATGTATTTACATGTAGTGCGCGCGCGCCCGAGCCCGCGCGCGTGTGTGTTTGTGTGTGCGCGCGCGCGTGTGCGCTTTGGTACCCAGTGTTACCTGGTACCCACCTGCTATACCTAATATCTTGATAAATTGTTTTTAGAATGACTGAGGGAAATGGATAGCTCAGAATAATTGATGTACGGAACGTAGTTTGAGAGTATTAATATGGATTTTTATTAAACAAGAACTAAAATGAAGAATATTAAAGAGTAAATTAGTATAAGTAATAACGCTCGGAATTAACACACTCAGATCTCGACTAATCTCGAAACGCACACTCGGAAAGGGTTGAAAAATCACTCGATCGCTCACACACACATGCACTATCGCTCAGAATGCTCTCGAGTAACTGCCGCTCTGGTTCATTCCCTCTCTCTCTCTCTCACACTCCTTCCTTACATTCCATTGGCTCACGCATGGATACGTTTACTCCCTCGCTCACTTTCTTTTTTCTTTCGTTATCAATCTTTACTACTCAATATTGCCACTTTTTTGTTTATTTTTTCACATTTGAAGATTTCCCCCTCCTTAAGATATTCCTTTCGCGGAGGACCATATTTTTTGGGCGCATAAGCAGAGCCCTCCACATTTGTTCATAAATTAGACTGCATTTTATTTAAAAAAATTATAACCAATTATTAATCCGAACTGTAAACATAAATCGAAAATTTCAGCTTAATTGTGTAAATTATGAAAGTTTTTGATATTTTTTGGAGAGCTACAAATGTCAACAACCGCACTGTCAAAGGGAGAAGCTAGACTTATTGTATTTGGTTAAGGCCTTACATACGTCCAGAATTTTCAAAAAATCGATTTTTTTTTTACAGATTATTATTCTCTATAGTTTTAGGCGTATTTCTGTGTAAGTCGATTGTACAAATTCCCCATAGATAGAAAGTTATTATAGAAAACGTGACTGCCCAACGAGAGTCTGATGCGCGCACTTGAAACTTTAAATGCATTTTTCTCAAAACTACTTTTTCTGGCACGGTCTGCATGATAACTCATACAGTTTTTAATATTTTTTGATGCTTTTTTTTTTAAATATTTGAAATTGTTTTCTTTATAGTCTGTCGAGTCGGATTTTTGATGTTGTGATTAAAAAAATTTATAAACATAATTAAAGTGTGACATTTATGACAAAATGCAGACTTTTTTTTAAACTGCCGTAAATTGCCAAAATTTTTCGAATTTCAAAAATCCGGCTCGACAGACTATAACTACAACTTTATTTTATAAGAATTTTTTAACGTTTTGCAGATCCATCAGCATTTCAAGAAGAAATGATGCAGACCGTGGAGCAACTTTTTTTCATAGTGCTTCGGGAAACGTGATTTTTTATGTTGTAATTAAAAAAAAAAAAATGAAATAAATTTTTTTAATAAAGTTTAAATACTAATAAACAATGTGTAAAAATTATTTTTATTAATTTCTATTGCTATCTCTTCTAAAAACAGTTTTTCTTTTAGCGCGTTTTAGGCGCTGCTGGACGTATGTAAACCCTTAAAAAAATAGTGAAATATGAGGGAGAATACGTATAAAGTACGCAGTGACATTGGTAAAAATATGAGCCAATTCGTAACGGCGAAAAACAAGAATATCGTTAAAAGTGTTGTAAAAACTGCCGAAGATAACATAACCTCTTGAACGTCGTGGCTACGAAAAATCGTCTGCTGATCACATTCTTTCAACTTCTATCGTGAATATTTTTTTCAAACGTCCGGCGACTCTCTGTTTTTGTCGTTGCTACGGAATCTTTAGAATTTAATTTAACCATAGGACAGTTTATATCAAACATCTGTCATTATTTAATATATGAATTATTAAATAGAAATGTGAGCAACGGGTCATCTCCATAAAGTGCCGTGTAAATTAGACGATTTTCATAGTTATAATTCTTTTCTAAAGGTTCGGTAACCTGGCTCGATATTTTTCTAATGAACTGAGATGTGTTTTTACTTTTATGTACAAAAAAATCTGTTAATTAGTGAATATTCGAGTTCGTGAAAACGACTTAATATTACAATATTCGAGTTCGAGAAAGGGACATAATATTACATGGGATACCATTTTTTGATGATAAAAAGCATTAAAAAAAAATTTGGAGCAGTTTTTCGCAGAAGTTGTGATTATAAATATTTACTGATATTTTTCTTTTATACATTCGTAATAAAACGACAGCAATCCTGATCAATGAGATAATATTTGAAGAAATTACTTATTTTTAATCATTCATTCGAGCTACTCGTCGTCAGCTGTTAAAAGTTATGAATTTTCCAAGCGAAGTCTGGTAACGCTAATGTGTAACGTTGCCAGCTCACTGTAAGAATTTTTCAGCGCGGACCGATCGAACGACTAATAATCGAATTTATTGAGGTTTTTCCAATTTTTAATTCCCGACTGCCCGCAGGGCAAAGACGGGAGTTATGCGTTTCACTGCGATCAGCTGATTGGGGCTATTTCTTTGTCACCACTTTTCTCCGAAACGGTGACAACTGTCTTGACCAATTTTCGCATGTACTTTCTATGTGTGACAGACAGTGTTCTTAGACATAGTTTGTTCAATTCTATTGCAAACTCGCTGAAATAATTAAGAATTATTAATATTCACATTCAAACGCATTTTGCCATATCGAAAGGGGACCCTTAT
This sequence comes from Rhimphoctona megacephalus, assembly GCA_963989365.1. Classification (NCBI taxonomy): domain Eukaryota; kingdom Metazoa; phylum Arthropoda; class Insecta; order Hymenoptera; family Ichneumonidae; genus Rhimphoctona; species Rhimphoctona megacephalus. Next base: position 15,923,093 of record OZ022421.1, on the reverse strand, counting down.
TCGACTATCGCCAAATTCACATCCTTGTGCGTTGCTAATTTCAATCCGAACCGGCGCGCGTCTGTCTATACAGTTCGTCTATATACATGTATATATTGTTTTTTTGTGTGTTATAATTGCATGTGTTTTCTGTGTGTGGCAGACAGTGTTCTTCGACATAGTTTGTTAAAATCTATTGCAAACTCGCTGAAATTATTAATATTCACATTCAAACTCATTTTGCCATATCGAAAGATAAGGTAGTCCTCGACTTTTTTTTTAGGTTACGCGTTTCGCTGCGATCATTATTTTTATTTAATATAATAAAGTTTTGTGTTGTAGTGATTTTCTTACTCTTATTTTTTTTTAAATTTATTATTTTTTATTACTGCGTGACACACAAAGTGAATTTAAAAATAAGAGTAATAAAAAGCCGTGTAAAGTGCTACGAACTCAAAGCAACAACAATGAACGAAATCGACAACGAAAGTACATAAACATGAAATTTTATTGCGTTATTGAAAGTTACAGTGATTTTTTTTATTTTTTCAAGTAGACTGATCAATATACAGATTTTAATAGTAAATTTGACAAACGAACAAATTGGGAAGAACAAAACTTTAAATTTTTTAATTTAGCAAATGTACAAGTGAACAAAATTATATTTTTAATAAAAAGATTCCAATAACATTTTTTGTGAAATTTTATTAGTAATTTTATTTTTTAGTGCGTACACAGAATGAGCTTATAAATAAAACCGTGTTTAATTTTTTCATCATGCAAAGTGAATTTTAACAAAACTTTATAGCATTTTAGAAAATTACATCATTTTTTTTAATGAGCGAACTTGTCAATATTTTATTAGTACAAATTTGAAAGAAAACAAGTTATTTGAGTGTAAATTTGACAAAAAACAAGTTATTATTACTACGCACACACAAACTGAATTAAAAAAGAAATACATAAACGTGAAGTTTGAAAAATTATAGGTTACAATTTTTCAACTAATCGAACTTAGCAACAGTATTTCTTTTAAGTATGAATCCGACAAAAAAACGAATAAAGTTGGGACAAACAAAACTTTAAATTTATAAATTCAACAAACGTAGAATGGAGAAAATGTGTAAAAAAAAGAGAACTTTTTATGGAAGTACATATAAATCTGACAAAAAACCACAATAAAATCGGGAAAAACAAAACTTTGGATTTATATATTCGACGAACGTTTACTGAAAAAAGCTATATTTATAAAAATGAACATTTATAATAAAAAATATATTTTTTTAATTCAATTTTTTTTAAATGTTTCAAAAAAGAATGAAGTAAATATTAAAAAAATGAATTAACGGGACAGACCTAGTTAGAATTTTCGAAAAATCGATTTTTTTTTTATTTCATTTTCAAAAAGTAGAATCTCTTACGAACATTTTCCGCCCAGGTAAATGTAAATCGGACCATTATTCGCCGAAATACAAGACTTTGTAGCACGTCGTGTCTGAGCCATAGGTAAGCAGGTAGCGGACTTCAAGTGCGTTTTTCTCGAAACCATGTTTTTGAAGTCGGTGATCACTGTAGCTCGAGAACGGCTTTACCGATCGGGTTGAAATTTATATCACTTCTTCTATACATGGTAGTCCTCCATATGAACGAAGGATTTTTTTTTGGATAATTATTTTTATTTTTAATAGCAAAAAATGGAACTGATATTTTGGTCAAAAAAACACTTTTGACTTTTAACGGCCGCCATTTTGTGAAAAATGGAAATTTTTCAAAACCCTTCGTTCAACTGGAGCATTATATCATTAACTAAAAATCCCCTCCGTTTTTTTTGTTTCAGATGAGCCGTTGCAGCGTGAGCTTGATCACCGCAAACCGTGTTTTTTTTTGCAGCGTCCTCGGCAATTGACGGTCACCAGCTTATTTCGATATGTATTGCGTTGAAAAAATTGCAACATATACATTACATATGTATCTTTTAAACGGAAGAACTTTTGTTGTGAATTATTTTATCGTTTGACCAAAAAAAAATCGGAAAAAAGGCCTTTTTTTTGACGTTCCAACTAGGTCTGTCCCGTTAACTTAACATCCACCACCAAAAGTAAATACTAGTGAATTTTAAAAAGAGTGAAATAAAAATTGTTTTAAAAAACAAAAAATTCCCGACTGCTATAATATATATAACTTCATAAAAATATATTTTTATAAAATATTTATAAAAAAGAATGAGAGAAATTTCCAAAAAAGCCAAAAGTAGATACTAGTGAATTTTAAAAACTGTGAAATATAAATTGTTTTAAAAAACAAAAAACTCCCGACTGCTATAATATATATAACTTCATAAAAATATATTTTTATAAAATATTTATAAAAAAGAATGAAAGGAATTTCCAAAAAAGCCAAAAGTAGATACTAGTGAATTTTAAAAAGTGTGAAATAAAAATTGTTTTAAAAAACAAAAAACTCCCGACTGCTATAATATATATAACTTCATAAAAATATATTTTTATAAAATATTTATAAAAAAGAATGAAAGAAATTTCCAAAAAAAGATTTATTTTGAAACTCCCCCGCCAAAAATAGATAGTAGTGAACTTGAAAAAGTGTGAAATAAAAATTGATCAGAAATAATACACATAGATAAAAAATAATTCAATTGGTTAGTGTAACTCCCTCGACATTCAATTTTTATGGTTAATGTTAATTGATGGTAGGATAAGTCATTTACATGCGAAAAATCAAAATCAAAAAGTAATTATCAAAGTTAAATAATTGTACGAAAAATGTAGATGATGAAAAAAATGTACAATTTACATAAAATTAACAAATGTTATAATTAAATTCGATTATAATTATAACATTTGTTAATTTTATGTAAATTGTACATTTTTTTCATCATTAACATTTTTCGTACAATTATTTAACTTTGATAATTACTTTATGATTTTTATTTTTCGCATGTAAATAACTTATCCTACCGTCAATTAACATTAACCATAAAAATTGAATGTCGAGGGAGTTACACTAACCAATTGAATGATTTTTTATCTATATGTATTATTTCTGATCAATTTTTATTTCACACTTTTTCAAGTTCACTACTATCTACTTTTGGCGGGGGGGTTTCAAAATAAATCTTTTTTTGGAAATTTCTTTCATTCTTTTTTATAAATATTTTATAAAAATATATTTTTATGAAGTTATATATATTATAGTAGTCGGGAGTTTTTTGTTTTTTAAAACAATTTTTAACTCAACATTTTGCAAGAACTAATTCGGTAACTCGTTTTTTTACGTTACGATATCAATCATTGATGATGGATTTATAACTGAGAATCAAAACTTTATGGTTATCTAATAATTAAATATATGTAATATATGATCGGAATAAAATCCGAAGGGTTACGTCATGACACCGGGTTAAAGTTACAAATTTTGGAATTTAATTTCTCATTTGAATTATCGGTAAAGGGTTCCCAATTTTTTTCTGAAGAAAATAGTTCAATCGACAACATGTTTTAAATCTGATATCTTGTCTAATACTCGACCTTTCGCTACGACCTCCTTAAATGAACATTATTTAAATGTTTACTTGACATATGTAAAATAAAGCAGACAGAAGGAAAAAAATCATTATTTCCAATCGAAAGGGATATTGATAAATGCTGAATATTTTATTATTTTTTTTTTGAATTTATTGCGACCGAAACGTAAAAGTATATAATGCGTTATTTGGGAGAACGCGACGTAAACAATGAAGGATTCGTTGCAGTTGTGCGGTGTTTCGTCGTCTTGCGGTTCACTCGATCCGTGCTCGTAGTAGCGTCCGTCTCACTCCTGATCGTTGTATCCTGAACGTTGTATGTTCGCAACAGTAGGAACGATTGTAGCGCCAGGCAGGAAAGTGAACGCGCATGCGCGTACCTCGTTTCTTCGTCTCCCGGTGACAGTAATGGTGGATCGTTGTGCACGATGGTAACACCGCGTGTGCCTATTCTCGTTATACTCGGTGCAACTGGCTCGGGAAAATCACGATTGGGAATCGAGCTTGCCCAGCGATTTTTCGGCGAAGTTATATCCGCTGACAGCATGCAAGTAAATAACTTTATCATCTTCCTAACATTATTTCGTCGATGAATGGAAAATTCTCTTCGCTCGTGCGTATATACACAGCTGTGTGTGTATATAGATATACATAAACCTGTGCTCGCGGGTCGAATAGTGATAACTCCAAAACCTAGCTTAACCTAACTTTCATCCAACTTTTTAAATAGATATTTTCAAACATTCAAGTATGGGATCTTCAATCTATAGCTAATGTAATGTCTTATCTCTCTCGTATGTCTATAGTGAGTTTGAAGCGGTTTTAAGTTATATCATGATAAATTTTGTTATTGACGATTACCGAAGTCTACGAAAGTTTTTTATTTTATCAAAATACCGTAAATCAACCGAAAATTTATGTAAAAAATCTAGCACCCTTGTTAGATAATTGGATAAATGTAAAATTTTGAAGTCACCTTTATTTGATCTGTGGCTACAGATCGAGACAAGCGGTGCATTCAGCGAGCACGCATCAACCACAGTATGCAATTTCAGCCTCGTGTCTGTTTTGAGGTTAAAGTCGTACGTGGAAATTTAGCAACCTTAAATTATCGCGAATTTAGAATCAATTTACAATTTAATTTTTATTTTCTGACGCATCATGGAATACCAGAAGAAAAGTGCGTAATGCTTTTCTTGTTTAGAACGTTTTTGATGATCTATCGAAAATACCGACGTTTCCGGAATGTTAGATCGTTTTTTGTTTTAACCCTAGCTACGCACTACGGAGTCCAATGGACTGACAGCAAAACTACATTTTCTCCTTTTTTTCACCACACGCCTTTTCATAAACGTTATAACTTTTTATCAAACGACTTTTTGGCTTTACTGATTGCTTCTCCGCATTGGTCGGAGTCTGGCGTTTCGATTTCACTACAATTAAGGGGACCGTATGGTCTAGAGCACGAAAATTTCACCTATTTTCACGATTTTTTTTTTGCCATAAAAAATTTAAAAATCGATGTTTTAACTTTTCGGGTTTATTACTACCTTTATTAAGTATACAAAAAAATTTTTTTTTAATTTTAAAAACAGTGTTTATTATCATATAATTGGCATTGAAGACGACCCTCTCGAAAAATCCGACCCGGACGGTGAAGATCGATCCGAGACTTCTACTCATCTGAAACACAAAATTCAAGAAGATTCTTAATCAGAAAGAGTGCAGTTATGGTCGGGACTAGAACAAATCGAAAAAATTAAAAATTGACAAAATGGCGCGCTTTTGAAAAAAAATTCGTAAAATCGGGTTTTTTTTTCACTAGTTTTTTAGTATAAACAATAAGAAATTATTTAAATAAAATTATGATTGTAGTTCCGACGATAGCCATACATGTTGTGAACAACATATCCAAATTTCAAGTGATTCGGTTGAATAGTTTTTTTGTTTTCACCTGCGCAGTGCCGAAAAAAGTCGTTTCGAGATAAATGAGTTTAAAGTTTGAGGTACAGATATTTTCAAAAATTGAGCAAATTTTGAATACTTACAGTTAATCCGCGATTCCGGCACCATATAGGATTCCTTCGGAACGTTCATAATTCAAGATTTCCTCACTCCTTTCATTTCTTCGAGCTGTCCGAGCCTCTTTGGAGTTGTCCGTGCTCCTACGGTTGGCGCTCGATACTCGCAGCTCGTCTCGGTTTTGCGCTAGTTGCTCCGCTTGTGGCCCGATTGTTATGCCCATGGTCTCCATTATTTTCAATAGGGATGCAAATCCTTCATTGAATATGCAAGCGGAAATGTGAGTGGCAATATCAATGATTTTTTTTCCGGCAAACAGATGTTTCGGCGCAAGGTGCCACACGCAAGCATTGAAACTTTCGTTATTGTTCTGCGTATTACTGCCAATACACCTTTCCAATAAAGTCTCTGCTGTCAATTCTTCATAAATTGGTTTTAATATCTCTTGTGCTTCATCGCACAGAGCAGGTGGGTGCTCGTAGGTGTCTAAAATACCTGCAGCCTCACTTTGACGCCACTTGCACCACGATTCGGAACCTGGAGGACAGTACGAGTGTTGCGGATTTTCATCTGTTGAAATTTTGTGATAATATGCTGCCCATATTTCACTTCTCATCCCTTCAGTCGAATCTGAATTACGTCTAATTGCTAGACCGTAATAAGTTGACAGCTCTTGCAATAATTTATTCGTCAATTGTTGACGCTTCGGTGTTTTATTTATCGATTTCCGCTGTGTCTTTTTTCCCTCTTCTTTTTCTGTCAATTTCTTTGTTGCTTTCTTTATTTGTGCATGTTTTTTTTTCGCATCAACAGCACGTTTGTACAAACGTTTTTTAACATGCAAAACACATTCTTTTTTGCAAACTAAAAAATCATCCCCGTAAGGCTTTGTGTCCAATAAGGCTTTGAACGTTTTCGTGTCGCCGTCTCCGATATAGTTCGCGTATTTTACGTTGTACAACTCTTCCGATCTCTTGAACATTTCCACGATGCCGTCTACCTCCATTTTGCCAGCACTTCCGGTATGATTTGCGTCACAGTGATCTTCATGCTCTCGATACCACGCTTCATATTCAATCGTATCCTCTTGGCCTTTCCATTGAGAGCAGGCTTGACATATACTGCATTTGACGACAACATCTAAAATTTTATTACTGTATTTCCCTATTAACGAGGCAATACCGAGAAGCGATGAGAATCCACGTTTCGCCCACGATCCATCACCAGACACAGAAAGTTCATCCGCGGGACGCCCAGCTTTTACATTCAACTCGACTTCTTCTTTCAATGCTCTTTGGAAAACGATTTTCGCGACGGCTTCAGCTGCAATTTTTATATTGTCCACGATGCCGTAATATGTACTCTTACAAATTCCTTGTCCAAGATCCATGAGACCGCAGAAATTTTTCAAGCCTTCAAATCCTACTCCAAGCATTCTCAGGGCGAGAACAAGTCGACGGTTGATTTCAAATGCCTTATCAATTAAACCTCAATAGACGCGTTTGTTACAATGTTATAGAGCAATAAAAGTCGTCGGTCCAATAGACCGATAGTGTGTAAGTAAGGTATTAAAAGTTATGGTGTGTAGCTAGGGTTAAAATCTACTTGAACACTTATTTTTTGTCATTGATAAATTAAAGTAACTGAAACGCTTCACAGTAGTCAAATGAGTGCGAAATTCTCGCAAATGTTTTATACAAGCTTAATGCACTAATTAAACGCAGTGAAGGTTGATTTATTAGACCAGTAATCATGTTAATAACGGTGTATTTGCAGAATTATCAACTTATAAATGCAACTCTCCGCGATGATATATTTTCATCGAGTTTTTCAAGAAATAATCCCTATTTTTCAACCGATTTTGATGCACTATGTCTTATTTTGTTTTTTAACGGGAAAAACCAGTTTAGGAGGCCGAAATTTTGGTGTTTTTCGTGGATTTTTTTAACAGGGAAGGAATAATCAGAAGTTGTTTAAACTTGGAGGATATTTTATTCATATTTTGAAGTACACTTTGTAATTTTTTTAAATCATTTCCGCCGGAAATAGTGGAGTTAGAAGCTGCTGTCCATGGACGTTCGCCACTCGAGTTTTTTGCTGGTGGGCATTCCTGAAGTCACAATTTTTATCTGTAATCATTACAATTTTCTTTTTCCGTTAACAACATATTTCCTAAGAATATGAACCTAATTGTGATCAAAAAAGTTGAAAATTGCATGTTTTTGAGGTGTTTGAACACAATGTCATGTTTTTATACCATGTTTTTTCACCTTTTTTACATTAAAAAAAATATTTTTAATAATAATATCAACCCAGAGTTAGGTTCATATAGATTGTAATTGAATAAAGAATATTCACACAAATTTTCAGAACGATTGGTCAATAACTTTTTGAGCTAGAATGCCCACCAGTTGAAAAAAAGTCGTCCATGGACAGCAGCTTCTAACTCCACTATTTCCGGCTGAAATGACTTGAAAAAATTATAAAGTGTACTTCAAAACATGAATAAAATATCCTCCAAGTTTAAACAAATTCTGATTATTCCTTCCCTGTTAAAAAAAATTCACGAAAAACACCAAAATTTCGGCCTCCTAAACTGGTTTCTCCCGTTAACCAGTTAACTGGTAGAGGACGCAAACGTGCGTCATTTTCCATGCATTTCTACGAACATACCAGTTAACTGGTTAAGAAATCCTCTTCGATTTCACTGCATAATTTTTCGTAATCTTGATCGTTTTACTGTTGCAATCAATTATTAATTTCGGGGAAAAAGTTCATCAACAAATTGCTATCATTTTTGAACGAACGACGGTAGAAAAAATCTATTTCGCGGATTATATAAAAAAAAGATTTCTTGAGCAACTAAATCTGACGTGGTGGATTGAAATTTGTTTAAAAATACAGATTATTCTTTGAAATATCTTAATGGAGATGTGTTATCATGAAAATTTAAATTGGTCAAGTAATGTTTTCGCAAATCCATCGTTATTAATACTTTGCTGGGTTATGAAGACACGACGTAATACAAATCCATCTTGACAATGTTGATTTAGTAAATTAACTGTAGCATAACACGATTGTGCTCTTATTGTCCTTATTTGATTAGAGTAAAGGAAGGAGGAAGTTTTTATTATTAGTGAAAAATCTAACGAGAATTGTAATGAAGTTTAGTTGATCATTATTAACGGGTTATATCTAGTTGTACTCGGGAAAATTAAGGGATCTTCATGATTTTTTTTAGCCATATTAATATCATTTTATTAAAATACACTATACAGTATCAATTACTACATATTTCGAAGTACTTGTATAATTTTTTTTATAAAAAAATTTTCACTACTGGAGGAAATATGGCCGTTGTCCTAAAACATCTTTTTTTGAACATCACTCGTGGTGAGCATGATATCCCTGGCACGGCTCATTTGAAATCAAAAAACCAAAAAGATTTCGTTAGTATAATACTATACGCTCTTTGTGAACGAAGGGTTTAGCGAAAATTGATTTTTTTTAAATGTCGATTTTTCTGAAAAGTTCGATTTTTGAAGTTCCAGAAATGGGGTTTTTTGACCCAAAAAAATATAAATTTTGGTCCAAATGAAATTTCCTTCGTTCGCGACGAAGCCATTATAATTAGAAACAAGCTCGTGAAAGATTCATATGGATCGGTTAAATTGCTTTCGAAAAATCGTGCTTACCGCAACAGCACTTTTTAAAAAACCTGATTCCTAGATAATCGCGTTTATCAGCAAGCGCGCTGCTATGAAACTTTTTCTCACACTTATATTAAAAAGATGATTACTCGTCAATTTCAAACGGCATAAGCATTTGAAATTTTTTCTATCTTCACCAAATTTATTCTTCTGTATGATAGAAGAGTTAAAAAAAAATTTTTTTAATTATTATTTTTTTATTTTTAGTGTCAATTATCGTTGTATTTATGGTTTTTAAAAAATAAAAATATTTAATAGCCACAATCATTGTAGCGAAATTGTTTTCAAGTTCCTATTTATCAAATTAAGCACTTGAAACTATACATGTGAGAAAATCTCTCAGCGCGCGACCAATGTTAAAGTGTGTACGTAGCGCGACTGCTGACGGGTTAAAGTCGTTGATCGCTGCGCTCGGAGACTCGCACTCTCAGGTAACGCGCATAAATATATTCGTTTTAGTGCTCAGGTCCTTATAATATTTTGGGAAAACGTTCTTAAGATGATGTACTTTAATAAAATGCAAAAAAAAATTTTTCCGTTTTTTCAACCCAAACAACTGGATATAACCCCTTAAGTTTTCCGGTTATTAAATCCAAACATTGTAAATCTATCATGTTTTTTTTTTTTTTTAAATTTTAAAACCATTGTTTTTTGCAAAAAAATGTACATTGTTTTTTTTGCTCATTTTTGCGATTTAGTGACCGTGGATATTCTGAGAATTTTGATTAATTTATTTTTACGTAATAACATAAAGAAGCTTTTATTGGTGGAAAATCTTCAAATGCATGAGGAATATTGGGACCAAATTTATCGTCAATAATTCTCGTATGTTTACTCAAATTTGTGATTATAAGAATTTCTGAAATTCATCGAATTTTTTAAATTTTAGTCATTTATTTTGAATAAGGGGCGACAAGTCTCTTTTCAGGATACTGAAACTAGTAAATCGATCGAAAGGTTCCAATTTTTTTTTTTTTTTAATTACAATAAACAAAATTTCTTTTTTGAAAAATCCTTCGAAAATTTAAACATCTCCTTACTCGGTAAAACAATTAGCTGCGAGTTAAGGTGATGGAATATTTAGGAGCACTATGTATTGCAACGTTTCTAGCCTCGAGCTATACCGGGATTTTGCTCTAAATATCATTGTAGCCACGTGCTCCCAACGACTCCCACGCTCGTCTCGAGCCAAAAAAAGATTTGACCATCCGGAAAATCGACCAGATACTAAAAATCATTCGTTGCCTTTTTTTATTATTCAGTTATTTTGATATTATATTTTATTTTATTTTTCCACATTTTTTGTCTCAAATTTATACGAATTTATTCAATTAATTGTCCCTCTCGTAACTGTAAATGAAACTTTCGACTTTTTCGCCTGCCTCCATTTGTTGTTGGTTTTTTTTAAAACATTTTTTCCCATTTATATTTACTATTTAACTTTATTCAATTTATATGTTTTTTAAAATAGATTTATGTTTCGATCGATGTTAAAGATTCAATCAACCTTACGATTTGTAATTATACACTTCCTTTTTTTAAATTTTTGTATTTTTTCTACTCTCATTTATTTTTTATTTATTTATTTTATTTTTATTATTCATTCTATTACACACACGGTCTCTTTGACCTTTGCATCGCTCATTCGTAACCCCTTTCGTCTTTTTGGTCTTTCCTTATAACCTTCCACCTCTCCCTGTGCGGCTGCACACGTGAAAAATGTTTTCAATTTTTCATTGATGTTGGCCGGGAATCGAACCGGCTGCATTTGTTATTTGTTATCAATTTTAATTCATCATTTTTAGTACTAAATCAGAAATCAATTTTACTGGTTTAAAGTAGTTAGTAGTACTGGTTTAAAGTCGTTCTATGACTAGTCAAGTTGGTAACTAATTTATATTGATTAAATTCAAGTCTAAATTATTAATAAAATTAATAAACACTTACATTGAAAATATTTTTATCACGAGAATGTAATAAAATGCTTTAAATATATCGTAAAAGATAAAATTTATACTTCAACTTGACTAGTTAAGTGCTTGAGTCCGCCATGATTGTAGTAATGTTCGGATAAAGTCGGGTCGCTGCCCCTCTCACCCCCGCCATGCCGGTACCGGTGACATTTTAAATACACATAACCTAGCGAACATTTGTATTATGCGAAAGAAAGTTTACATCGGTGTAATGACACCGAGAAAAAAAAATGGTCAATTAAAAAAAGCGAAACTACCCAACGAATCAAAGCACGTGAGACAATCTCAAAAATAAATTTAAAAAAAGCTGAAAAACTCGACCAAAAAGTGAAAACAAACGTAAACAACGTTGGTCGAAGAATAGTTGATACAGCGTTGCTCGGAAAAAGTATGTGGTGCAGTGATTGTAAAATTCCATTGAATAAAAATTATATTTTCAACATTTATAAGTTGCTCTGAGCATGGTTCTTTAAAAAAACAAAATTGTATTGTTTCTGTTACTTAATGTGATGCTTTTATTTATATTTATTCTTATTTATATTGTTTAAAAACATTGACTGAATAAACAAGGTTCTCAAATGTTTTTCCTCGCCTTTATTTATCGTATTCACGTTGCACCGACTCGCATTGCATATTTTTTGTGGTTAAAAAATTAATATTTCAAACGATTATACATTACAATTTATTTGCAAAACTTAATTTATTCATGAAAAGAAAAGAAAAAATAAAAATAAATGTTTATCACTTTTAAAATTTCTCGAGATGAATTTGAAATTCCCGCGATTACCGACTTTGCCCGAAGCTTCAATCAGCTGTTACCAGCAGTGCAACGTAATGGCTGCCATCCGCTTCCGACACGTCAAAAACTAAAGTTTTTTTATGTTTTCTTTCTTAAAAGCCCTGTAAGGTAATGTTTTTTTTTAAATCAACAGAATCTGTGATAAATTTTCTTTACGATAGAAACTTTTCCGAAGCTCGAACACCGATTAGTTTTTTCACAATTAACATTATTGTGAGTTTTCCCATAAGGTACCGTGTTAAAAACTAAAAAATTGTAAATGAAATAATTCAAAATTTCACCCCGTAAGAGGCCCCGAAAATGTGCTTATTGTAATCAGGGGACCTTGAACTATCATTTACCGCAAAAAAAAGTAAACATTCACCGTACTTTATCAAACGACCGAACTACTTTAAGGGAAGGTTATCGTCGAGAGGTATGACAAATGCATGAACTTCGGGAATTTTTTTTTTTATATAAACAAATACTTTCAGAAATGGATTTCAACGTATTTTGTTCTTCTACCAATGGAGAGTAAATTCCAATTTTATTTATAAAAAAAAATCCAAAATGGCGGCTCCAGCTCCCGTCAAATAAAGCCATGCACGGCGTGTTTTGGTGTGCGCGCGGCGCTCCACAGCCTTGCCAGTTCATTTGAAACAAAAACGGGTTAAAAATTATTAAACTAGACTAAATTTGGGGGGCCTTATCATTTTTCGTTTTCTGAAAAACCCCCAAATAACAAAATGGCAGCCGTTTGAAAAATGCCCAATTTTGTTCTCCTATTTTTTGCTTCAACGGACGAAAAAAATATTTCTAAATCAATATTTGACAAAAATCGCTTCCTGATGGCCCCACAAATTGAATTTCCTTTCCATTGCGCAGAGATTCATTTGAATCAGTTCATCCGTTGAAGCTGTAGAGCCCCCGCGCGCTGAAAAATTCTCTTTCCAGAAAAACGCATTTAAAGTTTAACGTACCTGTTTTTCAGCCGGCGGACGGTTCCGCTCAACAGGCTATAACTTCTAAAATACTTTAGATATGAAAATATCCTTTTACCCACGTGTTGTGAACACTTTAAGAATACAAATTATTTTTAAAAGAATTGAATTTTTCATTGTCATGGACGGTAACCTTCCCTTAATTTCCAGTATCTTTGTTTAAACGATTTCAAATTCAATCATCAAATCAATTCGTATCCAACTTCACGAATTTTGTGACAGTTTGATTAATCGCCACCGGTTCCTTACAACGAAACGTGATTTGTTTAATTGAACGTTAAAAAAAAAAAAACAAAAAACATAAATTAAAATAAAAAAGTAGATGTAGAACCGTTCGTACACGTGGCTTACCCGAAACGTGATGAAATTTCCCAATTACAGATGGTTTTCGTGACACTTTCGTGAGGTGCATTAAAATTTGGGCTTTATTTTTTTTATTGCTTTCCTCGAGTATACGTGAGAAAAAAGTGAAAGTTACGGCTTCGTTTTTAGGGAAAATATTTATTTGCAAACGGAATTTTTTAGTTATTTATTCATTATTAATATTACAAGAATATTATTGAATTATTTATTTTTTCTGCAGTTTGACTATTATTTTTTAATTTTTTAATTTAATGCAATTCTCTCAAGTTTGGAACGAGAAAACATTTTGAAAATACATATTTATTTTGGGTTAAATCCCATCAAATATTTCGGAAGTTAATTATTTGGTGAAAAGCTTATCAAAAGTGTTATAAACTATGGAGTTTAAATGGCAGTAAAAAAATAACGTTCTCACGTGCTCTTATTTCGTATCAGCTGAGCTAAATCAAATCTCAAGCTCGTAAAACATTTCCTTATGTTTGCTTCGTCAATATTTCTTCTGTTCTTTTTTATTCCTTTTGGTCCACGAACGTTCGTCATTCATAGTATGCGAAACGGAAGAGTAAAATAATCGAGCAACCTGCAAGGCTGTAAAGTTCGTTTACCCCGATGATGCCAACGTATATTTTCATATATAACTATATAACGTAACCGATATAGCTAATATATCGTAAGTACAAGCTCAACGCGGTCGCGAGCCGCGCGTGTTAAATCCCCGACGGTTGACCTTGACTCGTGGTACAACCTCGCGTACGTTGATCTCGTGTGATAACATTCGTTCGGTTTTTTCTCCTCCTCCTCCCCCCCCCCTCCCTCTCTCTGGCTCATTTTTTTGGCTTCTTCCGCCAGAGAATTTCTCGTAATATATACATACTCTAGCGTGACGTTACGTCGTCGTATGACCTCAAATCGTTTTAAACGCTCTTTTTCCATGCCTCGTCAGATACAACTCCATGACGATCACGATCCGCCCACGCGTTTTATCGATATGAGACTCGACAGACTTAAATTTTAAATCGTTGTAGCTACAATAATAATAACATTATAAAACCACTAATAGACTATAATTCTCGAAACAACGAAAAAAGGCGATTTTTCGTTCGATTTTGCAGATCGAACTTCCGATCGACCGAGATGACGCGTATCTAATTTTAATTCAATTCTCATTTTCACTATAAATAATTCAGTAATCAATAAGCGAAGGAGTTATTTGTATAATAATTATTTTTCGGAATATAATGAGGCGATTATTCGTATGGGAATTCACTGATTTTCTAAAACAAAAAAATACATTTTTTTCATGATTTTGAAGACAGAATTTCGAATTAATCAAAATGGTCCAATTTAAATTAGGCGCATTTTCATAATAATCAAATTAGGATTCCATTAATAGCATATGTGTACGATAAATTGTTAACTTATGCATTAGAATGATAATTAATATATAAAACATTGAATTTATATATTGATTAATATTTACAACAATGTATTCTAAAAATAAACACTTTTTACAATGATAAATATGTAAAACAGTAAGTTTTTGCAATAATTACAAAAATGTTGTAATAATAATTGACAGTATTGCCGAACGAGAAGAATTTGCAAAATCCTTAATTATTTAAGGTTGTTGCTAAAAAATTTCGAGGTAAATAGATCTTCGTAAAAATTTTACTTTTTATTAAAATATATTTTCCGAATATACTGGTGGAAGGAAAACGCAGGGTACCGCATTCATTTTAGAGAAATTAATTGTTGAAGTTCAAGAAAAATGTTACTCCATTGCATTAGTTGTATGGGGCAAGGCCACTACCCTCGTACTTTTTTGAGAATATCGTCCGTAAAAATAAAGAAAATTACTCAAAAAATGAGTACCGTATCGAGTAAAGCATATAGATCAATGTTACCGAAAAAAACAGATAGATAACCGAATTAATTAACGAGAAATCATCAAAAATAAACAACAACTTTCCGAAAAAGTGAGGCTAATTGAGAAATCTCTATGGGCTATTTGCGTGTTGGTGGAGCTAAACATTTTTCGACTGAAACGCTCGCGGTGGCGAAATAGGGAAACGGCTGCAGTCCTGTCTCATATATTTAAACTCAGTTCCTGAATATCAGTGTAATCGCGGTAAAAAAATTTATTACTGACATATCAAGGAGGTTCACCAATTGTTAACATTTTTATTATACAAGTATATTGTTTACGGAAAAATTCTGGCATACAGGCGAGCGATCGGAATCGCAACGCAACTAGTACATGCCATAACCAAAAAGTGCATCAAATCGTTGCGTTCTGTAAATAAACAAAACTTGGCGTATGAGGAAAATGAAAGGTTAGTCTGTCACATCATCTTATAATTTAAATTTGCAACAATCTAGATTAAGTAACGCCTGATTAAAATTGACATTAAAAAATAATGGGAACTTACCTTGCATATGGGGCATTCCATGCCATACCGGCCAGTCCGTGACCCCGACCATTTTGATTTAGTCGAAATTGTTTCATTTTCAATTAACCACTGACAGGAGTTTTTAGGATTTTTTTTAGAATTTCATCTTAATCCGTTTAAAAGTAATGAATTTTTCAAAATTTTGCAAGAACTTTTTTTAAATGCTCATAATTTCTTCAACGTCAGAGACATCAAAATAAAATAGAAGGTGATTTTTTTCGCCTTGAATGGTAGGTTCATAAAATAAATACAAAAAAATTATCGAAAGACAATTTCATATGTTTTTTTTTAGTTTCAATCCAAAAATATTTTTTTTTCAAAACTTGGACCGTTTTGATTTTTTTGAAAAAATGCACCTTTTTTATAGACATAGTTTTACATATCTCGAAAAATTCACAGCTTGTGATATCTATACCTTCTATTTATTTCTCATTTTTTACCACGTGTAAACCAATAATAAAGAGTTGTCAATCCTGGATTATATATTTTTATTGTTTTTTTTCCCCACTCATAATTCCATTCCTCAAGAGATTATGGATGAAAAAAATTAATAAATAAACATTGGAACTGATTTCCATGGTTTTTTTTCAGTTTTCAACGAAACATTTACTTTCACATCTTGAGTCATTTTGATTTTTCTGAAAAAATTCACCATCTTTCACGATACATTTTTACACATCCGAAAAAATCTGCAGCGTGTGATATCCACAAATTTTTTTTTTTTTAATTCTCTGCCATGTGTAAACCAATGATTATCAATTATTAATCCTTATTGATGAATATCACAGGCTGTGGATTTTGTGGGACGTGTAAAAATGTGTCGTGAAAGATGGTGATTTTTTTCAGAAAAATCAAAATGGCCCAAGATGTGAAAGTAAATGTTTCGTTGAAAACTGAAAAAAAAACCATGGAAATCAGTTCCAATGTTTATTTATTAATTTTTTTCATCCATAATCTGTTGAGGAATGGAATTATGAGTGGAAAAAAAAAACAATAAAAATATATAATCCAGGATTGACAACTCTTTATTATTGGTTTACACGTGGTAAAAAATGAGAAATAAATAGAAGGTATAGATATCACAAGCTGTGAATTTTTCGATGTAAAACTATGTCTATGAAAAAGGTGCATTTTTTAAAAAAAATCAAAACGGTCCAAGTTTTGAAAAAAAAATATTTTTGGATTGAAACTAAAAAAAACATATGAAATTGTCTTTTGATAATTATTTTGTATTTTTTTTTTTACGATACTACAATTTAAGATGAAAAATATTACCTTCTATTTTATTTTGATATATCTGTTGCTGAAAAAGTTATGAGCATTTAAAAAAAATTCGTGCGAAATTTTGAAAAATTCATTATTTTTAAACAGGTTAAGATAAAAATCTAAAAAAAATCCTAAAAACTCCTTTCAGTGGTTAATTGAAAATGAAAAAATTTTGACAAAATCAAAAATGGTCGAGGTCACTGACTGGCCGGTGTGGCATAGAATGCCCCATATATAAAAAGGGTTCAATCATTTACCAATAATTCACTGGGCAATTAAATAATATATTATTTACACCGTGAGGCACCGTACAAAGAAACCAGCAGCCACTTTCAAACATGTCCACCTAGCGGCGCCATGAGGACAGTTGCACATAGCCCATTGGAATGTGGCAACGTCGCAGCTACGTTCAAATCACCGCGGTGATTTGAATTTTGTTACAATCAAATACAAGTAATGAGAACTTTTTTCATTTCATTTTATTTTTCTCAACGTTGGTGCGATGCTTGTAGCAATGAGCATGGACGAATCGTTCTTCCTATTGACAATTTAGTGACGTACTAATATTTTTTTGCAATTTATCGTCATTTTTCGTTGACGCCAACATAACCTATAAAAACACGCGCCAGTCTACGTAAAACAGCTGTCACAAGCCTCACTGAATCCAGCCTAACGACCGCGCATAACCAAAGAACGCACGACATTAAATTATCGAAATTTAATTTCCTAATCATCTTAACTAATTAAAATGAACATATATGTAAATAATAATTAAGATTATTACTATATAGTTGGAAATTTTTGCATTATTCGTTCGTGCACATCGTTAATATTCAACTTTTATAAGTTCTGACGTCACCCAATGCATAAACATAGGCGCTTCGTCTCTTCCCCCCACCTTCCAAAAAGATTTAGCAACAACCTTAAAATTCACATTTAAATTAACGTATTCGATGGATATTCGAGGTTTAATGAATTATGCATAAATAAAAGCGACAGTCCCTTTACAATTAATTTTATACGGATAAGAAATTTCCATAAATTATGCATTTGAGAATTGTAATTTATGTGCTAATCGATTAGAGAAAAAAAAATGATTTACTAATAAATGGACAATCACGAAAGAGGGTTTTTTTCTTCAAGGTGAATCCTTCCCCCCGTTGCCCTCTCACTTTGGCGGACATCGGAAATCCTGACCTCGCAACCACTGTATATATATCTTCGAGCAATTCACTTGAGTTTTTCTGTGAAGGAGCATCTCAGATATCCGCTCTGGTGGCCCTTTTGCTGCTGCATCCGGCCACCAAACGATACGCTAATAACTAACATTAAAACGTAACGTTTCTCTTCATATAGTATTTTCACGATATTATTATTATTTTTGTTAATTGATTATACTTTTCATTTTTTTTATAACATACTTTATTTTTTAATGGTCGTAGTCCCGAAATTATTTAGAAAAATATAGAATTCAGGTGAAGCAAGTGACAATTAGGTCAACGTTTGATTCGAACTGCCCAAAATTTCAATCAGAAATTTTCCTTCAGTTTCGGATTCATTCGAACAATGAAATAATTTAGTTTCATTGGACTGAATATCGTATGAAAAAGATTTGGTTAAAAAAAAAATGTTTCTTCGTTAATAACATGAGTTTGACGCTGTTTCGAATAAAATAGAATGGAATTCTGAGTCTGTGTCCCTACGGTGAAGAGAGGACATTATGCATGCGTCGAATTTAACGTACACGCCAAGTCGGCTAGTCCATATAACTATATCGTGGGTTTGTACCCGTTATTGCACAGAGGAATTTATCCCGTGTATCTCGAGGCTCGACAAGCTTCTCTCGCTCTCTCCCTCCCCCCTCCCTCTCTCTCCCTCTCTCTCTTCGATGTTCCCTACGAGTGCATATGTACGATCGTGTACGGCTACGACCACAAGCGGCACTCGCGAAACAAATCGAAGCTAAACCGGTCACCGAACCCGGTTTTCAAGACCTCGCCCGTGCAAAAACCTCACGCCATCGGTGTAGTCTTACCGCACAGTCTGATCTTCGAGTATTAAGTTCACGTGCTGAAGGTGAACCCGTACGAAGTATATGAGAGAGAGAATCCACCTGTGTGCTGCTCTTGTCCCTTCTGCTTTTTTCCTTCATCACCGATACCACCACCTCCTCTCATCCTCCCCTTATTTTCCTCCTCCGTCATTCTCATCCTCATCGCTTTGGTCATGCAATCTCCTCTGGGACACTTTTTTCCCCTGTTACGACTATTTGCCGCTCTGTACTCGCATTACCGAGCCTTCCCATTTCATCAACCAAAACCCGCCATCCGGCCTCAACCAACTTTCAAATTGGGTTTTCAAACTGTGAAACAAACACGTGCACCATTTTTCCACTGCATATTACTAAGTTGTTGGGTAAAGAATGTTCTTTGTCAATTGTCTTTGAAAGTACATTTGAAAATGAAAAAAATATGGCGTTTGGTTCATCCCGGTAACTCTGTTTTCAATGAAATGGTAGCAATTTCATTGACGAAGAGAAATATTATTTCCTTTTGGAGAAATATTTCTGACCGCGATTTATGAACACCCAACAGTCCCAACATTTCAAATCGTTATAACTCAACGGGGAATTTAGGTACTGAAATTCAACGGGGCGGTTTCTAATAGGGTTTCGGTAGACTTTGATTAATACAGAAGATTATTGGAAGATTAATAGATACACCGAGCGCCACACAGAAGAGGATTTTAATACGAAGATTATGAGCAGACGTTTGGGTTCCAAATCCAAATAAAAAATGAGTTGTTTACTTTTTATTTTTCTTAGCTACTTATTCTCATGGATTTAGACGTAAAAATCCCCAAAATTTTTACTTTCTTCGTCAACAAGAAATTTTCAGGAAGAAATGCTTAAAAACCACTTTTTTAATTGCTTTATTCATTGTATCTTCATCTTTTTTACAGACATCAATTTTTTTGTTGACAATCTCGCTGATAAACCCATTTAAAAACAAATATAACTAGATTATTAAAGACCCATACATTTTTTTAGATTACTCTGTAACAAGGTTGCAAATAATGCATTATTTTTTTTAATGCATTATCATTTTCATTTACCATTAAAATTAAATGGTTAGTGGAAAATATTTCTATTAACCATTAAAATTAAATGGTTAATGAAAAATATTTCCATTAACCATTTATTTAAATGGTTATAATGGAAATTATTTCCAATAATGATCGAAATTAAATGGTTAATAGAAAATATTTCCATTGACCATTAAAATTAAATGGTTAATGGAAACTATTTCCATTAACCATTTAAATTAAATGATTAATGGAAATATTTTCCATTAATCATTTAATTTTAATGGTCAATAAAAATATTTTCCATTAACCATTTAATTTTAATGATCAATTAAAATATTTTCCATTAATCATTTAATTAAATGGTTAATGGAAATATTTTCCATTAACTATTTAATTAAAATTAAATAATAGTAATGGAGGTTTCCTCGGTTACTGGTACCGGCAGTAGTTTCGGCTTGGGTCAAAATGACCCGATGGTAGTAATCGAGGCTCACTCGTTTACCAGAAGCAGTACCAGTTTTGATCTGGGTCAAGATGACCCTATGGTAGTAACCGAGATTTTCTTGGTTACAAATAGCGCGAGCGGTTTTGGTCTGGGTCAAACTGACCCAATGGTAATAACCGATGATTTCTCGTTTACTAGTAGCGGGAATGGTTTTATTCTGGGTCAAAATGACCCGATGGTAGTAACCGTGGTTTTCTCGGTTACTAGTAGCGGGAACGGTTTTATTCTGGGTCAAAATGACCCAATGGCAGTAACCGTGGTTTTCTTGGTTATTAGTAGCGGGAACGGTTTTATTCTGGGTCAAAATGACCCAATAGCAGTAACCGTGGTTTTCTTGGTTACTAGTAACAGGAACGGTTTTATTCTGGGTAAAAACGACCCAATGACAGTAACCGTGGTTTTCTCGGTTACTAGTCGCAGGAGTGGTTTTAGTCTGGGTCGAAATAACACAATGATAGTAACCGAAATTTTCTCGGTTACTAGTAGCGGGAACGGTTTTATTCTGGGTCAAAAAGACCCAATGGTAGTAACGGAGATTTTTTCGGTTACTAGTAGCGGGAACCGTGTTACGCTGGGTCAAAATGACCCTGTGGTAGTAACTGAAGTTTTCTCGGTTATAAGTAGCGAGAGCAGTTTTGGTCTGGGTCAAAATGACCCAAAGGTAGTAACCGAGGTTTTCTCGGTTACTAGTAGCGGGAACGGTTTTATTCTGGGTCAAAATGACCCAATGGCGGTAACCATGGTTTTCTCGGTTACTAGTGGCGGGAGTGGTTTTGGTCTGGTTCAAGTAAACCCAGTGCGTAAATTTTTATTGTCCTTTTACGTACTTGAAAAATGCTCTCATCACGGTAATTGTGACGAATAATAAGGGGGGAAAACTATTGGAGTATTATATACACGTTATTATCTCACTTTTCTAATGACTAGGTGTTCTCTTCGACTACATATCTATGAGAATTCATCCCGCACTTATATGAACTTCTATATTACGCAAAACGATTTTGATGCGTAGTGCTATGCTCGTACAATTTACGTCTAAATCATAGAGTCGGTCTAGGAGCTTAACATAGAACATAATCAATTTCTTCCGTTGCTTTGTCTACCCTGTATCCATCTCAATTTTTTTCGTCGACTACACCGCGAGCCGAGGGCAGTTGAGTGATTAGAGCCCGAGGGAAAGGGAGGAATTGAAAATCAAGAAAATATAACGATTAAATTTAAAAAAAGGTGAGAAGGCGGGCCATTGAGTTAGGGCCAAGATACGCAAAAGAGCAACGAGAGAGAGAGAGAGAGAGAGAGAGAGAGAGAGAGAGAGAGAGAGAGAGAGTTTTTCTTGAGTTTGACGTAAAAAATATTCTTTATTCTGTGAAATAGTAGTAAAATATTTTAAATGCACTGGTCCAGACGCGGGTTTTTTTCCACCGAACTATTTTTGAGGTGATTTTACGCAACTAAGAAAACTTTGGTTACTACCGTTGGGTTATTTCAACCCATAATAAAACCGCTTCTGCTACTAGTAACCGAGAAAACCTCGGTTGTTACCATTGGGTCATTTACACCCAGAATAAATCCGCTTGTGCTACTAGTAACCGAAAAAACCTCGATTACTATCATTGGTTCATTTTGACCAGATCAAAACTACTCCCGCCACTAGTAACCGAGAAAACCACGGTTTCTACCATTGGATCATTTCGACGCAGAATAGAACCGTTCCCACTACTAGTAACCGAAAAAACTTCGGTTACTACAATTGGGTTATTTTGACCCAGAATAAAACCGTTCCCGCTACTAGTAACCGAGAAAACCACGGTTACCGCCATTGGGTCATTTTGACCCAGAATAAAACCGTTCCCGCTACTAGTAACCGAGAAAACCACGGTTATTGCCATTGGGTCATTTTGACCCAGAATAAAACCGTTCCCGCTACTAGTAACCGAGAAAACCTCGGTTACTACCATTGGGTCTTTTTGACCCAAGAATAAAACCGTTCCCGCTACTAGTAACCGAGAAAACCTCGGTTACTACCATTGCGTCATTTTGACCCAATCTAAAACCACTCCCGCCAGTACCCAGATAGAAATTCGTGCAGTCGGCATTAGGAATACTGTGGCGTGCAGTCACCGTGCCGTCACTGTACCACAAATCGTCTATCAGGGTAGTAACCGAAAAAACCACGGTTACTATCATCGGGTCATTTTGACCCAGAATAAAATCATTCCCGTTACTAGTAAACGAGAAAACCTCGGTTACTACTATTGGGTTATTTTCACCCAGAATAAAACGGTTTCCACTACTAGTAACCGAGAAAAGCACGGCTAGTACCGTTGGGTCATTTTGACTCAGAATAAAATCGTTCCCGCTACTTGTAATCGAGAAAACCACGGTTACTGCCGTTGGGTCATTTTGACCCAGAATAAAACCATTCCCGCTACTAGTAAACGAGAAAACCTCGTTTATTACCATTGGGTCATTTTGACCCAGAATAAAACGGTTTCCACTACTAGTAACCGAGAAAACCACGGTTACTATCATTGGGTCATTTTGATCCAGAATAAAAACCGTTCCCGCTACTAGTAACCGAGAAAACCTCGATTACTACCATTGGGTCTTTTTGACCCAGAATAAAACCACTCCCGCCATTAGTAACCGGGAAAACCGCGGTTACTACTATTGGGTCATTTTGATCCAACCTAAAACCACTCCCGCTACTAGTAACCGAAACAACCACGGTTACTACCATCGGGTCATTTTGACCGAGAATAAAACCATTCCCGCTACTAGTAAACGAGAAAACCTCGGTTCTTACCATTGGGTTATTTTGACCCAGAATAAAACGGTTTCCACTACTAGTAACCGAGAAAACCACGGTTACTACCATTGGGTCATTTTGACCCAGAATAAAACCGTTTCCGCTACTAGTAACCGAGAAAACCTCGGTTACTACCATTGGGTCATTTTAACCCAGAACAAAATCGGTCCCATTACTAGTAATCAAGATGACTGTGTTTACTACCATGGGGTCATTTTGATCCAGAATAAAACCTCTCATGGTACTTGTAACAGAGAAAACCTCGGTTACTACCAGAGGGTCATTTTGACCCACAACAAAACCTCTCACGCTACTTGTAACCGAGAAAACCTCGGTTACTACCATAGGGTTATTTTGATCCAGCCAAAACTGGTACTGCTACTGGTAACCGAGGAAACCTCGATTACTATTATTTCATTTTAATGGTTAATGGAAAATATTTCCATTGGCCATTAAAATTAAATGATTAATGGAGAATATTTCCATTGACTATTAAAATTAAATGGTTAATGGAAAATGTTTCCATTGACGATTAAAATTAAATGATTAATGGAAAATATTTCCATTGACCATTAAAATTAAATGGTTAATGGAAAATATTTCCATTGACCATTAAAATTAAATGATTAATAGAAAATATTTCCCTTGACCATTAAAATTAAATGGTCAATGGAAAATATTTCTATTAATCTTTTAATTTAAATAGTTAATGGAAATAATTTAAATTAAATGGTTAATGGAAAATATTTTCCATTAAAAATTTCGCAACCCTGCTCTGTAAACAAAAAAATATTCGAACAAGCGGCCCATGGCCCATGATTAGGGTTTACGGATGTTGAAAACAACGTTGGGCTTTTCGGGTTGATCTTCCCTTCGCATCTGTTTTCCGAAAAGTGAAAACAAATTCAAAGCTTTCAAATACTCATTCCTTAGTGACCCCAACACTCCTATTTTCTTATCTATATTGATCAAATTTTGAATTTTTCCCGTTGCTATTTTCTTTTATTAACGTCCTTGACGACGAGCAAAAAGAATAAAGGAAATGAAGATATACTCTTTCTCATTTGCCTCGATCTACTGTGAAAAATCTTGTAAACGCGCACCCGCGAGAGATCCTTGTAACCATTCGAACGTACAAAACGCGATGAATACACACGGTGAGTGAGTACCTCGGGGGAATCCTCATGTTATATAAATTCTTCGGTAATAGCTCTCTCGTCGCGAAGAGAATGAAACTTGAATGTTTATACATGTATGCGTTATAACGAACTAAGATCGCGAGTTAGTTATATTTATATACAAATATATGTGTATTTATATAAATTTAAACAAAATATATATAAAGGTGTACAAAAGTAATTGAAAGACGTGAGCTCTCGAGTCACTGTAAAAGGCAAGTTGTCGAGTGAGAGTACATTTCGAAACGCACACAGCGAACAATCTCAGCGAGAATGCAGACACATTCGTTAGAAAATCCTTTAAATAATGTCTGTAGAACATTTTTTACTCTCCAGATGTATATATATGTGTGCTATACTATTGCGAGAGCGAAGAATTTAGTAAAGAATAGTCGACTGAACTATGAGATCAGATTCACTATCATAACATTGGAATTTATTAAATCACTGCATCTAATGATGAATGTTATTATTTGTTTCGTTAAATATTCGTATTTTTCTTAATAAATTCATACTCCATTTGTAATTAACTTAATTGTATTCCAGTTTATTTATTTATTTTTTTTTTTTAATTAAACTTTTCGAATGGGTTGACAGTAAAATAAAAAATCTAATGATCCGAATACCTTAATAAAGGTTGCATTTTGAGAAAAACATCTTTTTCTGTCTCGCCGAGACTGTTTCCAAGATTTTTTGAAACTTTTTTTGGGAGTCTCGCCGAGACTCATTCCAAGGCTTTTCGAAATTCTTTTCGATAGTCTCGCCGGGACTATTTCCAAGATTTTTCGCAATTTTTTTTTGACAGTCTCTTTCCGAGGCTCTCCTAGGCTCTGTCCGATACTTTCTATCTAGTCATGAATTTTGGCTAAAAAAATCTATCCGAGATTCATGGCGCGATTTTTTGGGAATCGCTGCGATATAGTGCATAGTCTATTCACAGTTTAAAGATTAAGAGATAGAAAAAACATCTGATTCTTTCAGGCAAAACAAAATTTTGGTATTGATCGGAATAAGATCAAACAACGCAATCAGTGACGCGATTTTTTATATCGAGATAAAACTCCAACAGGACTATATAAAGAATTGGGTAAGCTATACGAGGACGCAAACGACAACAGTTCGATACCGCCTACCAGCCGGAAAAACAAAAGTTTGTAGAGCTTCCAATTTTACTCGATAGGTGGCCTTCTTTCGCATCCACGGATAGTCTGCCCGATTTCTATATAGACTCGTCGGGATTTCGACTCAATGGGCGGTATTCACAGTCGAGTCTTAAGATCGCCTTACATTTAAGACTTGACTGTGAATGCCGCCCAATGTTATCAAATCACAGGCTAGTCTATGGTCTGCTCCCAAAGACCAAAGACGTTGCAACCATTGCGCTTTGTCTTGCCTAAGGCCTTGAAACGATTAAAAAAAAATTTCACATCCAATGTCATTCATTATCACCATCAATAAATGTAAAGAGAAAAAAAATGTTTCAAAACATCTTGGAAACAGTCTCGGCGAGATTGCCAAAAAAAAATTTTTTAAATGTTCAAAACAGTCTCGGTGAGACTCTCGTAAAAATTTAAGGGATCCCAGTGGTCTAGAGCTCGAAAATTGTAGGTATATTGCGGAATTTTTTTTTATCATAAAAATAAAGAAAAAAGATACTTCAACTTTTCAGGCTTATTATAACATCAATTGTGAATACAAAAAAAATTATTTTGAAATTAAAAAAAAAAATTTATTATAGTAGAAATGCCGCTGAAGTTGACCCTCTCGAAAAATTGGACCTGGACGATGTTAGTCATTTTGGATCTATTATTTATCTGAAAAATAAAAACCAGAAAAATTGTCAATCAGTATGAGTGCAGTTATGGACGGGACTAAAAAAAAAAAATTGAAAATTGACAAAATGGCGCGCTTTTGAAAGTGAAGTTCTAAAAATCGGGGTTTTTTTTTACCAGTTATTTAATTTAAAAAATAGGAAATTATTGGAATAAAAACATGATTCTAGTCCCGTCGATAGCCATTCATGTTGTGAATAACATATCCAAATTTCAGGTGATTCGGTTGAATAGTTTTTTGTTTTTCTATAACATCATGCCAAAAAAAGTAGTTTCGAGATAAATAAGTTTAAAGTTTTAGGTACACGGAGCGAGCGGACCGCTCTCTACCTGGTAAACCGGCTGTAGAAGCAAGAATATTGTGAATATCCTTACGAAAATTCCACAGTATATTCTCGAAATAATATACTATCGAAATATATTTTAAACAAAAATCGATTTTTTGAAAATTCTAGACCACCGGGACCCCTTAAAGAAAATCTTGGAAACAGTCTCAGCGAGACTCTTGAGAAGAATTTTAAAAGGTCTCGCAAACCGTGCTCAGCCAGACGACTCGCCGAGACGTCTTGCCGAGATTGATTTTTTTTTGCGCACGTAGCCGTTTTATGACTGATGAAACTGATTTAATTTTTTCGAACTTTTTTTACACGGAAAGTAAGTAAAATTAAATTTTTTTTTCATACGCTATTTAAATGCTTCATCCCTACCTAAATTTCGTTTCTAAATTTTTTTTGGTTTTTTCAATTCCTATTACATGTACGACCAATTTGCTGTCAACCGCAAAGCCTTCTTTGGAGGCGTCTACTTTGAATCCGTACGTCCCGACTAATTTTTTTTATGCATTTTTTCGTAGCTATAGTTTGCGTATAATAAAACCGAAAATGGATACTTTGTATTGTTTATTGTCGAAAAAAAAAACACTTAAAAATACCGTCATTTTTCGGGCTTTTGCTATATTTGAAGCTCTTAATATGGTTTTAGTATCATGAAGCTCTTCCAATCGAATTCGATTTTAACTGTGGTAACTATTACTCAAATTATTTTTTGATTGTAGTACTAATTTTTGAAATTTTATCTTCTGTAAAGAAAAGAGAACGTATCAATGTTTTGTAATTTTCTGTACATTGAGATGTTACGTATATTTGTATGAATTTATGTGAGACGTTTATTCGCATTGAGCGTGACAACGACGACACGAGGTAAATGAGAAAGTAACCCCATTAAAAAAGATATCTCGTCGGCTTGCGGACACTGCAGCTTCGCGACAGATTTTTGTTTCTCTTTCTCTCGATCACTTTTCTCGCTCCGAAAATCCAACACGTGTTTGATCCATTTTAATTCGAGTCGATGATTTATTGGTCTCAATAAATTTGGAGCAGTTTTTTTTCATGTTTCTTTTAACACGATAATAATCCCTGGATTTTGATCCAGTTCCACTGTAAAACATTGATGTAAAGCAATTAGCACAATTCGAAGTCGATTACAAAAAACTTCTTCAATTGAAATACCAAGCTTTTGGATTGTTGGTCTTACAAAAATGATTTATAGATCAAATTCCGGTCTTTTATGCGCAATTGATTAACCAATAAATTTTTTAATTCCAATTTATTTTACGTTTGTTTCTTAAACACTTATTTATTCATTTCTTAGAATAAGTATTTAATTATTTATTCGTAAAGAGATGGTAAATCCAATCGACAGAGTTCTCAACATTTTTTGGCCTTATAATCCAAAGACTTAAATCTTTGACCACGTGTAAATACTCGTTTTTTTTTGCATGGAGGTTAAACGACACGATGTTAGTAAGTCGACGTGACTTCCTGTCATAAAAACCAATGTCATACTATTTTTGAAATGAAGTATGCAAGTATGCGAGCGAATCTTCAAGATTCGCTCGCATGTTGAATTTTTTCATTGATAATTTAATTAGCTATAAAAAGAAAATTTTAACAGTTTTACTGAAGTTCACGAATTCAATTTGATACTTTGCATTTTTGACGCGTCATTAGAAACGGAATGTCGGCGGGAATCCGGACAAAAATCTTCGAGAGATTGGAGTCAATGGTCCAAACGCTTAACCCTGTATTACAGCATTCTTTACGCGTCTTATATATTTGCGGTTTGTCATATTATCACTTCTCTAATGCATGTGTATACGAGTATTACATACGCGTCGATTATTATGATTATTAATCCTCCGTCACACGTGCTATGAGAGAAACGCCGTATTTTTTGCTTTTTCATTAATCAACAAAAATTGGTGAATAATAAAACTGTGACAATTTAGCTATTCCAGTATTATTATTGGTAGAACGCGATAAAACAGAAAATTATACGATAATTTTTAATTTATATTTTATAAATAATATTTAATATGACTAAGTGCAAGAAATGCGGCGTTTCCCCGCTAGCGCGTGTAGAGTCGTACATATGATTTCACGTTCGACGTTGTCATATCTCCTACTGAGCACTTGAGCACCAACGGCGCGCGTATGCGCGTAAGAACGACCTAGCCAAAAACAGCATAAATGCTGTGAAAAAAGCTGAGACAAGTACATTTATGCCCCCCAAATAGTCGTTCCAGTTAATCCCCCCCACCACTCAGCGTCAAAATACCGATCCCCACCAAAATTTACAAAAACCCGTCTAAGTCGTTCATGCAAAGATCTTCGCACAAAAATCCTTTCTAAAAACCAACTCATCATACAAAGTTTTATGGGTAACCGCTCTCATTGTCTTATCAAATTAAATCAAATTATACAGAGGTGATAATTTCATTCTCGTAAATGTTGTGAGTTCACAAAAAGTTGATAAATAAATAAAGATCTACTAAAGTATATGTGGCCAAGTATGTGAGATTTTATTATGTTTATAAAATCTCCAATTATGATCATATGCCATTTCTCTAATTAATGCTTTATTACAACGAATTATTGTCCTATGACTTGGAACTACAAGGGCTTTAAAAAAAAAATACAGAATTGCATTAGCCTGCGGGAGCTTGAACGCTGCCACACTATCATTTGTAATATTTGTAGTATAGTTTTATTGGTAACAAATTGATAAAAGTTTACTGTCGTACGTAGAGCGGATACGCACAGAGTATTTGTCCGGCCCGAAAATTTTTCATAAAATTTGTCGCATAAGTCAACATTAATCTACCATACATTTTGGCCTTAACTAGTAAAATAAGCATAGCTAATTTAGAATCACAATATGCGGATTGTTTTGTATCCCAAATTATCCTCCTTTCCTTTAAGCAATTGTTATCGATGAATTGACGCTCGGGTGGAGCATATCTCAAGTTATTACATGGCACGTTTATTCCGGTTTTGTAACATCCGGGGGAAAACTGAAGTTACAGAGCGTCTAAACGGTACTGTACACCCGAAGTAAGTAATCCGGTACCATTTACACGCACTTTTACACCGGTTTTTACTACAAAAGGTTTTACAAAACGGAATAAGCCTGCCATGTAAGAGCGGTCATCAATTGATTACATTTCAAGGCGGGTAAGATTAAAATCTGCGTCAGGAGATTCGAATGTTCGGAGTGGTTGAAAAATTTGCCGTGAACAAAAAAGCATATTTTTAGCTGACAAGTCGAAAAATTTTCGGGCCGGACAAGTACTCTGTGCGTACCCGCTCTACATACGATAGTAAACTTTTATCAATTTGTTACCAATAAAACTATACTACAAATATTACAAATGAGAGTGTGGCAGCGTTCAAGCTCACGCAGGCTAATGCAATTCTGTTTTTTTTAAGCTCTTATAATTCCAAGTCATAGGATAATAATTCGGTGTAATAAAGCATTAATTAGAGAAATGGCATATGATCATAATTGGAGATTTTATAAACATAATAAAATCCCACGTACTTGGCCACATATACTTTAGTAGATCTTTATTTATTTATCAACTTTTTGTGAACTCACAACATTTATGAGAATGAAATTATCACCTCTGTATAATTTGACTTAATTTGATAAGATAATGAGAGCGCTTACCCATAAAACTTTGTATGATGAGTTGGTTTTTAGAAAGGATTTTTGTGCGAAGATCTTTGCATGAACGACTTGGACGGGTTTTTGTAAATTTTGGTGGGGATCGGTATTTTGGCGCTGGGTGGTGGGGGGGATTAACTGGAACGACTATTTGGGAGGCATAAATGTACTTGTCTCAGCTTTTTTCACAGCATTTATGCTGTTTTTGGCTAGGATTTGTCGACTTTTTGTATGAAATTCATAGCTTGTTAATTAAACATGTCAATATTGTGTACGTACTCGGGTATGAAATTCATAGCTTGCCAATTAAACATGTCTATATTATGTATGTATCTGAGTGATGCAGAAGAATTGACATTTTTTTCGGCATTGCAGCAAAATATGGTAGCATTTTATCAAAAAGTGATTCTCTCAAGAATTGAATCCTGCATAAAAATTGTAGAGGTCGCTCAAGCGATTTTTTAATGATTTCGGCTAAAAATGGATACATAATCGAATTTCGAACTGGTATATATTCGGACTAAAAATGCAATGTGAAATATTGATCTAAGAAGTATTCAAGTGAACTCAATCATCGTAATTAACCGTCAATACTTATGAAATTATTAGATTACTTAAAACATACAGTAGTTCTGAGAAGATACGACGCATAAAAAACAACGAACAAGTAAAAACTTGAATTTTTTTTTAATTTTGTAAAAAAAAATTCAAAAAATATTGCACCGAAACATCCGTGCCAACAGATCAATGGATCGGAAAATATTCCATAAAAAATTATGCCGAAGAAATACTCCAATAGCATCAGAATGCACCGAAAGTTTTTAAATATAAGTAATCATAACGAAACGAGATTTTGAAACAAAAAAATATACGTAAAAAATTTCGAGAGTTAATGTTTAATTGGAAAAAATAATTTTGGCCGAAGTACTACACGAGTTTTTCTTTTATAATATTTATTGATTACGAATTATTTCTCATGAGCAATAGATAAAAAAAAAAATTAGTGAAGCACTTATGAATTTTTTTTTCTCAAATCAAATATCTTTTCGCTCAAAATTATTTCGCATCGTCTGATTCCCTTTTGGGTTGCAAGTGCAAATAGAATTTTCATGTATTTAAGGTCTCTACCACTCTAGGGTGGTTTAAAACCATATATAATTCAAACCTAGGGTTGTATCATACACCATTCTCTCAGTTATATAAAAAACGAAGAGAATGGTTTCCAAATAAACTTTATTATTGCATGCAAGAGACATTTTATGGTAAAAAAGAAAGGGCACTGTTTTCGACTCCGTTCTAGAGTTTACGTTCGGAAAAATGAATTGTTGGGGCTAGAGTTAATAAAAAAAATTATTTATTAAGGTACTGTTCAAAAGTTTATTTATTAAATTACACATTATTTTTTCACTATCACTCTTCTATCTATATATATAAAAGTTACTTTAATCAAAACTGAAACTGACCGTGATCTTTATAACCTCACGACTGTTCAAAGATATCAAATATTCACCGAATACGAGTTTATCATACACCATTCTCTTAGTTACCAAAAAAAAAAACAAAGAGAATGGTTTCTAAATAAACTTTATTATTGTATTCAAGGAACATTTTATGGTAAAAGAGAAGAGGCACCGTTTTCGACTCCGTTATACAGTTTACGTTCGGAAAAATGGATTGTTAGGGCTAGTGTTAATACAAAAAATTATTTATTTAGACACTGTTCAAAAGTTTATTTATTGATTTAAACTTTATTTTTGCATTATCACTCTTCTACCGATTATATAATAAAAGTCATTTTAATCAAAAGTTGAAACTGACCGCGATCTTCATAACCTTACACAAAGATATTAAATGTTCACCGCATACATGTTTAAAGTCCTAATGTCGACTATGTCTAACCAAAAATCAAATTATCTGCTTTCACACCCGCGATTTTTATAACCTTACTTTTTAACCCCACAACTTTCACTAGTATAACCGCGATCTTTTTTCTAAACTCACAGCTGTCACTCTTACTTATACATCCTGAAGAAAAGTCATCGGCTGTCACATCAACGAACGCAGTCTCGCATATCACCAGAAAATTTCTAGTTATAACTAGTGTCACTAGACAGCAACCGCTAAACGTCAAAAAATGTGTGCGAAAAATGCCACCTTTTTTGATGATTTGGCAGGATGAAATATTAATATTTCCAATATGCGTTAGGCTACAGAGTTCTAAATAGTCACGATCGAAAGAAAAAAAAAAAAAAAAATACGTGAAATAGCAACATCTTATAAAACGTTGTAATTAATTAAATATCGCCGAAACAATTTTCGAAAACCGTTCGAAACCGCTCTGCTTGCTGTAAAGACTCTAGTAGCGACTCGTCCTCGCCATCTTATAGTATACGTAAATGTACTTGTCTCGAGTCGCTACCGCGACTCTAGATTTCACATCCGCGATCTTTATAACCTTTTTCCACTCAGCTGTCACGGTTACTACATGATATAAAAAATACTTATTAGTTCTCGCACTATTACTCTTTATCTATTACTAACCAAAATCAATACTGAAAATAATATCCGTCAGCTTTCACATCCGCGATCTTTATAACCTTATTTTTTTAACCTCACAACTGTCACTATTAATATAGAATTTCACATCCGCGATCTTTATAACCTTTTTGATCTCACACCTGTTCACTGTTATTACATGAAGAAAAGTCAATCGGCTGTCACATCGACGAACACAGTCTCACATATCACCAGATTTCTAGTTACAACTAGTGTCACTAGATAGCGACCGAAAACGTCAAAAAATGTGTGCGAAAAACGCACCATTCTTTTGATAATTCGGAAGAATGGAATATTAATATTTCCAATATGCGTAAGGCTACAGAGTTCTAAATAATCACAATCGAAAGAAAAAAAAATAAAAAAACGTGAACCCGTAACATTTTAAAAAACGCTGTAATTCTTTAAGGGACAACACCACTGTGACCCCCTATTTTTTTCACATTTTTCAAGAATTTTTTTTTGTGGGGAAAAAAAAGATATTCCAAAAAATTTTTTTGGGTTTTGTTCCTTGTTTATTAATGTATCAAAAAACATTTTTTTCACATTTTTCACGCCGCATGGTGGCGCTGGGGAAGCTCTCGCGTCAGGTGCTGTCATCTCCGCAGTGGTTCGCGGCACGCAGCAGAACTCTCTTCAACGTCGATCTGAAAAAAAATACCGAGTGTTTTCGTTAATAATATGATATTTTGAAGAGAAGTACATAGGGATTTGGAAAAATATTGATTTTTAAAAAATAGGCACGCCTTTGAAATTAAAGAATGATTTTTGAGCAAAATTTCTCGTCGAAAATAGGCTATAACTTTTATAATTATTGAGATATCGAAAAAATCCTATGTAGTTCTCTAGATAATCTACTTTTATTGATACAGTAAAAATTTGAAGTCGATCGGATAAAAATTGCTCGAGTTCTGCTGCGTGCCGCACTCAAAAAAGTGGTTTTGAGAAAAACGCGTTCAAAGTTTTAGGTTTGTTAATTTATGTTATAAATTGAAAAAAAAAATATTGACCTTCAATCAGCGATGCCGGCACCATATAGCTGGCCTTCAATAAGCAAATCGTTGTCTCCTGATTCTTTCCTCGAACTTGTTAAGGCTTTTCTCGCTTATTTTACAGCGTCTGTGAGCGAGCGCTCCGCGAGCCGGATCCGCGCTGCGTCGGTCTCAACGCAAAAGTTGAAACAATTTGGGCCGATGGTTATCGCCAACGTCTCCAGTACTTTCATGAGACTTCTCAGGCCATCATTGAACACTAATACCGCGATATCAGTTGCAATATCAATGATTTTTTTGCTTCCGGACTGGCATTTGGGGGCTATTGCCCAAACTGATTTATTGTAGCTTTCGTTATTGTTTTGCGTGTAGCCGCCCAAACAACGCTGCAGCAAATCGTCCCTGCTCAAATTTTCGAAGATTGGCTGAATTGCCTCGAATATTTCCTGAGGAAGAGGCGGTTTATGGCGATATTTAGAAATATCACCATTTGCGACCGCGCGCTGCCACGAACACCACGACTCGGCTCCTTCCGGGCAATCGTCATAATAATTTGGAGCGTTTGATATTCACAAACGAAACGATTCGGAGCGATTAAACACGAATAGCGTCGCCTCTATTCGCAAACTGACGCTATGACGCTATCCCTATACCTGCCATGGAATTTTTTCAATTATCGCCACCAAGTGCTATTTTTCGAAACTATATTTATAACAATAGTTAACCGGCTAATAATAGCCGGTTTTTGTGAAGGAAGCCAAAAGAATACCTGAGAAAGGCGGGAAGAATACCTGTCGACTCTAAGGCGCCCAGCTGCGCGGGACCCCGAGCGTCGCGGACCGCTGCACCGCTCCACAAAATATTCAATATCTACGAAAATAATTATTTTTTCGACCTGGGTCCAACGGCATTTCAATCTTAAAAGTATTTTAGATTTTTTAAAATGGTTTTCAAAAAATCGATTTTTTGAAGCCGTCACAGTGGTGGTGTCCCTTAAATATCGCCGCAACAATTTTCAAAAACTGTTCGAAACCACTCTGCTTACTGTAAAGACTCATCATCTTCGACATTATAGTATATTAAATGTACTTGTCTCGAGTCGCTACCGCGACTCTAGATATGGCAACACTGTAAGACTCAAAAGCATTACGGCGATTCTCCATGACGCGTGTAGCGACGTTTGGAATTTTAGCGCGTGTAACGGAGGGTTAAAAAGATTCCGAAGATCGCCAAGTATGAAACAAAAGATCGAGCTTCGATCTTTCTTCTTCTCTCTCTCTCTCCCTCTCTCTCTCTCTCTCTCTCTCTCTCTCTCTCTGTTTTATCTTTCTTTTCTTTTTTTGCCACTCTCTATCTCAAAGCCACGTTCACTTTCCTGTTCGCCGATCGAAGTGACGGAAGTGGGCGAGTTTTGGCCGGATGTTGCGGCTCATAAATTGTAATCCTAGGTCTCGTCTATCATTCCTTTATAGTATCATAAATATACACTTCTCATAGAAACTCGTACATGTGTCCATGCATAATTAAAATTGCCATCTCGTATCGCTCGATTAACACGTGTCCCACAACAGATCTCATTATGATCGAAATTAATCTGGCCTTTTGGGCGATTAAAAATTCACAACCGATTGATCGGAAATTATTATTCAACTTTTCATCCCGAAAAACCGCTGCAATCTTTTTCTTTAGTTAATCTTTCCGTTTCTGGAAACTTTTGAAGTGCAGGAAAGTTTTGGAGTTTTTCGGGAAGGGAAAAAAATCTGTGAGAATATTGGAGATCGTCGAGCTTTTGAATTTTCAAGTTGAATGGTTTTGGAACACTTTCGTCTTGACTACATTTAGCCTTGAGTCAATTTTCTTTTTAGTTTTTTGCTCCTCCTGGATTGGAAAAAATTTTCTGAAACGTCGAACTGAACGTGCCTAGGAGAGAGAGAGAAAGAGAGATGAAGAGAGAAAGTGCTTCAAGTTTATTTTGAGATTCTCCCTTCGTAAAATTTTGGAGAAGGGAAGTGAAGAGACACTCTGAGGCAGGGTCGTTACTTCCGGCTCTAAAATACTCTCGGCTAATTCTATCGTCTTTCAAATACGCATACACTCCATTTAACTGTGTGTCTTTAAATCGTCGACGACGAAACGCCTCTGGAATTAAAAGCGCACAATATTTCCTTATAGATAATACAACCCTTCGAGAATAATTAACCCTCGACTCTAGCCTCTATTAACTTCATCGCCTCTTAAGGCAATGCCAACACATTCTCACGTCTCTTTCTCTCTCCTTCTCTCTCGCTCCTTCTCTCAAGACTTGTCCACTTCCGCTCAACCGAAGGTATTGCCAATAGCCTTTTACCATATGCCGTTACGGTCCTCTTCATGAATATGGGTCAAACTTCAAACATCTTTGACGTTCTCAAAAAAATTTCTCGTTTCATGAATTTGTGAATTAGTTACCGTTTATAGCAATTATTTCTTCCGCTCATGCTAATTAATTTTTTTACATATTTTATAAATTATACGATTGCCCAGATTCTAGAATATCGAATTTTTTAATCGGATGTTCAACTAATCCAAAAGACTAAAATGAAATTGTAGACGGAATAAACAGATATTTCTTAAGGATGTTTGGGACATATATTAAAAATGGTACCAAGTTAATAAAATTTTTATAGATTATTTGTACATCTGTCCTGAGGCTAGTAAAAAAATTTCAAGACAATTCACTAAGCCGTTTAAGAGTTATAACAATTCCAATTTTCACCAAATTTACAAGTAATCAAATAGGAAAACTGTTTTCAGGGGCACTAAAATAGGCAAAACACATTGAAAAAATGGTACCAATTTTTTTGAAAATTTTCAAATATGCATATTAGATATAGGAGAATCAATTCACAAAAGAATATTGGACATTTACTACATTATTAAAGAGTAAATAAATAAGGTCTAATGAAATTGATACTATACTTCGAGTTCGCGCCTCAGTCACTATGGAAACGTGGCAACATAAGTAACAGCTGATACATAGAGCGAGCGCAAAACCCTATAGTTAACCTCAAATTTTGTATAAGAAATGTTGCCGCCTTCCACAGAATGTGCAAGCAGCCAACGCGATAAAAAGGTGTGTGTGAAGTTAGCATCTCATATCTCAGTATCCCATAGTTTGGAAGGAGTTCTTATGGCATCCGACATAGTTCTAGAGTTCCTGATACTTTATATCAATAGTTCTGACGAATTAAGTACCGAAAACCACATGTTTAAAAATGAGATGCTAACGACCGAAAATTAGCATCCCAAAATAATAAATCCAAAAAATCAATCATAAATCGATAGTCAACGAATAGTTCTACAGTTCTTGATAAGTATTAAGGGGTTAGGGGTAGTCAGAGGCGTGAAAAAATGAGTATTTA
The DNA here is from genome assembly GCA_963989365.1 of Rhimphoctona megacephalus. Lineage (NCBI taxonomy): Eukaryota > Metazoa > Arthropoda > Insecta > Hymenoptera > Ichneumonidae > Rhimphoctona > Rhimphoctona megacephalus. Next base: position 15,885,645 of record OZ022421.1, on the reverse strand, counting down.
AAAAAAAATTTTTTGACAGTAATTAAATTTATTTTATGAAATTTACTTGACCAAAATTTGAAAAAAAAATATTAATTGTAGACGACGTTATTGTCATCTTTGTTGGACCCCGTTCCACAAGTAGTGCTTTGCGGTGACCATCAGTACATTTTTTCTGGTTCATTTAAAATCAATCAAACAAAAAAAAATCATTAGATTAATAGTTAATCTAGAACTTAATCGAAGCTTTTTTTTTGAAAATGAACAAAATGGTGGCTTCTGAAAGTTTACTCGCGGATTTTCAAGGAAAAAAGCATTAATTTATTGTTAAAAAAAATGAAAATTTTCAAAAAAAAATCCTTCGATTAAGTACTAGTTTTTTATGCTTTTAATAAAC
>OZ022421.1:15177769-15282769 GCA_963989365.1 Rhimphoctona megacephalus | reverse complement strand
AATGTTTTTTCATTCATTGATTCTTTTTTACACACGCATTTTGAGGTTGAATTTTTTGATGATTATATATACATATATCCAGGATATTTTCGATTCGATAAACTAGTTTAATTAAATTTTATTCAGTTTAATTAACGTAAAGAACATTTTTTCGTGTGAATAAATCTGTCAAGTTTTTTGAAGAATTTTTGAGAATAATAAGCTGCACCAAAACTATTGATTTTCAATAAATAATAAGTATTATGCATTTTGCAATGTTCTTCGAACGATTATTTATATGTTTGAAGACAATTACACGAGTTAAACGAATAATTAAGGGAGATGGATAATGAAAAAGGTCAATGGAACGTTTTGAGTACTAGCAGCGAGGGTGCCTCATTTTCGTCCCCTCTTTTAAACATATATTTTCAGATATTTTTCCTGGTACGTCGTTGTTTCATTGCAGGGGTGGATGCATTCCTTTTTCCCTCTGTTCCCGTAATATTCTTCGACAGGGGGCGGGGGAGGGGGAGACCAGAAATGAAAGAGAGAGAGTAAAAAAAAAGTTTATATGAACACCACATGGCTGCTGATTTTCCCCTCTTTTTCTGTCTCCCTCGTGTGCTACAATTATTGTGCTCGACTTACGTGACTCTGCGACATTTTCTCGTTTTCTTTCTCTCTCTTTAAATACAGTGTCAGGTTTTAAAATTACTTACAATTTTACCGAATATTACTTATACAAATAACTCCATTTCATATTATTTCCTGTTTCTAATTTAACCATAATATTAAAAATATACATAAAAAATTTCTCATAAACATAGCAAAGATTAAAAAATTAACTGCAAGAAACAAATTACTTTTTCCAGCACATATAAAGCGGAAAGCTGATAAATAAATATTCGAGATGCGGTAAAACGTGACGGAAGATATTGATTTTCGAGTAGGATCGACCAGCGCTTCGGGGCATTTACATGGAAAAACTTGTTTCTTGAACGTTAGGAGGAAAAATGTTTAAATGAGATCGATTCTTATCAAACAGGGGAAGAGTATGAAAACAAGATATTACGAGCAGCAATCATATGTATATATATGCATATAAGAGAAACATACAAAAATTACGACCGGTATTATTACTTGAAGGAGATGAAAAGATCGGAATGAAGAAGATAGGAAGAAGATGCTGCGGCAAGGCGGGCGTGACTCGTCCGTGACATCGCGATTACTCTCGCACACCTGCACTTCGTTCTCTCCTCTTCTACACATACATATGTATATATATATACAATATACTTTTACAGCAGTTTATGCATATATATATATATATATATAAATACATAGTTTAAAGTCACGGAAAGAGCAGAGAGGGTGATGTTCGAAGAGAATCTCTCGAGAGAAGTCCCGCGGCCGATTACTTTAGCACTCATCACGTGCGCTTCTGGATAACAGCGGTAACATATTACCCTGTGGTATTCGCGAGAAAATGATCCGAGGCACGAGTCTCTGGCTTCCTGCTAGCGACAATATTTTTTTTTTGCAATCGCGTATAGAGTTTATAGACGCCCTGAATCCTTTTTCATACAATCAACGCGGTTTGTAAATTAAAAGTGCCTTTCAAGGGAGGATTAAGAAATTAAGGGTGAACTTAACCATTTTGTGGTTAAGGAAGTATCAAAAATATTAAGATTTGTAGTGTTAAGTAATTTTAATTATTATTCGAATTGAATTAAAAATAAGTAGGGCTATCTATATGGAAATTTATGTAGCTGAGGAAAAAAGAACACGTCATAAAAAAATTTGTCAGCAAACTCGAAGTATTTTGCTCTTTTTTTTTGCTCGATGATACATTTATATATTTATATATTGTCTGGCGCATGCCACAAGTGTGCTGAGGGCACGAGCTTCTCTCTTGCTATTGGATTACAACAACGTAGCGGTAGATTTTTATATATACTCGTTCCTTTCTCGTGTCTCGTGGTTTAGTGTTACCTCTCGTTTTTTAATCCCGTATAGTACGAATAGTGTATTATAACAATAGGGTGAAGCCCTGCTAGGCTCTTTACAATAATGGACTTTGAGCATTCTTTTTATTCACCTACACCGCGGTTATGGTTCACTCGTACGTGAATCACCAGCTTCTGATAAAAACCGACAAAAATTAAGAAACAGTATTTTAGATTTAAAGTTTATTGTTTTTTAATGCAATTCTTTGATAACGATTTTCTGCAATTGGTTGGTTAACGATTTTCTGTAATTGTTTCATTCAAAAAATCGATAAAAATGTGGGCCGAATATTAAAAATCTTTCTAATTTAAAATTATTCTTAGCAATCCATTATTTAATTTTATTTACATATTATAACTTACATTTTCTTGATTATTACTAAGCAAAATGCAAATTTTTATGATAATAAAATAAAATCTCTGGTATAATATAGAAAATTGTATTTTATTTTCATGAATATTTACATTTTGCTCAGTAGTAATCGAAAAAATTCAAGGTTGTCCCCCGTTTCTATTAGCGCACGGTGATTTTTCAATTTTAATTCTCTTCGTATGGAGGATAATTTTCACTTCTTTAAAAAAAAAAAAAAAACTTTTATTAAGAAGGATGCCGAAATAAAAAATCTGGGACTTTTACGACTGGCAAGACGTGTATATGAGGCCCTTAATTCCTAATGATGATGAAAATAATGATGAGTATAATGATCGGAGTAGATTCGTAAGTTGGGTATGAGGAATGATATCCTGACGAGCGAGTAAGTAGGTGGTATTACGTTTTATGCCGTCAACTTGACAAGTTGCACGAGAGCAATTCGTGCGTGCTCGACCATAAGGATTCGCAACAAGTTCTCGGGAGATGAGAAGAGCGTGAGTTCACGGGACGTAAAAGAAGGGCGAGAGGAGGAAGGAGAGAATGAGAGGGGAGAGGTGGAGGCGCAGGGTCGAGAGACGAGGGCGAGAGATGAGAAGGTCAAGAAAGATGGAAAGACGAAAAAAAGGAAATAAAAAGAAAGAGAGGGAAGGTTTGGCGAGGAAGAGGAGAAAGGCGGGGGAGAGCGAGAAAGTACCGTTTTGCAGTGTGTTCGTTGAAAAGGGACGAAGAAATTGCGTTGTGGCTGGAGCTTGTGCACCCTCAGGCAACCATTATATGGTAATCTTTGCATCTTCTTCTTTCTCGTTTCAAACGCGTTTCTCTTCATCCTCGACTTTTTTTATCTCTCACTCTCTCACTCTCTATCTCTTGCTCTCTCGACGAGAGTTCAACGAGCATTTCTCTTGCTCCCTTCTTCAGGTTCCTATAGAATTTAGTATCTCTTTCTGCCTGACTTAACTCGCTCTCTTTTTTTCCTTTTCTCTCTCATTTCTTCTCCTCCCCATCCCCCCTCGCTTTCTTACGCTCTCTCTCACTCTCTCTCTCTCTCTCTCTCTCTCTCTCTTGGTTCTTCATTACTGTACACCTACAATTTTCCATCTCTCTTGTGCTGTTTCTCAATCTCTTATCCTCCTCTTCCTTTACGTCCCAATCTCTTCTTCTCTCCATCACTTTTCTCTTCTTTCACTCGCCCTCTCTTTGCTGAAACACCCGAGAGTAGCCAACCTCGTTTCCTTCATTTCCTCTACTCTCTACCTTGCATTTTATACACCAACGTCCAGTCTGTGTACCGACACAAAAGTTACTACTGACTACTTTGATTTATACAGGTGTATTGGTGCTTTCCATCTCTTTCACCAACAGCCTTGCTCTTCTTTTTTAAAATTTCTTTTTCTCCTCTACGAGACTCCTTGTTTTCTCTTTTCCTCTCCTATTTCTTTCTCTTTCTATCCCTCTCCCTTGTCGTTCACCTCTTTGGGGCGCCCCCTTTTAGTTTGTTTTCCATTGCCAGTGGGTAATTGCGCTCTCTCGCTTATATACCGACATTTTCTGCTTCTTGTTCGCGGTCCCTCGCGCGCTCATCCTCGTGTGCTCTCCTATTCGTTTCCGTATTTTTTGCTTTTTCTCTCTTTTTTTTCTTTCCTTTTACACGCTCACATATTTCTATATTTATGTACGTATACGGAGCATTCCATATCAAAACCGACTCTCGGGATTTAGCTTTACTTAAAGTTTGTGCAGAGCAATTAATCATCGGAGATTTGAAATCGATACAATACGAAATTATCAATCGAAGAGATTGCGCAATAAGCAAGAACTTAAGAATACAAAAATAATTATATGTCAATAAATTTCATTTAATTAGCTTTCATTTATTCAGAACTAAACAGACTCTCGTTGACTTTCGATCAAATCTTCTTCATTATCCATCATATGTTTCGAAAAAAAGTATGGAAATCTGGAAATTAAGGTATTTTTGCATTGATTAAATAGAAAGAGAAAAACTTCATTTTCGATTCAATTTTTTTAAACCTACAATTTTTTTAATTTTGTTTCAAGTGACCTAAATTTCCATTGCATCGTGAATTAATGATTTGACATAGAATGTCCGATATACTATCAAGTTGCATCTCGTTTCTTCGTACACGATCATTCCTACCTGTGGATCCATCCAAGTCTTTTTTTTCATTCGCCGTAGTACACAAGCTACGTGGTTGTTTTATTTATTTTATTTTATTTTATTTTTTTAACTTTTTTCTTAATCCACGAAGTGCAGAGCGAAGCGTACACAGTAGCGCTTGGGGGGCTAGTCCAAGTGAGCAACTGCACCGAGAGGCTGCTTTTTAGTTCGCGTCGTTAAAGAAAAGTCAGTTGATCGCCGAAGAAGAGGGAGAGAAACCCGGAACGAAACTCCCCGACGACCACAAGCCCAGAAAGAAGAAGAGATCCACGTGGGTAAAGAATAAGCCTCTGGGGCTTATTATGCATCACCGTTCCTTGCGCAGGTTGTAAACATTACAAAATTTTCTTCAGATCGGTCCTTGCCTTTTGTATATAATAGAAATACAGTTATTATTCCTTAGGCTGTCGATCGAAGTGTCTTTTTTTGCCCAATCGCAAATGGTTAATAATTTACTTGGTTCCATCATTATTATTTTTTATTACATACTTTAATGTGTTTGTTCGAAATTTATTATTTTTAGAAGTTTTCAAATAACTTTTTTGAACACAATATGATAAGCATGATTGGCTCATCCCAATTATCTTGATAAAAAAATGTAGAACATTTTATTTACCAAATAAAAGTGTTCCTTCCTTTTTCGATCCCTTTAGCTGCGGTTTCATAAAAATCTGACAATTCACGAACTTCGAAACAACATAAATAGTCGGTGGATTCAGTTACAGAGACTCAGGAGGATATGCCTTGAAATCGACTAAAATAAACCTAGAATTTTGTGCTTTTTTTCGTCTCAATATCGCAATGATCTTCACTTCAAGAAGTCTTTTTGAATTTAACAACAAAATGGTAAGTTATGCACGTGAAAATTTGCAAAAATCGATTGTCAACTTTTCTATAAATAAAACAGCAAACAACCAACAAATTGTTTACATTGCATATCTACATGTACCCTATTTGTATGAATTTTTATTAAAACAACTCCAAAGATATTACAACTTTGTTTGAACTTGGAACTTTCCTAAAAAAATAAATAAAACACGAAAGAGAAATCTTGTATTCTTTTATCGTAGTTGCTATTTGGACAATAGTTTATCTAAAAAAATTGTCTCGAAAGCCGATGTGGATACAAAAAGAATACAACTTTTTCATGTCGAAATCTTAAAAAACAAAGAATCTTAAAAATCGAAATCTTAAAAAAAAAAGAAAGAAAAAGAAGGTCTTTTTCGAGCCAAAAACAATCAAGGAATAATTCAACAATCTGTATCCATAGAACTGAAGTCGCGGGTAAATACGAAACTCGGAAAGACAGAGGAGTATTGCGAGGCGAGGATATTTCTCAGTTATAAACCCATCAGTTGACATTGCTAGATTATCTGGGCAGACTGCGAGGAGGTTGGCGCGTGCTAGAGAATTCTCTTTAACTGGTCCCAACAAACAGATCCCTCCAACCGCACCCTGCCTCATTCCATCAGCAGCCATATTCTTTTTTCCCGTTCGCCTTCTTCTTCTTCTTATTATATTATACTGGGTGATTATCTACTTATCGAGTTATTGTAACGTATTGAGTTCATTGAGTCTGATACAGCGTGTGCGCCCTGTTTGTCCAGCATCCAAAGCTTCGAGACAATTTCTATCTCGATGTACCACGCAGCTGTGGCTTCTAACTCCTATCTCTATGTGCTCCGGATTGACCCCTCGTAAATTTGTTACCCGAGATCTTATACAGTTGATCTTTGTCAGCTAAATAAAAATAATATAAATTTCGTGCATGGTTGCTCGATAAATTAAATGTTATGTGTCCTATTTGTTAACTTCTACATTTACACGGAAACAATTATCAAGTAGATTTTATGCTCAAATTCACGGTAAATATTATCGTGATGCACACAAACGTGGCAAGTGCAGCGATTGCTTTTCTCACTAATTAGTAACTTTTTTATTAGTTTAGGACATGTGAAAATCATAGTGTGTTATGCAATCTTTACCGTGATGCGTGAAATAGCTCTACGAAAGTTTATAACCTGAAGCTCGATAAGTATTGAAATAAACGTTGAATTTTTTTTAACGTACCATTTATTAAACAATTTAGTAGTTTACAGTAATGAACTGCACGATCAACGTACTTATATCACGAAATTGTTAAAGTCAAGTTCAAAGTATTCTACTGGACATCAAAATTTAAAGTCAGTTTGGCAAAATTTCTAAACAAGAAATTCAATCGTTTTTCCATTAAAAAGTCAATTCAGTTCACTGGTAATGTTAAAAATTCAAAAAAAAAATCGTTTGATCAAGAGAGTGATCTGATATTATTTAAAAAAAAATGGATTTTCACTTCATTAAAATGAAAATTTAGTAAATAAAGTTTAGTAATTTAGTCATTCAACTCTTCGGAAAGTAATTCAAAGAATTCTATGGCTTCAGTTTATAATTAAAACGTCTTAATTACTAACTTTGTTGACCGTTTTCAAAGCGATATATTGGAGCGAAACTCCCGACGAATTTCTACGAAATTTTTTAAATCGACACCAACGATAAATTAATTTTTATTTTTAATAAAAAAAAAATGGACAGGGTCACCGTGAGTTCGTTCGGGTGTCTCGTAAAGCTCCGTTAAGGCCTTTCTATAAGCCTCTCTCGCTCCTGTCGGATTAGTCTCGGGTCTCGGCACGACCGTGTGCTCTTCCGTGCTACCGAGTTACGAAGCTGGACTTGGAGCTTCTTCTCCTTCCCCCTTTCAAAAAAAAAATAAAATAAAAAAAAATAAAAATAAAGATAAAACGAATATGGAGAAAAAGAAGATGAAGAAGAAGCTGAAGAAGTCGCGCTTGGCGTGCGCCTCTCCGCAGCTTCGTCCGCTCTTTTTTTCTCTCTTTCCCTTTTTCTCCCTCTCTCTCTCTCTATCTCTCTCTCTTCTCCAACATTTTGACGTCCACACGCTCGCTGCAACGGCAGCACGTGACTCGTATATTTACGAACGTCCCATGTGCTGAGCTCGCTCGTATACGCACTCTTCTGGCCGTCAAGAACGAGGCATAGGAAAATGAGAAAAAGAAAACACTGAGAAAAAAAGGAGTAAAAAAAAAATAAAAGATGAAGAAAAAAATCGTATACAAGATGGTATTGGAGTTGCGCGTACGTATTACGACGTATTTTCCTATACTTTCATGTACAGTGTATGGGTCCTTCGAGGCAAAATCGAAGCAAATTCGAAAGTGGTTGTGCCCATAAAAAATTATCGGCCAAAGATCAAAAACATCCCATTATTGAATTTTTGAATAACAAAATTATGGAATATTTTTAAAAAAATGCATGATCGTCTTTCCTCAGTAATAGTTCATGTCACTACGATGTTAAAACGTAATTCTAATAATTTCAATTTTCTTTTTCTACCAATGAATGGTAGTTCCAAGAAAAAAAAACCATCGTATCTAAGATACTACGCGACACCTATAAGAATCGAGCCTATAGCTTGAATTTCTATCCTCAAAATGTACTATTTATTACAAATCATAATACGTGAACTCCTAATTTTTGTGATCTTCCGAAAATTCATAATTGTGGAAAATTACGAACATAAAAGCGAGGATCCGCTGATTTAACCTGGAAAACCCCATATAAATACAAACTCACACGAGTTTATTAATGTATATATATATTGAGGCATCAGTTTGAGGAGTTGGTAAAGAAACTAAGACTCGGGCGATAAGCATTCACTTATAAACGCAGACGCACGCGTATGCGAGCACGGATGGAACTGCAGCAAAGTACGCGAGAGAAGCGCCCGGACGAAGGCAATGAACTTCACCTCGCCATCGGACGAAGCGATACGCAGACTTTTATGTGTGCATAATGGTGCGTGTTTGTGGTCTTTCCCCTCTCTCCCTCTCTTTTTTTTTCTCTGTCTCTCTGAGTTTTATTCCATCTTTCTCTTTCGAACGCATTATTAGTGTAACGCACGCATTATGCGAGAGTTTTCAATAGAAGCGTGTGGTGCACGAGCGCACTCGACGTGTCCTGCTCTCTCTTCCTCATGATCGAGTATACACGCCCCATTCCTGTGTATAGTATACTTATTTGTCTATATACATATAGATATATGTACACGCGTGTATACATGTCATATGAAGAAACGAATCGTTCGTACGCGTGTATGTGTGTATTGAAAAAGTCTTCGCGAGGTTTGTTCGCTTAACCCTCGTTGAATGTTGAGGAGTAACCCGGTGAACTTGGCAATTCTCGAGGCTCTCCGAGTGCCCCCTTACCTCCTCGTTTTTGTACTTGTTTTTTCTTCGCCATTCCGTCTTTTATACCGCGCATCGTCGGTACTTTTTTTGCTCTCTCCTCTCAACTTTTGTCCTTGTTGCGCGATGAATTCGCTAGGTCAGGGTTTGGTTCAGTGACTCCCTTCGTAATCGTATCGCGATCATCCTGAGTAAAACGATGAGATTGGCTGAGATGGTTAGGAGTAAAAAAAATTATTGACATCTCGATCTGTTCACATAGATTGGAGAATAATAAACGAATTTATGCGAATGCTCGCTCAATGAGGAAGGAAAAAATGAGAATAGGACAATCTTGAACTGTCGATCGCGTGATCCACTCGCTTGAGAAAGAGATCAGCAGCTGCCTGGCTAAACAGAGCTAGGGATTTTCTAATTAAGCAATCGCGACCGACGTCGAATACTCGCGCGAGCGTTCTCTCTCTCTCTCTCTCTCTCTCTCTCTCTCTCTCTCTCTTCATTTTTTTTATTCTCATATTCTCTTCGTAACACCCTCTTTTTCTTCATCATCTTCTTACACTTGATTTCTTCTTACTCTTTTGCCTTTCGTGCTTTCTTCTCGACTCTGAGCCAGTGATGGCCACTTCAAGCGAGAATTTCCCCTCGCTCGGACAAGTGATAAATGATTCCCCCGTGTCACACAGAAGAAAAAAAAACACTTCTTTCATTTTCTATCCTCGCTCTGTTTCGTTTCTTTGTGCTCCAACAACTAAACGGGATGCTGTGTCAATTTCCGAGCTTCGTACAGCAACCAGAAGACTTCTCGATTAACGAGCCTTTTCGTTACTCTCTTCAGTCTCGATTAGTATACACGCACATAGACACACAAATACATACAAATACGTGTTATATGTTTTGAAAACGACAAACGACGCAAGACTTCATCATATCAACATTGTGTTTATAAAATAACTTTTTGTATAAAAGTCATGTCAGACTACCATTTGTTGACTATTCAAATATGAATTACCAAAAAGAGAAAACACGTATTTTGAGAATTTTAAAGCGCAAACTCATAAAAATGTGCAGCCACATTCAGACCAAAAGTGGTTCGGCAACGTCAACTGTTCTACCTACAATTTTCTGAAAAATTGAGGTCGAATATATCGAACGAGGAGTAGCTTTTATCCACAATCAAAAACACTGAATTTCGAAATGCAGAAATTATTCATTCTGAAGCATTAATAAAATAGAAGAATCAAGATTTACGAGCTGCACCCATTCATTTTTTTATTTCACTTTTGTTGCTGCACATGTGTGGGTATGTGTATAAATATATAAAGGCTATAACTACCGTTAAATGGAATATAGAAACCGGAAGGTTTGCGCTACCGTATTGCGCGAGCGCATGGGTCAACAGACCATTTGTAGCGATCATTGGAACACGCGTCAGAGTCTCAAGTGTTGATTAACGAGAGAGTAAAGCGTGTATGTATATATGTGTGTATGTATTTCAGTATATAAATATATATAACACGAACAGCATATAAACAGCGTGTATAATATAGCATGGGACGCTCATAAGTATCCTCGTTTGGGTTGGACTGGCAAATAACTGGTTGATCGAATCTCCGTCCGCCAGTATTATACATTTATTTGTTACTACGTCTGTGTATTATGCACATATTCATACGTTTTCTCGTTGCACTCTCCCAGCGGAATAATAATATAATATTCGATCGAACGATTTTCCGCCCTATTCGCGCGAGCGAATGCACACACTTCGCTCGCGCGAGAGAGTTTTTCCCCTTCTCTCTCTTTCACCCTCTCTCTCTCCCTCTCTCTCTCTATCTCTCTCTGTTTCTCTCTCTTTCGGTCGATGGCGCAGTAGTTCCTATGCAATTTTCTTAAGTCCAGCCACTTATTCTCATTTACGTTCACGTTTACATCATCGAGGCAGTAAAGTGTTACCGCGCACAGGTGCGCCCTGGTTTTTCCCTTTTTTCCCCTTCCTTCTTTCATTTCTTTTCTTCTTATATCTCTTATTCTGTTTTCATCTCTCGGCTTCGTCTTTTCCCTCATATTTTCCGTCTTCGTTCTCCCCTCCCCCTCCCCCTCGCAATCCACTGTTTTCCGTGGGCCTAGACAACACGAGATCATTCGTTTCCACAGCTCAGAAGTTCTAACGCGAGTCGTACTTTTTTTGCTCCACCTCGTCTCTCTCTTTTCTCCCCCATTCTTTCTTATTCTGGTGTATACCCAACGAGTCATGGTCTGTCATTATATCCGCTCTCGGAAACTTGGAGCACTCACTCGAAGAGCTACGAGGAGATCCGTTGATGCTTGGGTTTATATGGAGTAGCCTAAGAGTACCGAGAGCTCTCCACTATCAAAAGTATAACCTAGTCTGTACTATCACGTATATCTCTCTATTTATATTCAACGTATTTGATCTCTTACGCGCCTGCAAGAGGCAAATTACTTTTCTCTCTGGTTGAAAACTTGCTGCTGTACAGTTGAACACGTAACAACAACAAGCAAAGAAACACGAAAAATAATGACAGTGCGACTCGATCCAATGTACCGTAGACCTCGTCTCCTCTCGGCCACTGCCCTCAAACTGCTCGATTCTCTTTTCTCTCACTTCTTCTTTCCTCTCAATATTTCTTTCATTTCGGTGATATATCACCACGAATATATTTACTCGCTTTCTCGTACTGGACAATTAACTTCATGAAATATTGTTTAGTCACACGCAGAGAGAATTATATATTTAACAATTTGCCGCAATCGAACATCAGAAGGCGGAAACATAACACATTCGATAAAATTCTAATCGTAACCATTTACCGAGATTAAACATTGTTTAAAGTAATAATTTTGCGAAATTATTACCGTACGTTGCGAACTGCAAGACATCCGGTTAACTTTTCCTCCGGTAGGTGGCTCGAATGAAAGTTTCTCTCATTTGAGTAACACTGCATCACCTCTCCTATAAGGGTTCCGTTATTATTTTGTTATATGTTTGCATACTTTTTCCTAGTTTTTGGCGATTCATTTCCTTTTGTTCTTCGATTTTCAAAAAAATTGATTATAATATAAGTAAATAATTATTAATCGAAAAAAAAAATCATTTTATTTCTACCAGAGTTTTGATACTTATTCCTTGGTGATTTTCAGATCACAAAAACATGGATCTCAAAGTAATTAACCCTCCACTACACGCGCCAAAAAAACTGTAAATTTTAGAATCAACTTTAGGAGCTTTTATCACAGCGCAAGTTAAATCATTGGACGCATACGTTCTGCAAAACACTGTAATAATTTCCATGAAAATTCGAGAAATGTATCATTTACCATTTTTTGATTATTAATAAAAAAAAAAGAAAGAAAAAAAGCGGCGTTTTGCTCATAGCGCGTGTAACGGAGGGTTAAATATAATTTATTCAAAGCATAATAATTTACATTCCGAGTATCGAACATTTATTCTTGGTATGTCCGTGTTGTTTTTATCGAATGCGGATAAGGATGATTTCAATCGAGAGAATCTTCTCGCTTTAGCGCACACACGCGCAACTCGGATTACACATGCAGTCCCCCAAGTGCGATGCCAGGTAATTCGAGTCGTTGAGCTCTATAGTGTCAGTGACTGACAGCCACGCGATCATGCCCTAGACCAACCTGGAGAGGCGTCGATTTTTTATATACCCTCGGATCTGTACTTTTTTTTTCGATGCGTTTATAGCAGCTACACGGTTGTTATCTGTATTAAATTTTATTCACGTATCAACAGGAATATCTTAGGAGAAAAAGTTCGGAGTAAATTTAACGTGATTTTAAATATTATACGAAAAATGCATTTGCTCATAAAATAATAAAGAATTATAAAACGCTTAAATATTGCTTTAACAAATTTCAATCCTTTATAATAAATCAATCAATTACACGTCACTGTAATTAGTACCGGAAGTCCTCGGAGTTTGTCAACACACAATTAAAAAGAAAAGCCATAAACAACGACTGACTGATGGAAGGACGAAGCAAGAATTGTTTTTGCTCATCCTCTCAAATCTTGTAGCTTGATTTTTTCGTCGTTTTATTTTTCAAATGAGTAGCCTCTTTGCCACATACTTTGTCGACAATTACGGAAGATGCGCGGGAGGCTGAAGCTTGGCACGTATTTAGAAGAGTATTCCAAGCATCTGTCTCCCGGTAAAATTTGCTCAACGAACGCGGAAAACATGCTGCTGTAAATATCTCACGATAGAAATTACTGCGAATTCTTTTGTCTTCTGTCAATCTTTTGGGACATATGGGAATTGCTCTTAAAGGGTTCAAAAGTTCCATCAAGTTAAACTATAATTCATTTCCTAATTACCAACTGAATGTTCTTCTGTCATTCAATAAATTCATCGTGCACGAAATATTTTCATCATGAAAATCTTAGGCAAGTTTTAAAAGTTTAAACGATATACTACATTTTTTTTACTCGCTTTTAAAATGTTGCAAAGCGGGTCCTATTTTTAAACGCCGACATTGCGTACTTACCAACGGCAATAATAAAATGGCGCTTCGGGGAGAGGGTACACGATACCGAGCGTCCAGTCGAATGATGACACGTTCATGCATTTATGCATCCATCGTCCGAGCTCGTATCCCCGCGTATCTGTCGCTCTTACATCGCGTCTTGTTTCGTCTGCTCATGCGGGAAAGGTGAACGGGCTTCTCGGTCTTTTTCATCATCATAATCATCGCCCTCGTCCTCCTCAACTTCATAATATTCGAAACTCGGTTGACTGAAAAAAAAAAAATGAAACGCGAGTAATTTTTTCTGAAATGTGAACTGAAATCGGATATGGAAATAATAAATATTGATCGTTATTATTTAAATTGTTCAACAGCAATTTATAATTTTCTAACAATTCGTATTTTTACAAAAGTTTTACATTTTTATAATTTATTGGCAACATTTTGTTAAGGCCGTATTGTTGTCTAGAATGCCATTTTCAGAGGTGAATTTCTGGATAGAATAAGTTTCAAACTTTTCGAGTTTTTTTTTTCCAATTTGTACACCTGTTTATTGTTTGTTGAAAAGCACATACAAATTTAGAGTAAAAAATTAAAAAAAATTATGTCATAGTTTTGTATGATTTAGTAAAACTGCGCGGAAAAAACTTCCTATTGGCGACTAGATTTCCGGACGTTCTATGCATCCGAAAAAAAAAAAACCAAAGATATTCTTAATCTGTATCGGTGCTGTGAGCAATGGTACCAGAATCAGATAGAAAAATTATTTAGTCACAAAATGGCGACATGCTAAACTTTGATTATCGATTTTTTGCATACTTTTTCCCCCTTTTACGAGTCATAAAGCAAATCATAACAATTATTTCGACTCAATTCTGATAGCATTGCTGAAGAACAGTCTAATGGAGATGTGTACCAAATTATAATTCAACCGGCCAACTGGTTATCGAGATATCGTGGTCGCCAATTTAAAAAGCATATTTTTGAGGAAACCTCTCTGAAGTTGTTTATCATTTTCTTCTTTTCCTCGAAAATATTTATATGTGTTCTTAACGGAAGAAACCAGTTTAGGAGGCCGAAATTTTGGTGTTTTTCGTGAATTTTTTTAACAGAGAAGGAATAATCAAAATTTGTTTAAACTTGGAGGATATTTTATTCATGTTTTGAAGTACACTTTGTAATTTTTTCAAGTCATTTCCGCCGGAAATAATGGAGCTAGAAGCTGCTGTCCATGGACGATCGCCATCCGAGTTTTTTGCTGGTGGGCATTCCGGAAGTCACAATTTTTATCTGTAATCATTACAATTTTCTTTTTTCGTTAACAACATATTTCCCAAGAATATGAACCTAATTGGGATCGAAAAAGTTGAAAATTGCATGTTTTTGAAGTGTTTGAACACAATGTCACGTTTTTATACCGTGTTTTTTCACCTTTTTTGCATTAAAAAAAATATTTTTAATAATAATATCATCCCAGAGTTAGGTTCATATAGATTGTAATTGAATAAAAAATATTCACACAAATTTTCAGAATGATTGGTCAATAACTTTTTGAGCTAGAATGCCCACCAGTTGAAAAAAAGTCGTCCATGGACAGCAGCTTCTAATTCCACTATTTCCGGCGGAAATTTCTTGAAAAAATTACAAAGTGTATTTCAAAATATGAATAAAATATCCTCCAAGTTTAAACAAAATCTGATTATTCCTTCCCTGTTAAAAAAAATTCACGAAAAACACCAAAATTTCAGCCTCCTAAACTGGTTTCTCCCGTTACAGGATCAATAAATATGTGTAAAAAATTTTAGAAAGAAAACTCGAACAGTCTCAAATTTATTTTGTCCTGAAAATATTCTCCGAAAACGGAATTCTAGACAACTCGGTCTTAATTCATCATAAAATTTCCAATAAATTTTTATCATAAATGTTTTTATTACGAAAATTCAATTAATTTTTCTAGTAACATATTTTTACTAAAGTAATCCACAAAAAAATTTCCTCATCATATCGGTTGATTTTGAAGAGAGTAAAGATATTTTTTTCTAAAACGATGTTTTCCTATGACCATTCAAAGTAAACGATCTCGAAGGAAAATAATGGACGAAAATACAAATTTATTTTCTTCTCTCTCTCCCTCCTTTTTCATCTGCGATAAAGAGGGTTTCGTTCGCAAGAGAGGGTGTTTGGAGTTGGTGTCTTGGTAACTCTTTCTCGTAGAAGTTTGCTTGGTTTCTGTGCTATTGCTCTCGGGAGCCACTACCGCCTCGTGGGCAACCGGTTTGACGGGTTGCTGCTCCCCGTTTGCACTCTCCTTCTCTCTCTTACTCTCGGTTCCTCTCTTCGAAGCATCTCACGTGTGCGTTCAAGAGCTTGTGTGTTCACAAACGCAGCAGCGTTGCACACAATATATATTTATGTATATATTTGTAAAATATATCTGTACGTAAAGTCACGTAACGATAAAACGTCGTATTTTCGTCATCTGAAAACCCGAGATAAGCCCTTTTGAAAATTAATTGTATATACGTGTAAAAAAAGACGAGATCCATCGTCGAGTAGGTGGAAGACGTCGTGAACGTTTCACCGATACACGAGCACGGATCTTGCACGTACGAAGGGAAGAAAAAAACAGAGAAAAAAAAAACGAGTGAGAGAGAAAGAGCCAAGGGGGAAGCCCACTACGTATAATATACTCGAGATACCGGTCTAAATATAGCGTCGCATTTACATACGAGTCCTAAAGACCAGGGCTGGATTAATGTGCACCAGAGAGGGTAAAAAGAGAAACAGGGAGGAGAGGGAAAAGCATGAAAAGGAGGGAATCGAAATGAGGCGCCTGGTCATATTTCCAGGTTAAGCAGAATCACACATGAGATAGTAGAATTTTTAATTATTGTTAGTGCGATCAATTTTGTTGATTGATATAGTATCAATAAAAAATTCTATGCGCTATTAAAAGGAATAATTTTACAATTTATTGTTATAGAACTTTTTTCCCATGCGCCTATTATAACGCCATAATTCTCGGGATTTTTCTTTTTTTTAAACACTCGAGTATTTTTCGATCAATATTGATGTTGCATTCAACACCCTCTCAGCGATTGACAGCAAAAAACCTGCAGAGTTGCTTCACGCGTTTCTCGCTGCAGTGGCACAGATTTCTTCTTTTTTTCTTCGTTAATTCGCGCTCAACCAGTTTTATATTTATGTCACTTTGTTCCTCGCGCGTCTCTTTGTGGCAAAATAGCGGGAGAGAGAAGTGGAAAGAAAGAAGAAGAAAAAAAGATTACGTGTCGATACTTGGCGCGAACGCGAGGATAATTTTGATCGTCGAGCTAGAACACTCGTCCTTGATCGTCCCTTCTCTTTTTTATATTTTTATATATATGTTCATATATATATATATATCTACAATATTCTCACTGACGTTCTTGTGTCCTCGCACGGATGGACTCAAAGATGTGCGAGTGCATATAATTATTCGCCAGATGTTAATAAAAATTTTATCGATTAAATTGATTGGATCCAAGGCAGCCCTGTCACAAAACTAATATCGCTTATATACAATATCGATTTGCATTCATTGTAACTCCAAGATGTTGATAACGAGAGCAATAATTTTTCAAGTAGCTGTTCAAAAATTCATAATAATAAATTTGATTGTGCAAATTCGAGTTTCTTTGAAGGAGAATTTGTGTCTAATTTTTGAAGTCTAATTTTATTTTGATTCCTGTGTACAAAAAATCTTTGTTATCAGCGAAATCCAAAGGACTCGACGCTTTTCTGAACCCATTTTCAGATTAGTTTTACATGGCAGATTCTTCGATTTATCGCAGCTGATCGTAAAACGGCATTAAAATTTGTGATTTATATCATTTTCTTTTTTTTTCTTAATAAAACAACTCAAGTAAATGGAGAATATTGACTATTTATACGTCGATGACCATGAAACATATGCAAGCGTGTCAGTACGTTGCTCGTTCACTGTTGGCTCGGACGATCTATGAAATTCTCGTTGGAATCGCGAGAAGTGCGTTGCCTACAATCATCGGAGTTGCTGATGAGTGAAGGTGCCTCGACCTTCGTCGTTGCTAACACTTTTGTGCAATATACAACACGATTTATTTACAATTATTCTAGGCTGTTTTATCGTGCAAACCATAGTTTCTGGGCCAACCGAGTCATTTGACGAGATCAGTGGAAAAAAAACATAAGGGAAGGTCAAGATATTATTCCTAGAAGGGAGTCGGTTGGAAAAATTGACCTTCGAGACATTTTTTTTCTCTCAACAAGGTGCCCAAGTTTTTCCTTTCCTTTTTCTCCTAACAACATTTTTTAAAATCCATTTTAAACAAGTTTTTATAAAAAAACTTGTTTGGGGACTTTTAAATGGATAATCGTACTCGAACACATCCGTTATTTGGTGTTTCTCCCTTAGTACTATGACACCATAGGGCATTGACAAAAAATACTCAAAAAAGCTACAAAACATGACTTCATCACAAATAAACAATTGACACTTTAAAATAATGAATAGTTCATTATTTTATTTTTAAATCGATATACATCATATTCTTTGAAGAGGAATAATAAATGAGGGAAAACGACTGATCGAAAGACTCATGCATACTCAAATGTACACATACATAAATAATAGTCATACGAGGATGTGGATAGAAAGGGACATGGAAACCGATTTTATTGGCTTTTAGAATGAGGAATACGTGTGTATGCATTCAATCCGTTTCGGGACATTTCGTAATTCTGGCATTCACTGGCAAGAAACCCTTTGCCTTTGCCTCCATATATATTACCTTTATCTATCCGTAGGATACGTATGTAAAAGATACATCGGTATAAAAAAGGCATTGTAAACACGAGGCATTGGTGGCTTCACCGAATATTCGGATTTTAAGGGAGCGCGAGAGTGTCGAGGCTTTCGGCTGGTCTCGACTGGCGATTTCCGTGGTAGTAAAAACCTCTTGCGCATAATTTAACGCTCTATAGGGTAATATAGGGTCGAGCTTCATGAGTGCGCGAGAAAATACACGGATACAAGTATATACATATATCTCGAGAACCAAAGATGGAGTCTCTTCTATTTCGTTTTCTCACCCCCTCCCGATTCACCCTCTAAACTTTTTTACCCTTCACGAGAATAGCCAGAGTGCATCGTCGAAAATCTGCGTGTACATAAATCCATATGGGACTCTACACCTCAAGTCGTACAATTTTTATCCGAAGAATAATGTACAAAAATATTTTATCCGTCAAGAGTGGTTCGAATATTGTTTTTCTGGTCTAAATTAATACATAGCACGATAAAATATTATTTGCTAGCTTGCGGTGTACAGAAAATCATGCAAAAAATTGGCATTTCATAAAATTTGAGAATTTTTGGGACGATGTATTTTTTTTTTCGCACAAATTACACGGTTTCACAATGAGAAATAAACAGATACATAGACTGCAGGAAAATGAACATGTTTTCCAACTCGAATCTTTTGATTGCTCAAGAAAGAAGTGAAGTCAACATTCTCCGGGTGAGGAATAAAAATAATAAGAAAATAACATGGGGGTCATTTATTATTGTCTAATTTTGTAGCTTTGGAAGGGATAAACACTTTCGAGATGACTAATTTTTTTTTGTATATTCACGTAGAAAATCCCATAGATGTAAATATACAAAGAACACCCCCATAGACAATTGGGTCCGTTGAAAAGGAGCTTGTTGGCTGTATAGAAGCAGGGATAAATGGTAACTGTGATGCTGCTGCTACTCGTCCGGACGCTGGACCGTTGCCAGTCTCGACAACGCTCATAAATCCGAGGCACGTCGCGACGCCGCTAGTTAACGCGGATAACACGTACCTCTCCATACTTGTTTTCCCTCTGTTCTCTCTTGTTCTCACGTCACACTATGGCGTCGATTTTTACTCACCCCCTCGATTCCTCCGGGAGCGTGTAGAAACACGTGGAAAAAAAGGGTTGAAAAAAATTGAGCGCTTGAAAAATATTGAGACGATGAAATTAAATACATCCGTTAAAAAAAAAAGCTTCTCCAAGCTTTTGTTTGAACAGAAACCTGCTGGGATTAGGCAAGCGGCAAAAAATATTTTTTTTTGGATGGGGGATGAAGTTTCAGGCTAAATAAAATGTACATCAAATCAATCATACGATACAATTGAAGAAAATATTCAACAAGAATGTAACGTTCATAATTGACTTGGAAAATTTGGTTAAGGGTTACACAAATGTTTTTTTCCGTAGCAGAAAAATTACTAAAAATTGCAATCTTTAAATTTGGAACAAACTCTGTGTCTTTTGCGTTAACAGTATTTTTTTTGCTGATGTTCACAAGGCCGAGGTGACGACCTTCGCCTGATGAATCGTTTCAGCTTGCAAAAGTGCAGCGTTGCGTTTCGTTGCATTGCCCTCTTGTCCGTAATCACTCACGCTCGAAGTGGGCATTTACACATACATATATATATATATATATATTTGTACATGTAATATTTATAACGTAAACAACGGAGAAAAATTTATAAGACTCAGCAAAAACGATAAAGGGCTCAACCGCTAGCTTTCGAAGCGTAATGCGATCGCAATACCTTCCTTTTTCTCCGTAACAGCAAATGCATATATGTGCATTAGTAACTCGGGACAGGGTCGAGGTGTTAATACAAAACGCCATTGCGTGATGAATTGCAGGTCACGCACATACCTTGAACCATTAAAGTGTCATAAAAAAAATTTCTTTGAAAAATGCCTTCGGTACATCCATGATTTGTTCATTAGTGAAATCTACCACTAATTAGCATTTTTTACACGTACTTTGAAGATAAATTCTATTTTTTTATCTGCGTTAAATTAAATATTTGCTTTCAATTTTGGTAATTGATGTGGGTAGCCCAAAAGTTGTTTACGTTGTATTTTTTATGCAAAAACTACACATATGTAAAACTACAATTTTGATTGTATTTTTTATTAATCAAGGTTTCGGTCGCAGATTTTTTAACATCGAATATTTGTTGTGTGCTATAAAAGCGTTGATTTCGATTTCAATTTTATTAATTAATGGTTATATACGAATATTTTTTGATCTTGTATTTTCTAAATGTGTGTTCTAAATATGCATAATCGATTTTATTTTTATCAATAGAAGGCTGCAGCCCTAAAGTTTTCCGGTTGAGATTTTCTATGCGCAATAAAAATAAACTTTCAATTTGAATTTTACTATTTACTGTTCGTGACCCAAGATTTATTATATTTTTTTTTCGGGGGCTCCTAAAACATCCAAATTGAATAATTTTTAGACTCATGATTTTAAGATAAGTTGACTATGGTAAACTTTTAAATTTCAAGACCTGAAAAAATGTATATAGCTTCCATTGCTATAAAAACGGTGTTAAAATATCGATAAGATTCACCGAGTAGTTTTTGAAATATCAAGAGTTTTATTATCGATAGTCTTGCGAGGATGATCGTACACTGAAAAAAAAAAATTAAAAATTGCCAACTACGCGATGAGGTTGGACGATTCTCGTTGCGTCAATAGTCATATTACGTTTAGGTAATCACTCGGTAGTTGATCCATTGAATGTCA
Organism: Rhimphoctona megacephalus; assembly: GCA_963989365.1. NCBI lineage: Eukaryota > Metazoa > Arthropoda > Insecta > Hymenoptera > Ichneumonidae > Rhimphoctona > Rhimphoctona megacephalus. Next base: position 15,261,882 of record OZ022421.1, on the reverse strand, counting down.
TGTCATTGAGACAACTACGACACGATTTTGCCGCTAATTTCAATTTATTAAAGTTGAGTGTATTTCATGTGATGCAACCGCAATAAAGGGTTTCATTGAAAAAAAAAAATAAAAATAAAAAAAAACAAAACAGATACAGGATCGATTGAATTTGAAATAATCACATGGAGGTTTAAATGTATACGGTTTGACCGTGTCTTGATGAAATAATAGAGCATCAAATAAAGTTCTCTACGTGAATTGAATTCAATGACACCATAGATCAATGCAATGTAATTTGTGATGAAACTAATTATCTAGTAGTAATTTGAATAAAATGTATTGTTACTATTCAAACAAATAAACTTTTTGCTAATGGTACCAAAATTTCGTTGCACAAACAATAAGTTTCGTTTAAAACGAATAATATACATTGTAACAGGATAGCCTTCTTCCCTGGCTGGATTGAATCAAACTAGGCTTAAGGGGCTATTAGAGTTTGACACTTTTGAGAAATCGATTTTTTTTCATTTTTCGAAAGTATATACATGTAATATGGTTGTGTAAAAATTTCAAAACGATCGGAGCAATCTAAGTATATTTTTCAGCGTCCTTTACATGAGTACGTCAGTGCGCGTACCTGAGCACCACAAACTTTGAACACGTTTTTCTCGAAACACCATTTTTGAAGTTGGTCTCTACGAGATCTCAAAAACTACTTGACCGATCCTTTTGAAATTTAAATCACATATTCTACATATATATTCCTAGAAATCAACGCTCTACGAAGTTAAAATGTTGATTTTATATTATATTTTTAATGTCTTTTTTGTACAAAAAACAGTGAAAAAAACGTGTTTTTTATTTTTTTTCTGTTTTCATCCGCCATTTTGTTATTTGTCGATGAAAATTAATATCCAAGCGTCATTACCTACCTGACGTTATACTTGATCTAACGCACTTTGTTTTTTTGGTGTCAGACAAGCCGTTCCTGAGATATGATGGAGACCGTTTGCCACCTACTTTTCGAGGGGCTTTGTTCAAGTGCAGTTTTTGCACATAAAAATGTAGTAAAATGAATAAAAAAAAATTTTGTATGTAAATAAAGACTAGATTTATCATTCCCAATAAGTTTTATTTTAATATTTTTAACAGCATACCCATAAAAAATTCCTAAAGATAGCCTTTTTTTTAGCGTTCAAACTCTAATAGCATCTTAAAAATCATGCAACTGGTTATATCTTTGATTAAAATATGATTGATACAAAAAATTTCAAATTTCTATAATAAAAAATGTAATTTATTCAACAAAAAATAGAAGGAAAAATGGGCCCGCGATCTGATCAGCATTAAAAATCGTATAATTGGTCATTCTATTTTAAAGATTTTTTTGAAAAAAATAAAAAATGGCAATCGTCTTTAAGAAAAATAGTTTTTACTTCAGATGCAGAAAAAACGTTGACATCGATGATTGATAATTTTTTTCCTTTTTTTTCATAAAAGTATGAACCAAAATGAAAAAAATCGATATATTGACATTTGTCGATATGTCGATTAGTTAGTTTAAAAGAATCGGCGTTAGAACGTTTCCGAACTTTCTAAAATCTGGATTTTTTGAAAAATTGTAACTCTTGAAAGACGTGAGATAAAAATCTAAAAATTGGTGTGGATATTCTGTCCATGGAGTACTATTTTATGAAAAAATTTCAGGAAAATAAAAAATAGTCAATGCCAGGGCCGCTCGAAATGGCGTGGAATGCCTCATATATACAAAAAAAATTTTCAAATATTTCTTAGTAATTTCAAAATCATAATTGTTCGGTACAATCATTATATGTTTTGATTATACAATGCCATTGATTTAATTCAAACAAGATTGATACAAATGACTGGAATACTTTTCCCCATTTCCCGAGCAATGAGATGATACTATTTTAGATATTTATTAAATTTTATTCAAATGTTTTGGTTCTATTGAGTATTTAAAGTTTACTCCAACTTGCGGACGTAATTGGCTCAATGAAATACCTTCAACTACGTGCGGAGGTTGCGTTAACTGTACCATTGCATGGTTTCGTCGTAACTAACCTCAGCACCAACTACTCCTCCGTTCTCAACACTATGCCTTTTTTTCAGTGTATGAAAATTTCATCTTGTCGAGTACTTTCAGGAGTTTCACCACAGTAAAAACTCGTTGCGTGCTGGGGAAGATTGTCATAATAACAAAGACGAAAAATGGATGAATCGTTTTATCGTCCAGAGACTATAATTTTGCATTCCTAAGTATAAGATCGAATTTAAAAATCGATCGAATCAAAACTCAAATCGAATTTAAAATCGATTCAAAATCGAATTTAAAAAGTTGCTTTTCGAAATTACATTTTTCAACCTCGTTGCTAGCAAAATAAAAAATTTAATGCTCTGACCGTCTTACGCTATCGTCCTCTTTGGCTATCGTCTTATAAGGCCATTTTATGATCGATAAAACTGATAAAATTTTATTAAACTTTTTTTCCCCAAAAAATAAGTAAAAGTTTAACGTTTTTTTTTGTACGCTCGCCATTTTGTTATTTTGCCAAAATATCTGAATTCCCCTATGTAGAACGATAGCCACTTATATGTTGTTTCCAATTTTTTTTTTGGTTTTTTTGTTTATTTCTGATTATGTGTACGGCTAATTTGCTATACAACAGTGCTATTTTGGAGGCGTCTATTTTGAACTCGTATGTCCCACTTTATACACCATCAGAGCCACAAATTTTTCCTTTTCAATGTGTTGTTTCATAGTTATAGTCCACGTGTCTAATAAAGCACGTGTAATAAAGTAAATATTAAATTGTTTACTTAAAGAAAACTCCCACAAAACATGGGTTTTCTGGCCTGTTACCCTGGTAAATCGCCTTAATGTCTGGCATCGATCATAAATAATCAAATAATTTTTACTGAATAAAACTTTGTACAAATTCCGATATTGACCACATATTTTGGGAAATATTAAGAAAAAAAGTTTACGCCAAAACCGTACACTGCACTAAACCGACAGAAAAACATCGCTGACAAGTTGAGCTATGATTCCCACAGTTTTTCTAAGGTTGTCAAGTCTATTCTTCAAATTTCACCTTGAAAAAAAAATATTTTTATACCCATATCCTTACGTAATTAATTATGTAATTCTGTATCACAATAAATTGATCAATGGGTAGAGGTTAATATGTAGTATAACTAAATTGTAGAACGGTTAATATTTTGAAATTTTAGTATTCATAACATTCGATTAACGAAAAATAAGAAATTCGAAGTTTATATTTTCGATAGTATATTAAGTTAAATGCGTATTTGATGTAATATTTTTTCTTTGATCGCGCATTTATTCGAAAATATATATTCAGATTGTCTACACTTCAAATGCAGATAATATAGATTGTCCTAATGTAAGAAGTTCATATTTTCTAAATTCGAAATGGAGACCAATTTTTTTATTGAGAGACCAAAACATATAGTATGAATAATTCGAAAGTGAATTTTTCGAATGACTAAAAATTAGAAGTACAGAATAGCGAACGTTGAGAAGCACGAAGAATGACAAGCAATACTTTACAGCCCAGAGGCTCCCACTATTTCGACCGTTCGACTTTCTGGTGTTTCGTTATTTTGACCACATTAATATTTTGTCTTTCGTTAAAATATATTTGGAATTGTGAATATTCATAATATTGCCGAATTCAGTATTTGACGATTCGAATGCGTAATAGTCGAACTTTCGTAAAATCGCTATTCCAGCCTTCGTCATTTGGGCTACTGTTATATTATGTTTTTGACGTAAATGTGCTTCGAATTTTTTAAATTCTCATTTTTTTATTTCCAGCATAAAGACTATATGTATGTAGAATTAATCTATCTACATACTATTATTCTTCAATTTAACAATTCGCAGTTTTAGCCGTTCGAAGTTTTAATCATTCGAAAATCTTACTTCCACCCTGATCAACATATGTTTGATCAGTTTTACCATAAATTAGCGTTGGTCAATTTCAAACCTTGTAAGTAGGTATAATAGGTGGTCAAGTCCTGATTAAATACACAATTATGGTATACTTAAAAAAAAATCAATTTTAGTTTGTTAGTATATCATACAAAAATAGAAAATGCATTTAATTATTTTAATACGTTTAGTTCAATAAAGTAATCACTCATATTTCAACGTTAAGTAAAATTTGATATTCGATATATACAGCATGTCAATTGAATAGTATGCATCGTATATATTTTACCATAACCAGTGGCAACGACCGACGTAATTTTTGGAGCGTTAATATAGCTCATATGGGGGTGAAAATAATATACACAAGAGCACCGAACTATGGGAGTCACACAGTGGAGCACGTTTGTCGAGAAAGCGACCAACGATAACTGGGCTTTCTCTCTCTCTCTCTCTCTCTCTCTCTCTCTCTCTCTCTCTCTCTTTCTCTCTCTCGTTCTCTCTGGTTTCGTTGCTTCCCTCTTTTCTCTACTTACCGACTCCTCAAATAGAATCAACGCAAAAACTCTTGGTTTACAGTTCACCGTGAAGGAACCCTCTCTCAAGTCTTTACCCCTTTCCACTCCCTCTCACGCCCTTCGATCACGATTTTTTTCACAGTTCCCTCCGCCCAGTCACTGTTGAAGTTTTCGATTTTTTTTCCACCTTTTTTCAATTCTTTTTTTTCTCTTTCGCTTCTCTTATTCCACTGTTTCTATTTCAGACGTAAAGTCACTCGGTTACTGCTCAGGAGAACACGCAGCATCGCACGGCACTCGAAAAAGCGACACACACATACACACATTGGCATAATCTTCACGCTCTTTAACTCTTCGCAACCCTGTTATTCTTTCGTTAATGCGTGTGCAATGCCCTACTGTTGATGCATTCAGCATAACGCACGTGCAACCGAACAAAAAAATAAAAAGAGAACATAAGATATTTTTTTCGTAGCCAAAATGACGGAAAGTGACGATTTTTCAAAGAGTTTTTCACTGATCATTTTTTTATTCCCAAAAGCAAATGTGATTATGTTTCACTATCTCAACTTAAAGAATCTTTATTCTTTATTTTGCGTTTAACCACTGTATTCTTATTTGATTTTTCTCTTCTCCCTTCCGAAAGTAACATCTTAAGGAAATCCAAGCCAAAAAAATTTTGAGATCGTAAGCTTTAAGCACAGCACGAACTATAGTTAGACCTAAATAGTATCCTTCCGTCTAAAATACTCCAGGTAGAGTTGGAGCCAAATTTCGAACATTTAGTTTTTTCCAAATTGACGATTTTTCTTCAACGATAATAAACTTTTTCGATAGACGGACTTACCTGTTTTATTGAAGTGAAGAATGCTTAAAATTGATATGAAAATTTTGTCAAACCTTAATATTCATTATTTTTAATACGGAAATAGTGTAAAACCACTGGAGGAATTGAGGAAACATTTATAATAATCGAAATACACTTTTTTTAAGTCCGAGAATTGAATGAATGAAGACTGTATTAATAATTTTGCTATTTTTATTAGGATGGTTATTTTTTTTACGATTTCCAATTCGCGTATATTTACAATGTATCGGCAAACTTGCGCCGTGGACAAAAAAAAGGAAATTCACTGATTCTGATTAGGCTCGATATCATTTGATCTAAATGGACTCGGTATGGAGCGCGTGTGTACAGGGCGATCTGGTCTAACGATAAAAAGAGACAAACCGGTACCACCTGTCGCGCCGGAAGGTAATCATGCCCTCGTATGTGTACCTTAAGCCACGAGCGATTCAATCTAACCCAGAGCGATTTAATACCAATTATTATTTCTGGTCATAAGGGCACGAAAAAGAAATAGGGAGGCGATCGTTGCGGAACTGCAAATTGCAACAAATTTGTTATATCGACCCCCAACGAGGAATTGCTGGCTTATCTAATCAGTGAAATCGCTAGGTTAGACATGAGACCGCGATTTCAATCATACTAATTATTTTTCTAACGACTTGTCAGTCAAAAAAATGTAGGTATAGAAAAAATGTACAACTTATATATTATAAAATGAACGAATATTATAATCATAATTAAATTGAGCTGTGAGCGGGAGAAGTCTCCTTTTTCTCATTCAATAAAATAGAGACGTCTCTCGACCACAGTTCAATTTGATTATGATTATAACATTCGTTCATTTTATGTAAGTTGTACATTTTTTCTATACCTACACTGAAAAAAAGGCATAGTGTTGAGAACGGAGGCGTAGTTGGCTCAACTACGCCCTGAGGTTGGATACGGCGAAACCAATGGCGTAGTTGACGCAACCTCCGCGCGTAGTTAAAGGTATTTTGTTGAGCCAACTATGCCCGCAATTTGAAGTAAAACTTTAAATATTCAATAGAACCAAAACATTTTTTGAATAAAATTCAATAAATATTTGAAATAGTATCATCGCATTGCTCGGGAAATGCGGAAAAGTATTTCAGTCAATTGTATTAATCATGTTGGGATTGAATGAATTGCATTGTGTAATTAAAACGTATAGTAATTGTACCGAACAATTATGATTTTGAAATGACTGTAAAAAATATTTGAAATTTTTTTTTATATCATATTTTTTGGAATATTTTTTATTTGATATTTTTGATTTTATATTTTGCGACTCAATAGTAAATACGATTGATCGATTTTTTACTCTAGTAAGAGCGCCTATCCTGACATAATTAGGTGGCAAAAACTTTCTATATCAACGTACTTTAATTGTACGATAAAAGCTTTAGACCTTTTTATCTCGTAAAACAAAGGTTCGGGTTTTCTCGACAACTGTCGATCGGAGTGCGATTAATATTTAACGATTCAATGTCGGAGCTTTATGGGCACACGGACGGTGCGACGCTTACGCGAGAGCGCTCCGCTCGTGGCCCTCTAGCGGATTTCTGCCGCACCAGCAATCCAGCCAGTAAATAAGGCTGCCCGGTTACAATATATATAATTCGTGTTAAACAAAACTCATTGTTTGCGCAACGAAATTTTAGTAGCTTTAGCAAAAAGTTTATATGTTTGAATAGTAACAAAAGATTTTATCCAAATTACTACTAGGTAATTTGCTTAATCACATATTATATTCCGTTGATCTATGGTGTCATTGAATTCAATTCTTGCAGAGAAGTTTATTCGATGCTATTATTTTATCGAGTCATGGAGAAACCGTATACAACCCAACCACCGTGTGATTATTTCAAATTCAATCAATTCTGTGTTTCAAGTTTTATTTTTTTTCAATGTAACTATTTATTGCGGTTGTATCACATGAAATACACTCAACTCAAATAAATTAAAATTTAGCGGCAAAATTGTGGCGTAGTTGTCTCAACGACATGACTTTCAATGGATCAACCACCGGGTGATTAACTAAACGTAATATGACTATTGGCGCAACGAAATTCGTCCAACCTCATCGCGTAGTTGGCGATACTTTAATTTTTTTTTCAGTTTACATTTTTGGTACATTCATTGAACTTTTTGTTATTACTCTTCGATTTTTAATTTTTGCATGCAAACTACGTATCCTACCGTCAAACAACGTTGACCAGAAAAATTGGATTTCGAGGGAGTTGCGCTTACCAATTGAATAATTCTTCCCATTTTTATTTTACATATTATCCATGTTATTTTTGATCTATTATTATTTTACACTTTTTGAAATTCACTACTATTTTTGCCGTGGAAAGTTCCCCCCCCCCCCCCTTTTTTAAAACAATTTTTATTTTTTCAACGGTTTGTTTTGTTTTGTTTTATTTATTTATTTTTCCTTTTTTTTAAATATGTTTTTGTCAAGTTATGCTATTTTAGCAGTCGGGAGTTCTTTTGTTTTTTGAAATAGTTTTTTCTCTTCTTCATTTGTAACATTTCCACGTTTTACTTCATATTTTTTTATTAGTATATTTTTTCGTTACAAAATGTTTAAACTTTATCATTTTACTTTTGACAGACCTCTTTGAACACAATTTATTCCTGTAACTTTTTTTAAACGAATAAATGAAAAATTCAATAAGATTATATAAATAAATAAATTCAATTTTGATCAAATTTTTTTGATACAATTAAAATTGTATTTATAAATATTTTTGTGTTTCGTTGTTTTTAAGTAATACAGTTTGTTTTATCTGTATAATTTCTGCAACATTTGCAGTCTGGAATTTTTGTAAATTTATTTATTTTTTCAATCATTTTCCAGTAAATATACAACATAAAAAAAATTATTGATTTTTTTCTTTTATTGAATTTGTTGATGAATTTTTCTTCATCGGATATATTCATTGATAACACAATACATAATATTAAATTTAAAATACACAACATAATAATATGACTGATGAATTCGTCATAACATAAAAAAAGAAAAGATAAATATTATATCCGTTGCAAATGGCGCGCGGCACTGTCCCCCATACTTAGAAAGACATAAAAAAATTGATCAAAACATTCATTACGGTTTAAGAGAAAAATGGCGACAAAGAAACACCCATCCATCAGCTGATCGCAGTGAAACGAATAACTCCCGTCTTTTTTGCCCTGCGGGCAGTCGGGAGTTAAAAATGTATGTGAGCCAAAATCATTTTTTCCATTTTACTCAAAAGTTTAAATCCACCAACTTTTTAAATAATTTAAAATCTATACAAGCTCGATTTATCCTTAGACTAAAATTTTTGTATAAATTATCATCGTAACGAGTTGTTAAACAAAAAAAATATGCAAGCATAAAGCAATATAAATTTTGTTCCCTAGATTACAATTTTTGTATCAATTATTTTCCTAACAAGTTATCAAATCAAAAAAATTTTACAAACGTAAACCAATATCATTTTTTTGTGAACTGGAAGGATCGAGAATTTTTTAAGTTATTCATAATTCCAAGTACAGTTTTGTATCGTCTCAAACTATTAAAAAAAAAAAAAACGCATTGACAGAGTGATGATGGGACGAAAAGCCATGAAATTTTAATTGTAGGGAATCAAGCTATGACGCGCCATACGTAAACTCGACCGTAGGTTTCTTCTGACACAGTGTGTTATTAATATATTACGCATGCGAATCATCTGGCGTTAAAGTTGCATCGGACGAAAAAACTACATGAAAAGAAAAATTGTATTTACAATAGATTCATGCATTGCGGAAGAAGAAACAGTGAAAGAGAGACGAATTGTATGAAAGTGAAAAATAAACGACATTAAATGCCGATGAGAACTGCATTATAATTATCTTGCGACGAATGACCGAGTCTATTCACAGGGCTAATTAGCTGGGGCGTGTACTCGAATATAATTTCTGGCGGTTGAAAACTTGGGGAACATACGTATATTTTTTACTCCCGCTTTACATCCATGCAAACAAAAACGAAGTTGATACAATGTATAAATATCGAATATATCTATTTTGATATAAAAATAGAAAATCATTATATGCCATACTTCGCATGAAAACTTACAGGATTAAAAAATTTGCACAATACATATTGACATATTTGAATTTTGTTCAATTGAATTATACATTTTTTATTATTTTGTTAATATCGTTTACTTCCTGTTACGCTTATTACACAACTTTTCCAATTTGTTATCAGATGAGTATAAAAAATGTAATACAGTGTGTAGTTTGTACATAACTGAAATATTTTCCATGCAATTTCATTTAACCAGACAATTTTATACCAATCGTTTACTAATGTTCTTTTCACTTGTCTCTACTGATAATATAATTTTCTTGAATTTAATTTTAAATTAATATACAACCAAAACGTATCTACTGTTTTTTTTTCCCCTGGGTCGAGATCGTGTTTAAACACATTGAGACTTGCCAACTTGCCACTGACTAATACCAATGTAGCGAGAGTCAAGAAGTTAGAGGAGGGAGAATCTTACATTGCATGTGTGTGTGTGTGTGTGTGTGTGTGTGTGTGTGTGTGTGTGTGTGTGTGTGTGTGTGTGTGTGTGTGTGTGCGTGCGTGTGTGTGTGTGTGTGTGTGTGTGTCTGCGGGTTCTCCACTTGCACTCTACACTGTAACTTTGAGTTGGTTGACCCGAAGCGAGAGAGTCGAGCGTATTTTCTCGTTGCAGACTATACATATGTATTTTACTATATAGAAATATAACACAGACTATGAATATAAAAACCCTACTAACTTCTACCATTTGCAAAAGTGCTGTACTTAACTCATGATTTTAGCACATTATTAATGATTGGATTTTCTTGTTTATAATTTTTACATCGATATATCATTTTATTGTACGAAAATATTCGATATGCAATGAAATGATGTTTTAATATAATTGAATATTTGTCACAGGACAGCGATTTCGAGATATTTGATAATTCTATAACATTGGGAATCATTGGAATCACCGGAGTTTGGCTGATTCTTCACTATTAATATTCATGTATATCTACTAGTCGCACTCTCAGCTTTGCATCCACTTTATTAGAGAACCACCGAATTTGTATTCTGAATAATAATAATGATTAATAAACAATCGAAGTTTCAGTAAAAACTTAATAACCATGTGACAAATCACAAAACTTCTTCCTCTTCAGTGAGCGTATTGTTCACTCATTTTCAAAATGTTTTTTCAGACAGAATCATCAATTAAGATATTAGAATACACCTTGCACTATTTTCTTCATATTTTCATAAAGCTTTCAGAAGAGTTTGGAAAAATTAAATTCTATGGTCGAATGTAAAGATAAAGTTACAAAGGTAACTAAAGAAGAGGTTTTTCGCGGTTATCTCACAAAAATTCGAGTGACAAAACGCGATGTTTTCCGGGTTATCGTCTTACAATAAATAAAAAATGTTTATTTTAGGAAAAATTTCACGAATAAAAATTGTTTTCGACATTTCGGTCAGTGCATAAAAATAACTGTGACTCAAACTATATTCGAATTTGGCACCACCACTTATTTCTCTGTATTCGAATCCTCTAAAGGTAGCTTTTTGGTTTATGTATTTGTCTTTTTTTTTCGATCTTTGACGGAATTTAAAGTTAATAACAAATTGGACTTTTTCGGGCCAAAGCAATTGGAATATCAGAATAAACTGAATGCAATTTTTTAAATATAAAAAAATCCTCTTCAACTTTCATTTGCCCCTGAGATCTGTCCATGTGAAAATTCGACATTGGTGGTTTCCAGAAAACGCATTCAAAGGGATTTTTGAAAAGACAAGCATTCAAAGTTGATCCATCTTTTTAAAAAATTAGTGATCCAGAAACCCTCGGCTTAATTTTTTTTTTTTCATTTTCACAACCTTTTCAGAGTTTTTCATAAATATTCGAGGCAAACAAAAAGTAATGTTTTCCGGCTACACCAGCCTATGATCAAGGTGGAGAACCAAGCTCCAAATAGAAAAGAAACTGATCAGAATCTTTGCAGTTATTTTCGAATTATAAGTACACAGTCTGACTTTTCATTCAATATATATAGAGAATAACATATATATTACATAGTTTTTGTTCATCTGGATTGGATGTTCGTGTATAGCTGGTATTACGAGGCAGTGGATTGAAATCATTTTAGAAAGAGAGGCAAACAAATAAGAAGGAGAAGAGCGAATGAATAAGAAAATGATAAAGAAGACAATCGACGGGTAGTAAGGAAGCAGAGATGAGGAGACTCAGAGTCCGAGAAATGGGGAGGAACGGGAATCGAGGAACAAAAACGAAGGAAGCCAAAAGCAGTTCGAGAGAAAGAAAAGAAGAAAGAGAAGGAGAGATAGCGAGAGAAAGAGAGCAAGAGAATCGCGAATCGTACGCCTGTGGCGTGATGTTGAGCTCCCAAGAGGATTACAACCTTTCGAAGTGTGTCCGGAGATCAAAAAAAGGAGAGAAAGAGAGAGAGAGGGAAAATTCGCAGCACACGCGAGGAGCGAAAGAAGCGAAAGAGAGAGAAGAGGCGAGAAAGAGGCGGATCGGAAAGGAAGATAAAGAGTGCGATGGAGAGATATAAATAAGAGAAGGAAGAAAGCGAAGCATCACGTCGTCAATCATGGTCCAGTTGCTCCTATGTATTCTCTATATAGTCCTATATAGTTGTATATATTTATATATATTTATGTATTTGTGTCTTCATATATATTTATATACACATCGCAGCTTGCTCGGGAGCAAGTATAACCGAATAAGCATTACGTATACAGTGGCTGTACACATGCCACGGTATCACATATAACTGACGACGGTTCAACAGACCCATTCTCTTCTCCAAAAAGATTTTCGGTCTCGAGATAACAAATTTTAATGCTTTTTTTCGAGTTACTGAGCTCGAATGTTTTTTTTTTTCAACTCCTACACATTTGGGCATATATCACAATATTTTGGCTCCGTCCATGTCGTTCCTTATTTTGATTTGTGTCGAATGAAAATGTGGATTAGTATTTTTCTGCACAAACGAATGCGGTTTTCTGCGAGGAAGACAAAAAATGCAGAATCACGTTGTTCCGAGATTTCTTCGGGCAATAAGAAGAAAAAATGGAATAAGCAAGATATAACACGATACAGTGGTTCAAGCCGGAAAGAAGGGGCGGTGGGGAAGGAGGGAAACGAATAAGAGGACGAGGGCTGCGCGGGGGTGTGTCGTTGACCTCGCGACGACGATATTGTGTACCACTTCAGTTTTCAAGTCCCCGATGGTCGGGGCGAAACCCGATGTAGAAAGGAGGTACCAAAAAAAGGAACGTGAAAAAAAGTTGGATCGGCATGGAATAAGGACGTCCTCAGCCACACTCAGCCCAGGTCCTTGGGCCATGGATCATTAACCGTCAGCTCGTGGAAACTGCTCTGGTTCGCAGCTCTTTCTTCTCTCTCTCTCTCTCTCTTTTTCACTAAATTTTTTTTCTTATTCTGGGCTAGCTTTGACTTTGCCAGGAATCGAGAAGTACCAAAATCTCTGGGATATATAGAACAGGTGTCTATAGATAGATTATTAAGGTACAAAAGGTCGTAACCTATTGAATATAAAGGTTAACGAGATGTTGGTTAGGCCCTTTCGCTAGCCAGCAGTACGATATAATATTACGATCTTTTGCAACGAAACGTCTCTCATGTCTCCCTTGCATTTTCACCCCTTAGAAGGAAGAGGACGTTGCGATACTTTGCTCGATCCGAGAGAGCAAATTCCAAGGATCATCAAGAAGAAGGGATAAAAAGAGAAAAATATGGAAAGAGGGAAAAAACGTGAACGGGGCGAGAAAGCGATTCGAGAACGAGAGAATTACTGGTGTCTCGTGTACTATGGCTCGGTGAACCCTCGAACTACCCCTTACACTTCTCAACCACCGTATTGAAGGGACAGAAGAAGAACTCGAAGAAGGAAGAAGGATAGAGCGAGAATAAAAGAGGATGAAGTAGGAAACCGCGACAAAATCCCCACCAATTTATCGCGAACTTCAAGGTTATCGATTCTGGCTTTTCTGGTGCTGGAGCTAAAGTACAAGAATGCGGAAAGTGGAAGACAGAGAGTGAAACTCTTTTATAGTTACTCCGAGAGCAGAAAAAATGAGAATAAAAAAAAAAGCTGGAATAATTGAGTTGATCCTAATTAAAATATTCGTCAACCCCATTAAAAGTCACTGGCCGTATGAAAATATCAAATTTGTACCTTTTAGCTCTTTGATAACTTAAAAACGTTATTAATTAATGCCGAATTTGCAGTAATTTTAATAAACACATAAACCAATGTACGCGATATGGTAAGGTATCTTTTATTCACGTGCTAGGGTGATGCCCTACGGTTATGATAAATTCTGTGGATCCGTACATGAGCCAGTAAGTTGAGCATGGTTTGGGAGCTCGGGTTACAAAACACGGGATTGTTTATAAGCCATAGAGTCATAGAGATGCTCGGGCATCGCGGTAATTAGCTTCGGATACTGTACAGATAGGTACATACATCACATGTACATATAGAATTTGACTTAACTCACATCTATATCTATATTAAGGGTTTGATAGTTGGAGAAGGTAAGGGTGGGAGAAAACATTTCGAAGTGCTTCGAAATTCACCACCCAAATTCAAACCATAGATAATATAAGCTCAATATACATATATTCAGGTATATACAGTCACGTTCAAAACAAGTGGAATACGATGATTTTTTTCGAGTGCTCCGAAAATTTGACCGATAAGCCATTTTGAAAGCAACATGCCCCATTCGAAAGCTGCGCAAATTTGCTACGAACTGCCTTTAAGGTTTATTGAAATCGGTCAATTTTTCGGAACAGCGAGTTTTTGATGCAGTCGACAAAGGTGATTTTGGTTCACTTGTTTTGGACTCCACTGTATATGTATATGAATTGTGAGCGAATAAACATGAAGAGAGAGATATAGATGACAAGCTGGAGGGAATAGAGAGTGAGCAACATGACTATGAGATTCCAAATATGGAGGGTCATATCGTATTTACAGCGTACGAGAGAGCCACAGATTTCCACAGGAACCTCTCAATGTTCGCTAACTATGCTTCAACATTGCCCCAGACTCTATGTACAATAGTTTTAAGTGTATATGTATACATATATTCATGTATTGCATAAGTATAATACATCTATAACAAGTAGTAATAAACCAGCAGGGTAAAACAGAAGCCTTTATGTTTAGCAGTATTATTTCCCTCTCTCTCGCTCTCTCTCTCCTTCATCGCATTGTACGTCGAACGAACCAAACCCGTTGTAGGTATACGCTCGTATCGATAATTACGAATCACAAATAAAACCTGACACGAATCGTCCAGGTAAACTGCATGAGAAAGAAAGGGAGAGACAGAGAGAAGTCTGTTGGTGTTCAATTTTCCTAGCTGTGTGTTTCTTATTCCGTCGTAAGTTTCTGGAGTTAATTCTCTATGAAAGTTACAAAATCTATCTACCTTGTCATTAAAGTGCTACAAAACCCGAGGCATGAAATAAACGGCAGGCTTCTCATTCTTTTTTGCGCCATCTCCTTCGCCAAACCCCATCACTTCTATTTTTCCGGATTGGGAAAAAAAAACAGACAATAGCCATCATTTTTTTATTCCGGTGAATAAAATAAGTAGGTCGCAAAATTCTAAACAGAAAAGTCCTCAACCAGTTTTCTCTACGAGGAGCTGTTCATGAAATATTAATAACGTGATGATAGCCAATCGGTGAGTCCTGAGTCTTATCGTTCCACACTTGCCACTCCTACTTCTTATCAGCTCAGCGGATTGGCTGTCTTTGATGAATAACTCGTCAACGCCGCATCATAGAGAAAAAATTGTAAGAACTTTTCTTGTCGGAGTTCCCCAATCTAATCTTTCACGTGTTTAGATTTACTTTTGCCCTTATCCTGTATCTATTTATTGCAGTTTTTATAGACATACTCATACACAATATGTATACTATACTTCTGTAC
The DNA here is from genome assembly GCA_963989365.1 of Rhimphoctona megacephalus. Classification (NCBI taxonomy): domain Eukaryota; kingdom Metazoa; phylum Arthropoda; class Insecta; order Hymenoptera; family Ichneumonidae; genus Rhimphoctona; species Rhimphoctona megacephalus. The sequence goes on along the minus strand of OZ022421.1, from coordinate 15,246,488 downwards.
ATAAGACGTACTCGGGGTACAAGCTTTACGGCGTTTGCTTTGGGGTCGTTGGGCGCGTTTATAGTATATATACCCGTTGCAACGGGACGGCGAGTGGAACTTGTTGCATGCGCTCGCGCGAGCAATGGGGGATTCGCGAAGATGCTGCGCACACGTTTCGCTGCTGCAACGTGGACGACCAGAGAGGGAGTAAGCGCACGTACATTTCGCGGAGAGTAAAAGAGAGAAAACGAGAGAGAAAGAGAGGGATCTCCGGTAATGCACGCTGGCTCGATCACGAAGTCACCTTGAACCCCGTCGAGAGACTGGTCCGTGGACCACGTTGTATGGAGAACACACACTCGATCGTTCCTGCGTGTTGGAAACAGTATCCTTTCCTGTATCTCTTTCTCTTCTCTCTACTACGGATATAAACCCTTTTCCTTCGATCCTTGATCCTTCCTCAGGCTTCTCTTTAGTAATTTACACCCTTCGTGGCCTCTTTCCGTCACTAAATTTCTTCCAGAAATTGAGACAAATGAGCAGAAGATTGAACTAATCTCTTATTTGAAAGGCATTGAAAACCACCAAATTAACAAGTCGCTACAATTTTTGGTTTAATTCGTATTTAATTTTGTGTAGAGATTTTTGCCTTTTCTAACTAAATCATTCTGCCTCACGTAGGCAAAGTTCTCCTCTTGTTTTGCTGCAAATATCATCAAATCACTTGTTCCCAAACTACTTTTATTCATCCATATAATAATCCTATTTTTATTTCTACATAAAAAGAATCCTCTTCGTCACATATTGCAAAGTTAATCCTAACACTCGGAAATCATAGCTCTCATATCACGAAACTAAAACTGCGCAAGTGACGGAAGCTTTGTGATTATGTGTCGATATATTTTTACCTTGCAACTACTACAATATTCATAAGGGGAAAAAGGCAGTTCTCCCTCCGTGGGCTAGTCACGCAACTACAGAAAACTATTTTCATTTTCGTCTTATATAATGATAGGGAAAATAACAGGGAATCTATCACTCAAATTTCCCGTATCGGCAAAATAGTGTTGCGTTGAGTGCATAATGAGATTTTTTCCTAAATATAAGATGCAGAGAAAAAAGAATGAGGGAGCACAAATCGAGAAAAAAAAATGGTGTACTCTTTGTCAGCGCCGTTCGACGTGAGTTCATGTGGCTATATTTATGCATAACATTTTTACTATACAATTTGCTTGGCGGATCACACTGTGTGAGTCTCTGCCACGAAGGGTCTGCTCACCGAGGAGAGAAAAAACTATACTTGAACGGTGGAGAAACGGACAAAACGTATTTCGCCAAGTTCCACGGGATAAGGTCAATGCACTAAACGTGAGTCGGACGTTAAGGGCCCAGTAAGACGAGAAACAGAGACAAACGAAATAGGATGGATATGCGAGAATCCTCGTGTTTGGCTTGAAAAATGGACTTCTGATGCCATATTTATAGAACTCGTGGGTAGTTTGTCCTTTTGTAATGCAAACGTAAAAAGGCACTCAGAGACATAAATGTCCAACTTTTTGTTTGTACATATTTATATGTGTGTATGTGTGAAAACATGGAAAAAGTATTACTCAAATATTTTGTCCCCCGCGTATTACATTGCATCGAGGTCACGCATTTCTTTTACTCTCGTATGCGTATGAACTCGAGCGTATCAATGTGCTAAATACCAAGTTACACAATAATAATAGTATAAACAAGTACAATAATCATTCATTACATCTTGGAACGAGTTTTCCCTACATGGATAACTGAATCACTGAAATGAAGTTGCGATTGAAAATTGTCTACTACACACAAGTGCAATTACGACAACGAAGGATGCACTTTTTTAATCCTTGGGACAACACTAATTCAGGTAAGACTCCGATCAATCATAAGGCCTAAATAAATGCGTGATACCTAAATAAAATGAATGAAAAAAATGGGAAAAAGATGAACAAAGCCTCCAATTTTCAATCCAAAAATTACAAAAATTAAGAACTTCCCTTGCAAGTTTTCTCAATTAATTTAAGGGAGCAAAAACAAAAGCAAAAACTGATAATAATTAATCTAGTGTCTATGTATTATTTTATTTATTGCATACATAATATGTAAATATAATATGATGCTTGTATCTTTAAAGATTTACAATAGTAACAGATTGAAAAAAGGCTGAAAGGTGCGTACATATTTTTCTCTTCCTCTCTTTCTTTTTCTCTCGTACGTTGTATCGTAATCGTATGCACGCGTGAGTACCGTTACGTCTTTCGCGCGCAACAACTTGGCAGTATCAAAGAAGGAAGTGAGGCGAGAGAGAGAGAGAGAGGGGGGGGGGGGGGGGGAGAGGGAGAGAGAGAGAGAGAGAAGTGAAAAAAATGGTTAAGAATTGCGTCTTGTAGTTTTGAGCATCTCGTCATCGCGAGAGATCTCTGACGAAAAAAAGATAAATGAACAAAACGAGATAGAGGAAAGAACTGAAAGAATACAAGGAGAGCTTTAATGTGGGGCAACAAAAAAATACAGAGAATTGAGACGAATCCAGATCGGAAAATGAAAACTGATTCTCCGTAATGGATAAGAAAACGCTACCTTTCTGTTTTTTTTTTTTTAATTTTATTATTCTTTAATTTTATACTAGCGTTCGCGCAAGTTGTGCCTTTGGCTCGAGTTGGACTCGCGATAAAGTGGCTTGCAGAGATTGGAGAGTGATAGTAAAGGAGAAATGCTGCTGGCTATTGCTCCTGAGCCCGCTAAGTCCTGCACACACGAGATACCCTCGAAAAAAAAGAGTAAAATGGAAAAAAAAAGAAAGACAGAGAGAAAAAGGGAGAAAAGAGAGGAACGAGAGTGGACGAGACTGGAAGAAAGAAGAAGCGAAGAAACGGGGATAGAAGACGATGTGGCGTCACGCTGTCGGGTACACCGGTTTCTCCAAGTCCCCTTGCTTTCCTTCTCTTCCTCCACCTCACTTACACCGATACATACTCTTGCCAAGCCTTCTCGTACTACATCGTACTCGTAGTATTATTATTATCATTATCATTACTATTACTATTACTATTACTATTACTATTACTATTACTGTTACTATTACCATTACCATTACCATTACCATTACTATTACTATTACTATTACTTTTACTATTACTATTACTATTACTATTACTATTACTATTACTATTACTATTACTATTACTATTACTATTACTATTACTATTACTATTACTATTACTATTACTATTACTATTATTATTATTATTATTATTATTATTATTATTATTATTATTATTATTTTGTACAGGTATCCGGGGCACGTGTACATCTACGGAAAAATACTATCAGAGCTCTCGTAGTACTACGCGAACCTCCACCAGAGGCCACGAGAGAAACAACATGATAAAGAAAGGAAAACTATACTCGCGCGCACATCTAAGTACAGTAAAACTCCGATTACCACATTCTATTGAATTTTCACTTGGATTGATATATGCATATGATATGAATTGATTGTTTCTGTTGACAGTTTTGGATGTATTCAACAGATTTTTACCCGACTACGGCGAAGCCGAGAGGGTTACGTGTTTAGCACCCTATGTACATAAGTAAATTCATGGGTACCGTGGCAGAGTTGAAGCTATTTTACCGCTTTTAACGTTTTATGGTTTAATGGATTCGTCTGGATTTAAAGAGTATTATACTATATTTTCGCTATATTTTGGTACGGAAAAAACCTACGAGTTTAGTTGGAAAACAACAAAAAAATATGATTTTTTTTTTAAATCTGTCGAGTGGGGCATCATTTATTAAAATGAATGAAGATGTTACAATGGAACTTTTTGATCCCGAAAATGAGTGGGGAAATTATTATTAACAATAGCCAGCTAGGGTGCGAGGTTTGGCATAAATGCAATAATAAGAAAAAAAATTGAAATTGGCGATGCAAAATGAATTCTTCAACGAATGGACTCGTTCCAAGTGACCAACGTTGAGAAAGTTGTGTGATTTTTGATTGAGAAAAGAAACCAAAAGGAATCGTCTCGACCCAACAATGTCTCCCGTGCGGTGTAGGTAAGTAGCTGAAAGGTAAGTGTATGAAAAGTAATGTTATTCAATCGATTTTTGTGTTTTGTTTTTTTTTTGCTTCTTTTAAATTACTCTTCTTTTTAAGTAGCTATCGCGTGTAAGACAGAGAAGGGAGGGACGGTGGAAGACGATTTACCAAACTCCAACACATCGGATAATGATTAATGGTAACTTTTATTTGCATATTTAGTTTCAACAAAAAGGTATTTTGCCGAAAGATTTTTTCGCTAGTAGGTACAGCATAGTTCTCGGGTATAAGATTTTCCCAACATTGGTTTTTTTTATATAAGAGGTAGGGTTCTAATTATTCGTTATGACGTTGTTGCTGGCGGATCTTAAAGTATATTAGGGGGGCAAGAATATAGTTTTGATAAAATTGAAAATTTTCAAGGAATAAAAAGAGTTTGATTCTACGTAATACGGCCGTACTGGGATGAAGAGTTATTCAAAACCGTGGTTAGATTATTTGGTGGTTAAACAAGTTTAATAAATTGAGTAATTAAAACATAAGAAAAATTGCGTTTTGAATAGTTAACAATTGTCTTTTTTTAATGCCATTGGCCCGTGGCTACGGTCCTCCTCTACGGAAGAGTGGTGTCCTCTTTTCGGGAATGGATTGAATCCTGTTCGGGAACGGTTTCGTCTCTTCTTTGGAAACGGGTTGTCCCCTGTTCGGGAATCAGAATTCTTCCCCCTTTTCGAGAATGTGGAACTCGAAGTATCTGACCGATTGAGTTTTCGCTTGCGAACCTCAACACTCAGCGCGTACCTGATAGAGAGGCTTTGCAATGGCGTCGACTCTCAGGGGTGAGCGCGTACCTGATAGAGTACAATGGTGTAGCTTTACAGGGGCAACACATTTTTTGAGTATAGAGACTTTTTAAGTTTCGCGCTTTTGCTGCTTAGTCATAGGGGCGCTCGCGACATTTTCCCGCGTATGTTTACATTTTGACAGTTCGCGCTGTTTATGAAATACAAGTGCGTGATAAATAATTATTCAAAGAGTAATTATTATTACGAGTGCAAGAAGCTCATGAGGTTAACGGCGATAGCGTGAGTATTTTTTTCTTTTTACATATTACACGGAGAGAATTAAATTTGAAAAATTACCGTATAGTAACAGTAGTGAGGTGACAACCTGCAATTTCTAAGATTATTACTGAACACAACACAAATTTTCATGAAAATTAAATAAATTTTCTTGTTTAAAATAGAAAATTTTATCGGAGTGTCTAGTAAATTTTGATGTCTAGTAAAATATGCAGAACATAAATTTAAAAATTATGTGATACAAGTGAAATTTTAACGTGTATTTGATTATTTTATGTCTTCAAAAAATGTCCTTGAAAAAGTGCCGTAATTATGACGATTATTACAATATTTATTTTGAAATATTACATGAGCGTCACAGTAAATTTTACCATGCTGCACGGTGAAAATTTCCCTACAAGAGTTTATACCAGAATGGCGTAGTATTTGAAATTTTACGATTCGCAAGTTAAAAAAACTTATCGCTTACGAATAAATACGTTTTGCCAACTTGTCCCCATGTTCAAATGTATCACGGTAATTTCTACCGTGAATTTCATGATAAAAATTATTGTTTAAGGAGCCAGTCCACTTTGGAGTCACGAAAAAAGGCTATTTTCGCGATTTTTTTTTGAGGATTTTATAAAAGATATGAATATAAAGTTGTTGGGCTTGATAAATAAAGTCTTGAAATACATTTAAAAAAAAATTTTAATTCATTTTTATTCATTTTTAAGTGCAAAAACTATAGTTTAACGTAACGCCTCAAAAATAGGTGGGCTAGGTAGCTCCATCGCAACTCGGCAACGGCTTGTCTGAAACAAAAAAATCAAAGTCCATTAGATTCAGTATGATATCAGCTACAAAATGACCCTCGGATATAAAATTTATCAAAAAATAAAAAAATGGCAGATGAAAAACGAAAAAAGTAAAAAAACGCGTTTTTTCGCAGTTTTTCACAAAAAAAAGAGTAAAAATCAAAATTTTAAAACTATCGAGGGTCATCTTGTTGCGAATCATGTTTACAATATGTGGTTCAAATTTCAAGAGAATCGGTTTATTAGTTTTAGAGATACGATGGAGCTAGATTTTGAAAACGTTGTTTCAAGAAAAACGTGTTTGAAGTTTATACGCTCAGGTAGACGAAATGAGGTCCTGACGTTCAGGTAAAAAAAAAAATACTTAAAGAGCTCGGATTTTCATAAAATTTTGATATAATATTTCTGAACATATGTACTTTCAAAAACAGTAAAAAAACGATTTTTTTAAATTTTCAAAGTGGACTGGCCCCTTAATTCTCTCCGTGTATTTAATACTAATAACGTTTTAAAGTGGATACTTCTGTCCTTATATTTTGTTTAATTAAGTAATGACGATTGATATCACGAAGTATAGAGATAGCGTTATATTACTAGTAAAAATTCCTATTTACATTTATTTTGATTAATGTATTGTTATTTCTTTTTCTACGTTAGGTTGGCTCATTTCAAGGATTGGAGAAATACTCTGGATAAGTCTTAATTCTTATTAGTTCATAAAAACTAAAGCATAAGGATAAGATACCAACTATGACAAAGCAAATAATATTGTTGATTATTATTTTCCTTTTCAGGGACAGCACAGCTAGCAAAAAAGGCTTTACGTCAGGACTCAGCAGTAAGTAGTTTTTTACTTGGATTAATTATGTTTCTTTACTTTTCTGATTATTAGTAAATCTAAGCTTGTGAATTAATGAAAATATATTGGAATTATACTTATTTGTACTGAAATTCGCAAAAACGGTCGTAGATGCACGTCGCACATCAGTAGTAAAATGAGCAAACGTAAAGAACAAGGAAAATGACATGTGACTGATTTCAGTACAAGTAATTTTTGAATGAACATATTTCTCTCAATAGAAGAATTAATTTCAAAATTAACTGGTTTTAATTTTTTTAGTTGGCGCTTTTAGCCGTAGTCGGGTTTTTGTTTTGCATGTATTTTTTTAAATTATAATGATGGAGGAATGAATGACATTTAAATGAACGAATTTAGAAATTGTTTGATGCTATTACTAACCACGATATAATAAGGTCCAGTAGGTTTGGACGCTACTGACCGCCATCAATCCTACTGTGCATGAAATATGAAGGATTGAATGAAAAAAATCATATAATATGGCAATAATATTGTTTTGACGTATTTAGATAGTAACAAAGAAGAGTTTCATTTTTGTTTCACTGTTTTGAGTATATTCGCTCAAAACGACCATATTTGGTTTATGGAAAAAGTGTCTACGAAATCACAGTAGCAATGTACATTTTAGGAGAATAACACTCAAAACATTATTAAGAAAATCGATTGGTATATTTATATATATTTAGAAATATTTTTACGCCTTAAAGACTATCGAAAGTCAAAAACATCGAATAAGTCAAAACTAAGTCATATTACTTTGAAAAGTAACGATTTAATAGTAAGGAAAAGTCGGTATATTTCACGAAAAGCGTATTGAATAGTGCGAATTTGCATTTAAGTATGTCGATTGTAGCGGGGTAGCAAAAAAAGAGAATCAGTAATTCGTGTGGAAGCAAATTTGACTGTGTATGCGATGAATGGTTAGAAGCTGCCGAATTTTCAAGAAAACGAGTGGTTATCATGAGCATTCAAAACATTAATTAATTAATTTGACCAATACATTTTATGAAGATCATGAACAAAAATAAAGCAGAAGAAGAAGACGAAAAATAAGAATTATTTTTATGGGGATACTCTCAGTACCCAGAACTCGTAGATCAACTTTATCGCTTTCTTCTTTCTCTCTCGGCATCCTCACTTACGCACACAAGGTAAAAAAATGTTCTCGATGCTCATGCGTGTCGGATAATTGCAGGTAATTGTACGGTAGGATAATTAGCGTACGATCAACAATATGGGCTCTTGCTTTCCTCTTGCTCCCCGTCTTCCTCACTCCAAGCTATCACCTTCCTCGTTTAAATCTCTAGTAGTTGAAAGTTGCAACGGAGGATCCTCAAGCCAGAGTATTACTTCACTGTTAGTCGTGGATATTTGTGTGCGCAAATCTGCGTAAGACTGTATACGTAATGCCATGAACGTAAATCCGTATAAGTATTTAGCAAATCCTATGGCTTAAAAGGATGTGGCTCACTATATTTTACATATAAAGTCATATTAGTAATGGCCGTTTGGTTGCCTGAAGTCAAGATAATTCGTAATTCATATCTATCTATTAATAAACGGGTAACTGTAATGATGTTACGAATTTGTATACTCATGTTCTTCAACTTCTCTTCACCCTAAATATAATAAAGGATACTTGATTATTAGCGCGTTGTGCAAGCTGGATAACTTATAAATTGGAATAGTTTATAACGTGGATCATGAGGGGAAAAATGCCAAAATCCACTTAAGGGAGAGTTCTATTTTTGATAAAAAATTAAAAGATTCCTAGTCAATAAAGCGACTTTGACTAGACAACCGTTATAACCATTCATTAGCTAACGACAATTTATGTTATTTACGTAAATTTTTCGTTACCACTTCTTTTTGTAAAAGCCTGCTAAAGGCTTTTACAAACAGAAGTTTACAAACAACCACATGTGCAAAACGATCCCTAGCCATAATTTGTACTCGTACAGCAATGAAACGTAGACAAATTAATCAAATTGTGCAAACATTTACTTTATAGATTACGAAATATCGAAAACAATAACTAAAATAATGACATTAATGAAATTTGGCATTCAAAATATTCGCCATATAAATTGAATATTCTGATAAAATTCCAGTGTTTTATTTTTATTGAAACTCAAAAGGGATTAACAAAAAGGTGTGCTCTGATTCAGAAAAAGAATGAAAACGAAAATTAATGAAAGTTAACGAATAATCTTACACCGTTCAAATGGGATTGCTTCACCCCAAATGCTGTATTTTGAACTTCCTTAACGGACAACACCACTGTGACGGCTTCAAAAAATCGATTTTTTGAAAACCATTTTAAAAAATCTAAAATAATTTTAAGATTGAAATGCCGTTGGACCCAGGTCGAAAAAATAATTATTTTCGTAGATATTGAATATTTTGTGGAGCGGTGCAGCGGTCCGCGACGCTCGAGGTCCCAACTTTGAACGCGTTTTTCTCAAAACCACTTTTTTGAGTGCGGCACGCAGCAGAACTCGAGCAATTTTTATCCGATCGAGTTCAAATTTTTACTGTATCAATAAAAGTAGATTATCTAGAGATGTACATAAGATTTTTTCGATATCTCAATAATTATAAAAGTTATAGCCTATTTTCGACGAGAAATTTTGCTCAAAAATCATTCTTTAATTTCAAAGGCGTGCCTATTTTTTAAAAATCAATATTTTTCCAAATCCCTATGTACTTCTCTTCAAAATATCATATTATTAACGAAAACACTCGGTATTTTTTTTTCAGATCGACGTTGAAGAGAGTTCTGCTGCGTGCCGCGAACTACTGCGGAGATGACGCGAGAGCTTCCCCAGCGCCACCATGCGGCGTGAAAAATGTGAAAAAATTTTTTTTTGATACATTAATAAACAAGGAACAAAACCCAAAAAAATTTTTTCGAATATCTCTTTTTTTCCCACAAAAAAAAATTCTTGAAAAATGTGAAAAAAATAGGGGGTCACAGTGGTGTTGTCCGTTAATGAAGAACAGTTCCATTCCATTTTCATAAAGCAAAAATCAAATCTTCGTCAATATTACTTGTTTCCGATACAGACACACTAAAAAACGGCTATGTAAATAGAATATTCAGAAAAACTTCCGATACAGACATTAAAAAATGGCTATTTAAATAGAATATTCAGAAAAACGCTTAACAACACATAAATTTGAATAACTGTAGAGAAATGCACTAGATTTCAATATTTCTTTCAACATTCGTGTTACCACGTTGCTGTCAAGCAAGTCGTGAAAAAGATGAAATTACTTGGTAACATAATCAGGGGTAGTAACATGAAAAGGGATCCTTTGGCCCAGAGGAATCATGATAAGCACTCATCGATTATCTTTATCTTAAATTAACATTTCATTATATAAAAAAAGTCAATTTGTATTTGTTAAGGCGAGCAACCACTTTAGGAGACCGAAAATTAGATGATTTTTTGAATTTTTTTATTGTGAAAAAAACGGAAATTTCCGCAACTCTGACAATAATTTATTCATATTTTCATATATCTCTGGTAATTTTTTCAAGTTGTTTCATGTATTAATTAAGGTGTAATCCACTGTGTCCCTTGGCGTGTCCTCATCGTCGTTGTCGATTTGCGGGAATTGTGCAGCTCGCAATTCGCATTTGAAATAGTCCAACAAATTTTTATACATTCTTGAAATGTTTTTTAAGAATATGAACCTAAATTTCGAAAAAAAAATCGAGAATTGAATGTTGGAATGTGTTTGAAAAAAATAATCGATTTTTAGCAATTTTTCCCCGGCATTTTGCAATAATAAATATGTTTTAAACAATCTAACCTTTCCAACATTAAGTTCATGTTTTAATAAATTATATTATGTAAACGTGTTCCACATTTGAAGATGATCCATCAATTAGTTTTAGAGTTATGATTCCCGCAAATTGAAAAAATATCGTTTCGAGAAAAACACGTTTAAAGTTTGAGCGCGCTTGGGAGTCGAGCGGAGAGTCTTTATTATTTATATACTGTAACGCTTTTTACCGTTTAAGCGCTCAAATTGACCTTCATTTTCTATCATTTCTGGGCGCCAGTTTAAGATTTAACATAAACAAATTTATATGAAATTATCGAGAACGAAATAAAGTTTTTACCCGGCGATAGCAATTTTCTCATGATGTTGGTAGAGGGGCGAGGTCAATTATACAAGAATAAAATCATACAACAGATCTCAAAAATTCCGGAATTACAAATACTTTTATTATGTGGAAATATAAATTTTAATTATTGAACTGGTTTCTTGGGTAAAATTATTTCCGAAAAATATAAAATCTCACAAAATCTTATTACATTAAAAATCCTCGTTTTGATAACAATCTTCTAATATAATAATTCGGTCAAAATCAATAGATTCAGTTTTCGTTAACCGTCATAATTAAATAAGATTCAATACTAAAAAACAAATAGTCTAAAGATCGAACGTTCACTATCAAATTACACAACTAATTTGGTTTAGGCCACGCCTTAAGGATTTTTTTTTAATGAACTGGTGAACCTTCGATACTTTATTTTTTACTAAATTAAGGACTTGTTTGAACAGCAGAAAAAGTAGAATTCCTCTCGGGAATTTGATAATAATTACAACGAATTCTTTGCGGAAGATTTTATCACGCGAGACAAAATATTAATGGTAAACTCCCAAACGTGAACGTACCTGAAAAAATATCGCTCTTTATTTGATAAATTCTCAATAATTGCAACATGAAATTAGAGCTCTTTCCAAACCTAAAAATTCACAATTTTAAAACCGAGACGACGGCTTACCGCTATAGTTTCAGTAGGTGGACATCCGGAAAAGGACGACGGATATTTTCCCCTCGATAATTCCGGTAATGTCGTATTTTTGATCGGATTGGCGACGGCTTGAAAGAATAAGTTTGTCCTCGTTGGTGTCCAAAACGAAAGTCCTCGATAATTAACGAGAGCGTGATTACGCGGACTAGGGTCCTGGCCCCCACCTACTCACCTACTCACGGGAATCTGGATCTTTCTCAAACCCTCGCTCGCTCGGTTATTTTACGCCAATCATATTTGAATTTTTCGCGTTTAAATTGCTGCTGAGCGTGCCGCTGACCAACGATAGATCTCGATACAGCCGAGACATTCCGAAGAATCCCGATGCTAATAGACGCATCCTTTGAGTTCGACAGCTCCACTGAAAAAAAGGCATAGTGTTGAGAACGGACGCGTAGTTGGCTCAACTACGCCCTGAGGTTGGATACGGCGAAACACAATGGCGTAGTTGACGCAACCTCCGTGCGTAGTTAAAGGTAATTTGTTGAGCCAACTATGCCCGCAATTTGAAGTAAAAGTTTAAATATTCAATAGAACCAAAACATTTTTTGAATAAAATTCAATAAATATTTGAAATAGTATCATCGCATTGCTTGGGAAATACGGAAAAATATTTCAGTCTATTGTATCAATCATGTTTGGATTGAATGAATTGCATTGTATAATTAAAATGTATAGTGATTGTACAGAACAATTATGATTTTGAAATGACTGTAAGAAATATTTGAAATTTTTTTTATATACATACAAATGTATACATATACAAAGGTCTTAGACCTTTTTACCTCGTAAAACAAGGATTCGGGTTTTATTGACGACCATTGGTCGGAATTATCGATATTTAACGATTCAATGTCGGAGCTTTATGGGCACACAGACGGTGCGATGCTTACGCGAGAGCGCTCCGCCCGTGGCACTCTAGCGGATTTCTGCCACACCAAAAATCCAGCCAGGAAATAAAGGAATACAATATATATATAATTCGTGTTAAATAAAAATTATTGTTTGCGCAACGAAATTTTAGTAGCTTTAGCAAAAGCTTTATTTGTTTAAATAGTAATAAAAGATTTCATCCAAATTACTACTAGGCTACTAATATATAATATACATATTATATATTATATATAATATATTATATATATAATATATAATATATAATATATAATATATAATAATAATATATAATAATATATAATATATAATATATAATATATAATATATAATATACTAATATTATAATATGTAATATTGTAAAAATATTACAAATTATAAATTAGCTTAATCACTAATTATATTCCGTCGATCTATGGTGTCATTGAATTCAATTCTCGCAGAGAAGTTTATTCGATGCTATTATTTTATCGAGTCACTGACATACCGTATACAACCTAACCTCCGTGTGATTATTTCAAATTCAATCGATTCTGTGTCTCAAGTTTTATTTTTTTTTTTCAATGTAAACATTTATTGTAGTTGTATCACATGAAATACGCTCAACTCAAATAAATTAAAATTTAACGGCAAAATCGTGGCGTAGTTGTCTCAACGATACGACTTTCAATGCATCAACCACCGGGTGATTAACTAAACGTAATATGGCTATTGGCGCAACGAAATTCGTCCAACCTCATCGCGCAGTTGGCAATACTTTAATTTTTTTTCAGTGTTCGAGTGAGGGTTTCGAGTTAGCGACCCACGCTCGATATGATATTTCGCGCTCCAACGTTGACCTTGAGAACCTATGTCTTCCCTCACACCGATATGAAATGCCGACGATCACTATAATTCCGCTGTTCTCTCTCTCTCTCTCTCTCTCTCTCTCTCTCTCTCTCTCTCTCTCTCTCTCTTTCGATGGTTTCGCTGCATGAACCCGTCATTCGCTGGTACATTAAAAATAATACAAAAAAACAAATTATAAAAATGGAAATACACTCGTATTTGGTCCTTCTGGATTTTGCACGAGAAAAATTCTTTAATGAGAACAGACGTGTTCTCCCGTGCCGTGCCAATATTTAACTTTATGTGACGTGGACAAAATTACCACGTTACAATACATACCGTTAGATGGAATCCGAATATCGTTTTAAAATTTTCAAGATGTATTCTTAAGATATTTTGCTAACGATTTATGAAATTAAAAAAAAAAATGATTTTTTGAAGCATCTAAAGTGGTTGCTCGCCTTTACACAATGCTCAGACTATGGCTGATAATATTTTTGAATTAAATATCAAATGTAGCTCATCTTCCGCTAGTAAGCGAAAACAAAATATTGTAAAAAAAATATTCTCCGCGGTAACGTACGCCTCCTTCATTAGTATTGAAACGTCATAAAAGGTTTTATGTAATAAGATTTTTTTACAAATGGCTGAAGAAGAGACACGGTTATTTCCGAACACGGAATTTTTATTTATTTATGAAGTAAATAACTGTATGAGTAATTATAGTAAAATTTAAAAAAAACATACATAGGGAAGGCCTGCACGGAGAGAGTATGATACTAAAACAGATTTTTCGAATACTTGTAATTATAGACACTCAGTCCAATAGTTACTCAGTCAGATATTAACCTGTTTCGAAAAAATACGTTATGTATTTAATTTCAGTGCAAGTGTTTATAGCCAACTGCAAAACATTTGGAAGAATACATACCAGTGGGTAAATTGAGCTTCGCGGGTAAGGAGAAGATGAATTGGGGCTCGGAGCAAAGGACAAGAGAGAGAGAGAGAAAGAGAGAGCGAGAGAGAGAGAGAGAGAGAGAGAGAGAGAGAGAGAGAGAGAGAGAACAACAGGATTGTGTTATTGTTTTCATCCCCTTGCTTCTCGAGTACCAGTACTCTCTTAGTACTGAGTGTCAGTTTCTCCTCTGTGTTGAATCTAGTAGGAGCCGAATACTGATGATCCGGAGCCTAGGGGCGGAGAAAGATACTCGCGAGTCGTCTTCTCATGCTCCATCGTTGGCGCACTTCGAGGCATCGTCCGGTGCATCAGCCCCGGACGACGTCTCGACGAGGCGCGGCCCGATAGCCCAGAGGGCACCAAACACTCGCACAAACACACTAAGGTACAGATACGACTCAGTGGAGAGACGATCTCATTGCTGTTGTAGGAAGGAGGATACTGTACGTACCTTGATGATGCTCTTCTCGCCGCTGTTAGAACATCTCTCGGTCTTCTACCGCTAATAACACAAGATGATGTACCAACCCTGAACATTTCTCTCCCGCTCCATCTTGCTGTGGTTCGACTACCGCAGCTCTCGGACCGATGCGGATTAGCTCTGATGCTGCACGGTAGCCCCCGGGGGCATGCGATTGCGAACCCAAGGAGGAAGGACGATGGAGAAGAAGCAAAAAGGACGAAAAAATAAAAGAGACAGCAGATATATAAGAGAGAAAAAGAAAAAGAGTTCTTTCTTTTGCTTCTTGTTCTTCGATCAAGGGGCAACGCACTGCGGAACGGTTATACAAAAAAGGGAACAAGTTTTATTAGCATCGACCCAGTTTGGCCAGTTGATCAATCGATATTGGGAGGACTAATCAATAATAGATAATCTACCATGCATATAGGTCTTTTGTATTTTACAATCGTTGGAAAGTTGGTCTCGAATCCTCTGAAAGTTCCTTCATTTCTAAAAGCTAATACTAATTCATAATAGATTACTCAATATGTGGATGTCTTTTAAACTAAACAATTGTCGGGAATCGGTACAGAATCCCAAGAACGTTCTTCCGTGACGAAAAAGGTCGAATAAAGGCAATAAACTATTATATTTTGATTACAGTATGCAACCAACTAAACTAGACTTACTACCACAATTGTTTGAACAAGTGGTTAAAATGTCGGTCGCTTTGCAAGGCAGATATCGTTGTCTCTCTAAGAGATACTACTCACTGTCCGGGTGTGACTAATATGCCGAGCGAGATCCTGTATTGACAAATCGAGAGTCACGACATGTTTTTTTTCGGCATTGGGCCAAAGGCGTACGATCACAGTCGGCGTGTCCACAAGAGTAAACGACAGTGGCAAAGCTCATTGCAACGACGACAGCCACGATTCTCATTCGTTTCGTGACGCGTCATTCGGGGCGCAGGTGTACCCGGTCGATCATCTAATTACGAGACTTAACGCCTTTTAAGAAGTTCCTATATAAGAATTACAACACGTTTACTTCGCGTTCTCTAAACCCCTTTTTTCAATGCACACTCCTTATTCTTGATCAATTCCTTCGTTCGATTTGTCGCAACTGCGAAGTTACGTATGACATGTGTTTGATAATATTTCTTCGCATTGTGGTTTTCGATGATTAAGCTAGGCATTCAAGAATTTACAAAGAACGAATCGAAACGGCAATCCGTTTTTTATTAACTCACGAGGTCACTGCACTTTTCAAACCTAAATTTAAGATATGAAAGAGCTTTGATGATACTCCGGGTTCTGCGGAAAAGTTGGCACAATAACTTTTCCGTAACTCAATCGAGAACTTTGAGATACAAATTGCTCGCTATATCGCTCAAGACAATAACATACCATTCGGCTGGTATATACGAAAGTTTTCCAAATTCTCAGCTAAGGAGAAAGAGTTATTATCTTTCCTAGTTTACAAGCTATATAGAACTTTCTTATCTTTCCGTTCCACTCTCTGACATCAGACTGTCTTCTCTCTTTTTCTTTTCAATATCTCTCTCACTCTCTCTCTCTCTCTCTCTCTCTTTCTCTCTCTCTCTCTCTTCCTTACTCTGCAAAAGTTTACCGGCAAGAACTTTTATACCCAGATACCCAATGCTCTCCTATTTCCACTCGGCGACGCATATCGGAGATATTTCTTCATCCCTTTAATCGTCCTCGAGCAGGTACGTCGCAGTCTCGTATAATTCTCAACTGGTTCTATCGAATCTCTCCAGTCCATACACGAAACGGAGGAACAGTATGTGAAAAGCGTTACTGATATATAAAGCCATCGATGACGATGCACTCTTTCAGGACAATACAAATGTCCTCAATAGAGATGATGCTCTGCTGTAGATATTCATATATAACTCACTTCAACTATGAGATCACCAACATTTTTTTCTTTCTTTCTTTTCTTTTTTTGGAGAGCACGTCGAACCCTATTATTTGAAACTTCTACCTGTCCATAATCCACTCACGGAATACTATAGTATAATGACACTTTAAAGAGAACCTATGACGATTCTGATCATTGCCATATTTCCATTCCTCTGCTCATCAGTCTTTCAAATATGTCATATATGACATCTAGGATGTTAAATCTTTGGTGAAGTGTTACAAGACTTACATGAAAAGCTAGGACGATTTTTTCAATAAGAAAAAAGAAACGCGGAAGGCTTGATGAATTTTATTTTATCCATCGGTTACCAAGGATCAGCCGCGAGCGACGGGATGTTACAAGCATCGGTCAGCTGATCAGGACAAGGGGTTTTGTAGCAGATCGGTAACTCCCAAGAATCCTGGCCAATACTCGTGAAAGTGCCAGCAAAGAAGACGATGGAGAGGAATGGGACGAACGGCAAGAGGAGGTGGAGAAGTGAGTTCGCAGCATACAACGTCGTTCCGCATAACGTCAAGGACCTCGAGACAATAAGACCACTCTCTGGTCTCGCTGGTCCGATCGGATCTGCTGCTGTTAGCCACCGAGAGCCTGCCAACCTCCGGTTTCCTTTGTACATACGTACAAACACACTAGTGAACAACGAAATACACACAAACCGACATATCTGGTCGATTATATACGTATATCTGTAGTAAATCCAACTGGCGTAGAAATCAGTAAGACTGATGAAATACGAGTACTTTCGTAGCCAAAGCTTTTCCAAACTGTTTTCCGTTGTTCGCTGGTTTATTATCATCCCTTATCTTCGAGCGACCCTCTCCAAATGTTTATCCGAAGCACATGGACTTTGCGACGGTATAAGAATAACAAAAGCCGTACGGAAGTCGAGCGGTGAAAAGCGCCCTCTATTCAGCTGCATCGTATCACCGAGTAAGTGTGTTTGTGTTGGCCGTTGTACGATCTTGGGCTGGCAAATCGCCGAGGAAAAACAAAGTCGCGATCGCGGATCGTTGTACAGACGAAACGCAAGCAACACGAAACGAGGGTCAAAATCCTTGGCTGCAGGGAAAAGGATAGCGTTTGGATGGTGAACGACGAAGTAGAAGAAGCAGACGAAGAAGAAGACGAGAAGAAGTAGATAGAGCGAGATGAAGGTAGCTATTGAACCAGGTGGGTAAAGGACACTTGATGTCCGAGACCAAGACAAAGAGGGTTCATGAAAAGATTGGAGTTTTGTGAAGGAGAGAAGGAGATGGGAACAAAGCAAAAAGGTGTGTTGTGGTGTGGTGGAGAGGAAAAAAGATGGCGTATGAGGAGGGTGAGCAAAGAAGAGGTTGGAGGAAAAGAGAAAGAGGAGAGTTGTGGACTGAAGGAGCAAGTAGGTAAGCTGTAGTAGCAAGTCGGAAAGCGAAAAGGAGGCTCGACAAAGAGGAGGAGAAGGAGGAGGAAAGAAGTTGTGTTGTAGAGCGGGTGCGGGCGGGTTGAATAAGTTTAGTGGTGGGGAGGGTTGGCGAGAACGAGGTAAAAGGGGAGTGTAAGCGGCTACTGCGCGTTAGCACTGCCAGTACTACTTCTTCCTTCTCTTTCCATCTTTAACACACAAATATATACATATATAGATAACTACCACTGGCAACCAAAACGGCGTAATCTACATTAAGGTAAGTGTTAGAGTGGCGAATTGCGCCTTTTCGTACACCAACCCAAGTAAATGCAATATCCAGAGTTACAGCGAGTGATCGAACGAATACAGCATCAGCAACGTGTGTGTGTGTGTGTGTATGTTGCTACCACCTCCACCATGATCAGCACCGCGCGCGGCTCACCTGAAGACAAGTTACCCCGCAATAAAAACACTGAGAAAATTATATGCCTCGAGAAGCGAACGAGGGAGCGAGGAAACGAATAAGCGCGAGCGAGTGAGCGAGTAAGCGTGCGCCGAAGGCAATAGCCAAAGAACTACTCCGCTTTTCGAGCACTATTACCAAGCCTACTATAACTGGAACGATAATCCTACTGTACTTTAAGATACGAGCTACAGGACATCAGCTGCTTTTGCCTGGTTTGAACGACAAGAACGATGAAGAGCGACCATTGCTAGTAGTACAGCCTAGAGAGGACTTTGGAAATCAGCAAAAGACAAGCTTCTGTATGTATGTATACATAAATATGGATACTGAAGGAAAGAAGATGGAAAGAGCAAGGGACGACAAAGTCGTTGAGTAAAAAACCGCGACGCTCGGACGGATCGCTCTCGAATCACGTCGAGTGGTTCGTGAGGATGCACAACAGCAGAAAAGAGATGCTTCTATAATACAAGGGGGGAAGCTCGAGGAGAGTCCAAGACTCTCCAAGGCCCAGAGCTCCGATCATCCGCATCAGCTACTGGAGAACCTTCTCGCCACTGGAGTTTCGTATTTATATATGTATACACAAGAGCATCTCTCTCTCTCCCCTCTCTTTCTTTCTTTCTTTCTTTCTCTTCTCGGCCATCGCCACTGGTCACGTAATTGAGAAGGGTGAAAAGGGATCAGCGATCCGATTCGAGCTACGTCGTCACCGTTATTATCCGCGCGCGCGTTTTTTTTTTCTTTTCTTCTCCATCGTTATTATTATGATTACGATGTATTTTTTTCTCCGGTTGCTTTCGTGCATGAAACTTTATTACGTTACTATCGTTGGACTTCTGTTTTGATTTGGATTAACGCTCGCCTCGATGCACGGGCGTCTCGTAAGATTTTCGTCTTCTCTGACCCATTTTTATTGTACCCTAAGTTGAGGTCGAGGTAGAGAGAAAAAAAATCGGGCTTTCAGAGAAAAAAATGTTATGTCGGAGAAGACGTCGTAAAGTTTGAGAGAAACGAGAAGACCAGCAACCGTGAAACTATCTTTAGACTATCTCGTAAATTATCGTGATAGATGAAGAAACGAGAGAAACAGAGATAGAGACAGAGAAAGATGTGGAGATTCTGAGGAGACACAGAGAACGGCCAGAACATTTAACTATCATTCGTATTACCTGGAGGAAATTGCGTCAGTCCGCTTGAAGATTTCCACGTAGCTACAGCTACAAGACAGAGGGTATAATATGCCTTGATACAGATGCTGTCGCCCTCAGCATCACGATATCCAAATTACTTGTTGGATAGTAACCTCGGAAAGGCTCCTTGGAAGGCGCTCGCAAAATCGATTTTGCGTGGACGACAAAACCACCTCGCGGTAAGACGAGAATTGAAATCCGTAGTTAATGGAGAAGTGCGAGATGCTGCGTCTTTTCTATATATACATATATCTTTCGCGAATGCCAAGTTGGAGAAGATCAAATGAATCTGTCTGGAAACTTGTGGGATTGGAACGTAATTCTCTCTTTCTATTCGAGACAGTATTTCATCTCCCATCGTGTAAGCAATAATGACGTTACAACTTGTTGAAAGAGCACGCGCGTCAATCTCTCGTCGAGGTTGATGAAAACTTGAAGAGAGTCGAAAAACAAGATAAGATCCTCTGCATAAGGATGCTCAAAATTGATCATTCATCTTTTGGAAGCTTACTTACAAGCTTCCTTTTACGAATCATCTAATTATTAATTTTCGACCGACCCCATTTGTCTTTGTTAAGGGGACCGTATGGTCTAGAGCACGAAAATTTCACCTATTTTCACGATTTTTTTTTTGCCATAAAAAATTTAAAAATCGATGTTTTAACTTTTCGGGTTTATTACTACCTTTATTAAGTATACAAAAAAATTTTTTTTTAATTTTAAAAACAGTGTTTATTATCATATAATTGGCATTGAAGACGACCCTCTCGAAAAATCCGACCCGGACGGTGAAGATCGATCCGAGACTTCTACTCATCTGAAACACAAAATTCAAGAAGATTCTTAATCAGAAAGAGTGCAGTTATGGTCGGGACTAGAACAAATCGAAAAAATTAAAAATTGACAAAATGGCGCGCTTTTGAAAAAAAATTCGTAAAATCGGGTTTTTTTTTCACTAGTTTTTTAGTATAAACAATAAGAAATTATTTAAATAAAATTATGATTGTAGTTCCGACGATAGCCATACATGTTGTGAACAACGTATCCAAATTTCAAGTGATTCGGTTGAATAGTTTTTTTGTTTTCACCTGCGCAGTGCTGAAAAAAGTCGTTTCGAGATAAATGAGTTTAAAGTTTGAGGTACAGATATTTTCAAAAATTGAGCAAATTTTGAATACTTACAGTTAATCCGCGATTCCGGCACCATATAGGATTCCTTCGGAACGTTCATAATTCAAGATTTCCTCACTCCTTTCATTTCTTCGAGCTGTCCGAGCCTCTTTGGAGTTGTCCGTGCTCCTACGGTTGGCGCTCGATACTCGCAGCTCGTCTCGGTTTTGCGCTAGTTGCTCCGCTTGTGGCCCGATTGTTATGCCCATGGTCTCCATTATTTTCAATAGGGATGCAAATCTTTCATTGAATATGCAAGCGGAAATGTGAGTGGCAATATCAATGATTTTTTTTTCGGCAAACAGATGTTTCGGCGCAAGGTGCCACACGCAAGCATTGAAACTTTCGTTATTGTTCTGCGTATTACTGCCAATACACCTTTCCAATAAAGTCTCTGCTGTCAATTCTTCATAAATTGGTTTTAATATCTCTTGTGCTTCATCGCACAGAGCAGGTGGGTGCTCGTAGGTGTCTAAAGTACCTGCAGCCTCACTTTGACGCCACTTGCACCACGATTCGGAACCTGGAGGACAGTACGAGTGTTGCGGATTTTCATCTGTTGAAATTTTGTGATAATATGCTGCCCATATTTCACTTCTCATCCCTTCAGTCGAATCTGAATTACGTCTAATTGCTAGACCGTAATAAGTTGACAGCTCTTGCAATAATTTATTCGTCAATTGTTGACGCTTCGGTGTTTTATTTATCGATTTCCGCTGTGTCTTTTTCCCCTCTTCTTTTTCTGTCAATTTCTTTGTTGCTTTCTTTATTTGTGCATGTTTTTTTTTCGCATCAACAGCACGTTTGTACAAACGTTTTTTAACATGCAAAACACATTCTTTTTTGCAAACTAAAAAATCATCCCCGTAAGGCTTTGTGTCCAATAAGGCTTTGAACGTTTTCGTGTCGCGGACCGCTCTCTACCTGCGTTATGGGCTGTAGAAGCTGTAATATTGAGAATTTCCGCATGAAAATTTCACAGTATATTCTTGAGATACTATACTTTCGACATATCGAAAAAAAAAAAAATCGATTTTTTCAAATTTCTAGACCATACGGTCCCCTTAAGGAGAGTGGGGTTCGATCGTTGAAGAGACAACCCATCGATCCCTTCCAGGTCACAGATAAAATGAGCTCACGATCGAACAACGCTGCCGAGTGATATGAACATTTATATGCAATTATATAGATATGAGTGTGTATGTGTGTCGCGCGGCAATGAGATCATTGCCTAGAATAAACGAGGGAATAATTTTATGCTAAGCGGAGTATCGCACGCAGAATAAAGCAGCACCCTCGTCTTGCTAGTCAGCCAGTCGGCCACAACAGTCAGCTTGCCTCCAGCTAAACGAGCACATATATATGTATTTAGTACCCAACACATATATACATACATATATATGAATATACGTACCAGTACATGGGGATCTAGGATTGGCGCGCGCGGTGTCTGATTCTGAGCTAGTGGTTGTTGCACAACGATTTATTTTCCGCTTGCGATACGTGTATACTGATCTCGACGAAGTCAGGACTGTAGTACAACTGGCCTTGAGTGAGATAGGCATTACGCGATGGCATAATGCACCTAAGAGGAAAGGAAGGGCGAGCGGGTGACCCGCGCGTCGAACTCAGCTGTGTGTATTTTCTTCGTAACTTTATAACGTTTGTTCATATGTATATATGGATACATAGTTTTTTAAATTATTTTTGATTGTATATGCTATGAGGTTTTACATGAACTCGATGCACATTTGATCCTCTCTCGAAGGATCGATCAATAATATTCTGTTGCATATTTTGAACTGATTCAAATTTTTTCTTAGAGTTTTTTTATCACAGCTAATTATTAAAAAGGTAATTTATGTTGTGAACAACAAAAAATGGTGATTCGTATAACAATGAAGAAAGTTGTACAGCTCCATGGTGAGGATTGCTTTTGGATCCACTTGTTCGTCGAACACCTCGTATAAAGATTCATATTTATTTATTTGGATGTACATACCTATATCTACTATCCGCATCTTCATCTTCCCTCGTGATGCAGCTTTATTCTCCTTTTCCTTTTTTCTTCTCTTTTTCCCCTCAGTTTGGTCTTTTTTAACTTTTATATCTGTTTTTCAGGAGAGCACGCGTTCACCAGTTTACCGTGGCTACTGCACAATATATATGTACGTAGAACACGCGCGAGCAGCATCCCTGATGCTACACCATTTGAATCGCTACCGTTATCATTGATGACTCGGAAAAACAGAACGGATTATTTTTTTTACTATTAAATTCGGATAAAAATGAAAACTTTCAGTAAATTAAACAATGTTTACCCTTTTAGTTTGGTGTTAATAATTGTTAAAGTAATAACAATAAGTTGTTTTTTTTCAACGCTAAGTCCATATTTTGTCTAATGAATCCAGTACCTTCTCGTCTTTTATTGCTATATCAAGTGTATCACAAAACATTGTAAATCGATTTTTATAAAATAATAACAAAATAAATGTGTCCTAGTAATTTATTGATAAGTAACCTTCTGATGTCCAAAATGGACCAAAGCAAATTTTCTCCTAATGCTTTTGGAGTTTCGAGACAACAACAATCTCACTCTCTCTTGGACAATTTGTGTATTCAGGATGAGCTTTGATAACAAGCAGGAATTACTCTGCTAACACAACTAATTAGACACGTAGGCAGTGTCATTAGACTGTGTGCGTGTGCTTGTCTCACAAGTTGGTATTAGCGAGGATACACACCAGTTGAATATATATGGACTTAAGGTGGCGTGTTCAAGAGCTCTTCGGTTCCTGGGCTTCTGGTGCACGGTAAATGGGTAGCCAGTGTTGGTATTACTAATCTGGACATGAAGGATCGATGGAGAGAATGATTATGTGGGCCTGCTAAACAAACAATGTGGGTCAATAAGACTTGTCAGTCCTGAGCCAGCAAAAATGGCAGTTTGTCGCAACTAGCCCGGTAAGTTCGAGTTAAGCAGCGTTTTATCGATTTAATATCACTTGCTGGTGAAAATTATACAAACCGAGAGATAAAACGACATCCTCGAATTTAGCTTCTAATTCAAATTGTATTTTAATCATAATTAATTAAATTAAATTTTTGTATACTACAAAACAAATTTTATTTCATTGTTAGTAAAATAAATGATTTCTGGACATGTAATTAGATGTTCAGAAAAAATTTCAGTCGCAAAATTGAAAGTTCTGCGGAACAAGTAAAATATACCGTACACTTTATATTTTATGTTTAAATATCAAGAAAATAATATCATATTTTTGTAACAATTTCTACATATATTTCAATATGTACCGTGCATCACGTACACTGAAAAAAGGCATAGTGTTGAGAACGGAGGCGTAGTTGGCTCAACTACGCCCTGAG
This sequence comes from Rhimphoctona megacephalus, assembly GCA_963989365.1. Classification (NCBI taxonomy): domain Eukaryota; kingdom Metazoa; phylum Arthropoda; class Insecta; order Hymenoptera; family Ichneumonidae; genus Rhimphoctona; species Rhimphoctona megacephalus. The sequence goes on along the minus strand of OZ022421.1, from coordinate 15,222,195 downwards.
GTTGGATACGGCGAAACCAATGGCGTAGTTGACGCAACCTCCGCGCGTAGTTAAAGGTATTTTGTTGAGCCAACTATGCCCGAAATTTGAAGTAAAACTTGAAATATTCAATAGAACCAAAACATTTTTTGAATAAAATTCAATAAACATTTGAAATAGTATCATATTTCAGTCAATTGTATCAAACATGTTTGGATTGAATGAATTGCATTGTGTAATTAAAACGTATAGTGATTGTACCGAACAATTATGATTTTGAAATGACGGTAAGAAATATTTGATTTTTTTTTTATATACATATTTTTTGGAATATTTCTTATTTGATATTTTCGATTTTGAATTTTGCGACTTTCAATAGTAAATACGATTGATCGATATTTACTCTAGTAAGAGCGCCTATCCTGACAAAATTAGGTGGCAAAAACTTTCTATATCAGCATACATTAATTGTACGATAAAAGGCCTTAGACCTTTTTACCTCGTAAAACAAGGATTCGGGTTTTCTCGACGACCATCGGTCGGAGTGATCATTAGTCAACGATTCAATGTCGGAGTCTTATGGGTACACGGGCGGTGCAATGCCCACGCGAGAGCGCTCTGCCCGTGGCCCTCTAGCGGATTTCTGTCACACTAGAAATCCAGCCAGGGAAAAAGGCTGTCCGGTTACAATATATATAATTCATGTTAAACAAAACTTATTGTTTGCGCAACGAAATTTTAGTAGCTTTAGTAAAAGGTTTATTTGTTTGAATAGTAACAAAAGATTTTATCCAAATTACTACTAGGTAATTAGCTTAATCACAAATTATATTCCGTTGATCTCTGGTGTCGTTGAATTCAATTCTCGCAGAGAAGTTTATTCAATGCTATTATTTTATCGAGTCACGGACAAACCGTATACAATCCAACCTCCGTGTGATTATTTCAAATTCAATCGATTCTGTGTCTCAAGTTTTATTTTTTTCAATGTAACCATTTATTGCGGTTGTATCACATGAAATACACTCAACTCAAATAAATTAAAATTTAACGGCAAAATCATGGCGTAGTTGTCTCAACGACATGACTTTCAATGGATCAACCACCGGGTGATTAACTAAACGTAATATGACTATTGGCGCAATGAAATTCATCCAACCTCATCGCGTAATTGGCAATACTTTAATTTTTTTTTTCAGTGTAGCTTTCATCAGGAAGCTCATGAGATAAGTGTTTTAATTGATGTAAAACAAAACCAAGCAATTTAATATAGTTTTACAATCGATCGTAGTGTCAGTTACGTATCTAAAAGCTTACGCCTTTCTGACTCCAAGAAACGAAATATCCCGAAACATTCGATTTTAATTCACAAAATTATCATATCCCGGGATTGGGTGGACGGATCGACTTGTAACAAATACCAATGGAAAGGGAAAGATAAATAAAAAATTGGTCTTCCACAGTCAAATTTCTTACTTAACTTGTTCCTCCGTGAGAGCGATTTTTAAAAAAAGTCCGAAAATTGTCATATTCGAGTATATAAGAGCGTGACAGGGCTCGCGCTGGCTTTTTTTTAATTCTTGGTGTCAAGCCGCTACTGCGACTCTGGATGTAATGTGGCAAAAAAACGTTTGGGACAAAAGCGTCATTTACTATAGTATAATCGATTCACATTACTCGTCAAGTTTTTGAATGAACGAGACGTCGAAAGCGACGTATTTGATCTTGCCACTAGATTGGTTGAGCAAATTTTGATTCATTCAACTGAATTCCTTTTTGAGTGCAGAGTCAAGATTTCTGTATAGCTATTTCTCAATCTTCTTACGAATGCCATACTGCATTTGAATTGTTATGTATCTTGAATTCAATTAGAAGCTTTATGAGAAAAAAAAAACAATTTTTAGACAAGTTTTCATGTTCAATTGTACCAGAGCAATTTTGCCGTCTTTTTTAGTGTCAAATTTCCTCTATAAATCATTGCAGGTACTATTTACAATAACTACTTTAATGGATACGATAAATCTCCAATAATCAATTAATTATGACGTTTGCTGAAGCACAAAATCCGGATGGATAATCGAACTTCGTTGCTTTCTCATACAATCTCAATGAATTGACCTTGAAGGGAGTATGATACACCTGTGAATCGCCTTCGCGGTTACCGAGTAAATTTTCTCTTTCCTCTTCCGTGAGAACCGCAAAGAGTGACACTCATCGTGCAAGCATCGCGCTATTAAAAACGTCACTGACTCTCGTCTCTCATTGAGCTTCTCTGTCATTGTTGAAACGAAGAATAGAGAGGATATTATACGTTTGAGACGAAGAGGATGAAAAAAAGTTTCGCAATATTGTTTTCCACAAAAGGAGAACACCTTCGTTGTTCATATGAGAAACGAGAAATTATGCTGACGATTCTTGCGTTACTAGCATTCTTGTCTCATGGTCCATCTTTTCATTGAGAATTTCTGGGCTCTCAGATCTCAATCGTTCATTTTCTAATCACTCGACTCATTTTTTCTAGGTCATTATTTTTTCACGCAAAGTTCAGACTCCTTGTCGAATCGAGAAATTTTAGCTTCACTGAAATAAAAACTCTTATAAGCAAACGTTGTCTTTCTCGAGTTTCCTCGGACTTTTAGCACGCGTTCTCCAGCAGTTACTGTTCAAGACTCTGCACACAGTGATTTATTTTCACTGTAGCACACACGCACCCGACGAAACACGTGTTTCAATCTTTTTTGCCTTCCCTTCTCCTTCAGGAGAGCAAGAGAGAGAGAGAGAGAGAGAGAGAGAGAGAGAGAGAGAGAGAGAGAGAGAGAGGGAGAGGATACGAAGATGGGAGATGGAGAATTGAGGGAGGAGAAAAAAAAGAGTAAGAAGAGAAGGCACGTGGTCGTGCTTATGTTACGAAGCTGCTGGTAAGACTGTCGGATAAAAGAAGAGAAAAAGATGAAGAAGAAAAGGCCAATTCATGGATCATACGTTCAAGATTGCTCGCGTCATCAAGCAACGAAAGAACCCTCGGGCCATTTTATACACACCAATGGCAGAAGCATCGTCACGTCCAATGTATTGTTTCAACCAAGAGGACGAAGACATAGCGTGAAGAAAACCTCTCGTACAGTTACAATAAAGCCTACTTAGCAATCCGTCACGCAGTGACAAGGATCTTTGCATTATCTTCTCACTCTGCTGTCCTTTCAATAAGAAGAATGAAGAAAAAAATACCAATACCTCCATTGCTGCGCAGTTTTATAAATTCAGGAGTCATAAGCGCTATTATTATAAATGTATCATTGTTGAAAATAATTTTTTCAATTCTGACTTCTTCTCCATGCAGCTGCTATTTTGGTAATTGAGGAAAATCGTGAAAAAAATCATTTTTTTCAAGTTAATGGCACTTCCCTTCACTCTTGATTTGTTAAAATTTTTTATACAAATTTGTAAACAAATATTACTAGCAAAATCCGTACTAATGATAATTAGCATTACGGAGATATACTATATATAGAAATATTATTTGCACATGTACAATCGAGTATATTGTGATAAATAAAGAGGGAAGGAAATCTTCGAGCTTGACACTCGTTAACGGTAAATAATCTCTATATAGAGATACATACATGTATATAAATATAGCACGTATTAAGTGGTTGATAGAGCAATTAGTTTATGGCAAGTAACGCCGATACCTTGAATGGCACCGCTCTTTCTTTGCTCCTGTCACGATCGGGCCCAAGTTATTCGACAGAGCAATTATTAGCGTCACTTGCGAGGCAACAATTACGAGGAATCAACGTTGCATGAGGGAATTGCGAGAGACAAAGAGATAAAAAGATCGATCAGAAAGATATCGGAAGATATATAAGAAAGACAGGAGAAAAAAAATCTTGCAGATTATAAAAAAGATAAAAAAATTATAAAATAAAAAACAATAGTTAATAACAATCAGCGGACTGAACGAGAGACACGCTTAGTGGCTGTGCCATTACAGTCCTGGACCTCTCCGCATCTTCCATCCAGTAGCATATCATAATCGCCTTGTTCCATAGAAAAATATACTCAATAGAGATACGTATATTTATCCACACGGGTGGAAGATTACAAAGAAGCAAAAGTACTGCTATAATCGGCGAATAAATCCCTCTAACGCTGCCGAGAAAATATAATCATTAAATAATGAAAGTGTGCGGAATCGACGATGATCTAAACTTGGCCTTGCGTATCCTCCGAGAATACTGGAGAGGGATCGGCCACACGTTCGGGATTCTAACGCGAGATACGAGCAATTCTCCTTGTCACACTGAGGAATCCTCAGGAATATCATACAGTTAAGCGTAACGTTTATAATTTCCGAGATTCATGAGATGAAGCCGACCAAGAGGATATTTTGTAGACACTTTTTGTCGTAAGCTTACGGATAATCTTATCAGCAATACCGTGATCTATTACGATCAAATCTTATCGAAATTGATAGGACAACATTCTGAAAGAATGATCATTGACAAATTTCTGTTTAAATAAAAGGAGGAAAAAACAACATAAAATTCGCACAATTATTATTCAACTATATTTTGATAATAATGTCTTACAATCATATTTTCTATTTGTAACAAGAATTATTTTTCAGACGAAGCATTGCTCAAAAATTCTGAAGATTATTATTAAACTAATTTTAATAACGAAAATTAAATCAAATTTCTTAAATTTCGTTAATTATAAGCGTTTCTTCCAGACTAACTGATCAACTTTTATGATGTTTGAAAAATATGGCGAACATGAATTTGAAAGTTCGGTGAGTAAAATTTAACCGTGCAGTTCATTAATTGATTTATAGAAAATTTCAAGAAAAAATTGTAAATCTTCGTAAAAATTTGATGTGACATTCTAAAATTTGCATCAAATAGCACTTGCCTTTAACTGTACTACGCAGTGAACAATCAAATACAATTATATCTGTGCAAACAATGAAAATTATTTATTGCACTTGAACATTTACATATCTTAAATTTTTAAACCGTTCGTAATTAGTCATAAATATAATTTGTATACTTGTCTCCACTTTCTAGTGTTTCACGGTCATTCATGCTAACAATTTTAGCGTAAACTTTACTTTATAAATGTTCCGTGTAACATTAGTGATAGAAAAAAAATTACAAGTAGTATTAGTACTAATAAATGGTAATAACAATAAAAATAATACGAGCAACCGAAGTAATGGTAGCAGTATAATAAAATCGTCCTATAATTAAATTCTTAAAAAAATAATATTTATACAATAATAATATCACACAATGAACAAATCCTTAAAAAGAATATTTACATTAGGAACCTGGAGGGTTTTCTCGTATCGCAGAACTTTGGTCTTAGACAGCAATCGCAACAAATTAAATAAGCATTTTAAAAACATTATTTCATGCCTAGACCGAGCGTCGCGCCATATTTTTCCTTTCCTTTTTTTCCTCTTTCACGTTACACGTACGAGTTTACACGCTGACGATATTATATATGAGCGCGTATTCCAACGTGCATAACACACAATGCAAACAACTTCGACCGTGACACCTTAACCTTACACAACGGTTGATTACCTGAGCGAGAAGCGAGAGAGAACAGCTAAACGAGCAACGGATCATTAGCCATTCGCGTGTCATTAGACTTCATTGTCCAAGAATGAGGGAGAAAGAGAGAGAAGATCGATGATCACCTTTACCAAGTGACTTCGATGTTTTGCATAATTACCGGCGATTTATTTATCTGGAGTACACGTCGAGCATCGTAAAAGCCTCGACTGTATATTTTTCTGTTCTACTCGTTATATTGTCTCCGTGAAAATTGTTACTAGAAAATTTATAAGCTTATTTATGTATGGAGATTTTTTCCTTACAATTAGGAGGAGGAGGAATTATCAAATGATTCCTTCATCAATGTTTCGTCATTATTACCCTTCATTACGAGTTCTATGACGGTTATTACGCAGCCTGATTCCTTGATTAACAAAGATTGATTAATGGCTCAGCCTGTGTAATATTTAATATTTCTACGGTATATTTACTTATAATATATTGTATATTCAATATGCAAAAAATTTATTTTGATCCTGTATTCCCTTGAATAAGAATGAAATAAATCAATCGAGCTTTTTACGATGTATCATTGCAACGAATTAATTTATTTTTAGTCAAACAACTCGCGAATGTTTTTTCAGTGTCGTGATATTCCCTCAATGCGGAAGAGTTTCGAGACTAATGAGATTGGAAACGTTTCTGCTTGTTATGCATGGGTTGTGGATTGAAAAAAAAAAAATGGTGGAAACAAAAAAGAGAAACTGTGACAGTGAGATGCGCACTCGCGGGTATTCTCGTTCTCTGCTATTTATCCGCGTGTCGAGAATAGCTTTGAATAAGTTTGAATGAATTTGCTGTTTTTGCTTGCTCTTGGCGATCCACAGGATCAAGTCCACACATATACAGCGATCCATGAAGCCCATGGAAGATTCACAAGGTCCATCTGGAAACGGGCCAGAGACCTTCTCGATTCCGGATGCAAATTTCATTCAAAGACTCGCCTGTGCCACTGTAATTCTCTGAGGCTTCTCCTCTTGGGATTGCGTCGTCCAACGGTAGAAAACAAAATCGACGATCAGTGGATTCTAAGGTCGAAAAGCGAAAAAGAATAGCGATCTCTGTGTCACATGGAAATCTAGACAAAATCCTCGAGCTCCGAACGAAAATAGTTTTCCTAGTGTTGTCAATTGAACGATTGGCCAAGGATTCATTTCGCTTTGTCCAAATAAATTTCATTAGAATAGTAACGTCGGATAAAGAACCAAGCAAACGGAGGTTGACGAATGCGCAAAAAAATCCGACAACGGAATTGAAAGAGAAGTTCCAAGTCTTAATTATCAAAAAAAATTCAAGTTTATCGAAAAACCGATCATTGTATACAAATAGAATTGACGAGTCATGATCATTACAAAATTTCGTTGAAGTGTCAAGCCCAACTGTTCTTTTTTTTCATACGAACCGTAGAGTACATTGAATTGTCGCGAGGGGGATGATGAGGGAGAAAAAAAATTGTATAGTCATCATCCGCTTGTCCGTTGACTTTGGTCGGGGATCGATCTTGGGTCTGGAGGATCTCGTTGGAAGATAGGATCGATTTAAAATGCACCAGGAGAGAACGAAGGAGAGAAAGAGAAAGGAAGAAAAAAAAACAGAGAAAGAGGGATTGGACGAAGGGGAGATCGAGAAGAGGTCCCTAACCCCTGAGGACTGAGCACAAATAAAAAATTAAAGAACAGTGCTCTGAGCTTGATGCGCTTGCTCAAACGCAATATATATATATATATATATATATATATATATATAAACATACATACATATACACAATGCATATACATAAAAAGATTCATATATATACATATATAAACTTTCGTTTCTCGCACACACAGTTTAGGCTTACGGGGGTTGGGTGTATAGTTTAAAAACATCTTCGGATGGGGTCTTTCTCGTGTAGGCAGAGACCAAGTCGATATATACGACGTTCAGGTTAGTCAACAGGTGGCTAACCTGCCAGAGAATCGAAGAGAAGAAAAGGGCAAAGAGAAGGGCCGGGAGGGAGGGAAGAGGAGGGATGGATCCGAAACCTACACAAACAATAAGTCCATTGCACAAATACAAATCTTTCCTTGCCATCCCCCCTTTTGCCCCTCGCTATCGTCTTTATTTTTTCTCTCTTTTATTTCCTCCTTCGAATATATAACTTAGGAAGTCGGGGTGAAGGCTCCTATATCTCAACTCACACAGTGATAGAACAGAAAAGAAAGAGAGCCTGAGCTCTGGGGAGAGATAGAGAGAGAGAGAGAGAGAGAGAGAGAGAGAGAGAGAGAGGGGGGGGAGGGAGAGAGAGAGAGAGGGGGGGAGGGAGAGAGAGAGAGAGAGAGAGCAAAGAGTAGGGAGTGTTTTACGAAAGAATACATATATGTGGTCGTTTGCAAGAGATTCACAGACTTGAACGAACACACCAAAAGCCAATAACATCGGAATAGAGAGGGGGAGAGGAGAAAAAGAGAATTGAAGCAAAAGAGCCCAGCGGAGAGTCCCGTCCGAACGCGAACACGTTTACAGCACAGAGGGGCTGGAGGAGGGGAGGCCTGGACCGTTCCGAGACTGCACGTGTTCCTAACGTACCCAAACCCCTGCCATCGTGAAAAAGGTTCTCAAGCTCCGACGATATTCCTCCACTCTTTACTTACAACGTATGTATATATTTATGTGCGAATAGACCAACCGTGAATCTCGGCTTTCTTCTCGTCTCGAAAAGCCAATTACTAGGCACTAAAAATGGATTTATTCTCGATAAATTATACCACGAATGGCCTATTGTACCAAATACCATTTTTCCTATATTTTATTGTTCTAATGGTGTTTTTATAAAAATCATCGATTTTTAATAGCAGCATTTGCATACGCGAATATTTGGTTTGAGGTTATGTTGATTAACGTCTACGTTATGGATTTTTTATCACCAAATTTACACCGGATAATTGATTCATTTTGATGATTTTTCTTGGTTTGTTATTTTTATAGAGTTGAAAAAAAGATTTGGGTTCGATTAGGGTTATGTCTTGGGGTGAAATGCACAAGCAGGATGTCCGACGATGGGAGCCACTGGTCCATCGCCGCGGGGCACCGTCCGTGACTCATCAGGCCCCTCGATTCCCTCTTGTACGGGAGCAGGGCCCAAAAACGTATAAAACGTCGAGATCCCAGCACACTCTTATGAAATATATATGTATATCTATGTCCATAGGTAGACAAACACAAGCACGTATTTATATCGGATACAAACCGAAGTATAAGCGAGAGTCTTGTGTGCCTGATCGATTTACGTCCTACACGCACATTCAGGGGAAAAGGTTTAACAACGGAAAAGGCGAGGGGATTTGACTATCCTCCTTTTGCCCTGTGAGTACTAAACCACGACAATATCGATCAGAGATCGCCACTATTTTTTTATTCTCGTCTCTTTATCCTCTTCTTTCGAAAAACGAAAACTTCGCGAGTATACCAAAATAAGAAGAAAAGGTAAGAATACGGTTCATCGGAGACTCGCGGACTTGACCCTTCCAAGGTTAAAATATCTTTCTTCATCGGAGAATCCCCAAATTACCGTATGACTTACGCCTTTTCTACACCCACGGGTCAATTTCTCTCTGCATTTATAAAAAGGTAGGGGAAAGGTGATCAATTCTTCAAGAATATATTGTATCTACAAAAAAAGATCGATCAACTTCTTTTCTTCGTATCTCGCTTGCTTCTCTACCAGGGGAGAAACCAGGAGTGGAGAAAATCAGGGAAGAAAAAAAATATCCAAGGTAAAGAGGGCTCCTGTTTCATCGAGGAAGATCCCGGGGAGCGTGATCCCCGGTCATAACGACCCGTGGGACTTTAACATGCCTATTATACATACATATACATATATCTATATAACATATATTTTAGTTGACCCGGGGGCTTCTTCGGCGTTGTCTCGGGATATCGAATTCCCATGCACGTGCATTCTAGCAGTGTCATCACCTCAAAAACGCGTTAGTTTTTATCCCGTGTCTGTCACGTGTAAAGCACAGAGATTGCTATAGTATAGAAGCGTAACAACTATATATACATATATATATATATATATATATATATATAAACCAACCCTATTTCTCCCTTTCGTTTTATATTGTATTTTAATATCGTCACCGCGAACACTGCCACCGAGTTCTAGCAGTTTTCGCTCCCTCTATTCCCACCCCCAGTTTAAGAACACAAGAGCCAGGAGATTTACGTTACGTATCACACAAACTACTATACTAAATATATATATATATATAGAAATGTGTACACCAGAGAAATGGACAAGAAATAGAGAACTCTCCGAGGTTCCCCACGTGCACCTGTGAGATTCCCATACACTCTCCTTGCTCGCAGCACTCCCCTAAGTATATTCTTCCTTTGCTCATGATCCCCCTTTTCACCCCCGCTACGCTGCCACTACCCTTCTTGATCTTCTGTACCCCTTGAAAGAGTATAAAGCTTGGAAACGACGGAGAGGGGGAAAAGTGAAAAACTCTAAGAGAAAAATATGAAACGGGCGAGAGAGATGAAACGTAAGGGAGGAGGGGTGAAAAGAATCATGGTGTAACCGTTTCTTCGTGAAGAACCAGCAAGCACTTCGTAACACACTTGTCCTACCGGCTTCTATATATATTTTTATTATTATAATATATATATATATATATACATATATATACATGTATTTGATGACTACACAACCTGAATGCGGGGTTGTACACCTGCGAACTTTGTAGGGTGAAGGCATCACAGCCATCCATTCATATGCAGATATATCCTCGGTTACGTTACACCCTTGTTGCCACTCTCTTTATACACACTCGTTGCGCACGGTCCTCGATGAAAATAACGAGAGACCCCGAGAAATAAAGATGAGAAGAGAGAAAAAAACATCGAAAGGATTGAGATTACAGCTATGAGAATACATTCAAGCAGTTTCGCTTTCTTTACTTCTTTATTTCTCTTTTTGTTACCTCGTAACTGCTCCAGCGATACGATATTCAACAGATACCTTCGATGTAATGATACACACAGAGGCATCATGAGATATCGTGTTTCCTTGAATATACTTGTGGAGAATTTGTGCCGCGATCCATTTCGGTCGATTTGGGTCGAAAGTGATTTTTTTTTCTTTGTACAAGGATTTTTTTTTGAGGATGTAACTTTTTTTGGATTTTAATGTGATGATTTATGTAGTTTATTATTAGTTTTCATTCATTTCCAGCCCAAGCACTGGTGGAAGAAATATTGTATTTTTAATAGAGTTTTAACTTTTTTTTTATAACAGTGACGTTTGTTTATATTAAAGAAATAATGTACAGAAATTAGAAACGAAAAATGAGAGGATAAATGCAAGATCATCGTAAGTTTACACGACGGCGAAACAGGACTCATAAACGAAGAAAAAAGGAGAAGAAGAGAAGCGAACTGAAAACGTCGAAGAATCATCGCTCCCAGTCCGCAAATACCGTGAATCATACTCGTTATACAGAAGAGAGCGCGGAGGGGGGGGGGGGGAGGAGGAGAGAGAGAGAGAGAGAGAGAGAGAGAGAAAATCTTTCGTAATCCAACACCGTTCGACACACGTTGCTTCGTCATAGTGTCGCTTCTATACGTAAGGGGGAAAAAAGTGAAGAAGAAGAAAAAACCAGCGAAAAAGGGGAAGATAATGAGAGGGTCGAGAAAAAAAATCGTCGGTCGAAACGAAGATAGGGAATAAGAGGCTTCTTGTGGCCTCGAGGGTGAGAACGAAATTGAAACAAATACCAATTTCCTGCCACAAATCGCGGTTATATTTATCCATCAATTAATTTAATTAGAAGCAAATCCACCGCATCATTCCTTGACAACGTGAAAATTGAAATTTTGCCAAAAGAAAATTCATAACAATTCGATGATCTCGAAACTATAATTTCTACAATTAATTCAGGTCAAACTTGATACCGCTACCGATTTTTCGATTCTCTATTTCACATTCATGCAAATCCTGTTTATGCATCCTATTTTCAATTAAAGAGGGTATACGTTTTAAAAAAAGCTTTTAGAATATGTTTTGAGCAAAGTGAATAAGATGCTTTTGAACTAGGACTTTGTTCTCAGCGACCCTAATCCTCCGGTTTTATGCGCAAGCACAGTGTCCCTCAGACACACAACCATTTTCTCCTGCTATTAATTCTTGATTGAATCGGAAAGACATATATGCTGCTACGAAGAGCAGAGAAAATGGACCAACAAAGATTCTGTAATGTTGTTCATTGCAAACTGGTCTGATTTTTGGATATGGAAAGCGCGGATTTTGAAAAAAATGACTACAAAACAAGTAGTCTAATATATTTTTCATTACAATGAAATGTTAGTTCAATTATAATCTCAAAAAACTTGTACTGGCTCCTATGCTCTGCACAGTCTTTCTTTTTAATCCTATTTTTTCTATGTACACTGAGAAAAAAAAAATTGTTGAATCAACAAATCCTGCGGTCACGGGGGGCGAACAACACATTCAGTTTATGATACAACATCATCCAGTTATTTTAAATTACAAAAAATCGAACTAAATATTTTGTTTCCCTGATTGAAACTGACACTTTTTCTGACTGAATATTTATTTAAATCAATTAATTATTTAATTAAGCCAAATAATTATTTATTTGATTGAAATAAACAAAGAATATTTATTTTAAACAAATTGATATTAAATTTTTTTGTTTGATATCCAAATATGTATAAGTAAAGCTCTTACAATCCGAAAATATGCATTATACTAAATTCTCATCAATCATTATGAGAAATCAGTTGACCATGGGAGTCATTAGACTCCGGTGGATTTCTCACGGGAATGTAACCCGTGGTAATTATCAACGTTCGCTATCTAATTCTGGATCAGAATCGATTGGAACGTCTCATCTTGTTCGACTTCCGCAATTTATGTCCGTCCAGAGGTCACTGTGTATGTGAAAAGAGCCTCGGCGCTCTGCGCCACGCAGTGGCCGGACCAAGAAGCCACTTGAACGTTCGTTAATTCTTTCGACAACCCATTTAGTTACAATAATGCCAAAACGTGTTCACACAACTAAACCTAATTTGTTGGAATAGTTTGGTATCTTCAACCAATTATTCTGTCCATGAGATCATATGATTCAGTTCACACAACTAAACATTTAATTGAACGGGACGTACGAATTTTTTTTTTTTAAGTCGACTCAATCATATATTTAATCGACCAAATCCAGATTTAGTTGTTTCGACAGCTTTATTTAGTCAAGGATGTGAAAGCGGGTCGTACTAGTCAGTAAACGGACTTTCATTACAATTTTGGAAATAAGCTACCACGAGTGACCATGTATAGCACGATAACATTCCAAAATGTAATTATAATTTTTTAGATAAGTAAAATTTTTTAAATCAATTTCGTTACGGAAGCTACAGCATTCTGACTTGTTAAAATGACTCGGTGATACATACCGAAAAGATTACTGTTGACAACATCGCTCGCCCCTAGTAAATAGACAGTTGAGTTTCGCAAAAACGGAATAACTATACGAGAAAAAATCGCACAAAACTTTCAAAAAAATAAAATTGAAGCTTGAGCTGCCCTTTTTGAGATTTTGGTTGAAGGGACTCGTTTAAAAAATTCCTCCCGAAACGTGGTCCAATAGTAGAGGTAAAATAAAAAGTCGAAAAACGTTCATGTTCAAAATAACGTACTGGATGTAAAAAATGTCGCAGGAAATGTCCAAAAAAAGCGAAATGAATCAGAATTCATCCCCTTTAAAATACCGTTCACTGAATTCGTTTATGTATACTGTCGGCGAAATGGCATCAAAAATGGCTCCGAGACATTTTCGTAATATTGTCCAGAAACTTTTTGCCGGTAGTATACATATATGGGTTGTCTTGCGATGTGCAACGTTGCCATAATTGTACGGGGTTGTAAAATCATGAAGTGTCGTGACAATTTGTGGTCTTCAACTCGATATTTCTAATTCAGATGTTCGTTGACCTCCCTTTTTTAATGTACCATCAGAATTCGCGATATTTAATCAATATGATTGACGTTTTTTGTTTAGAGCATCTGATACCGAAATATATTTAGTTCTTAGTTGTGTAGTGGTCAGAAAGTCATTGTCGCTATATGCGATGTGTATAATTCTCTATTATTCAATTAATAATATCTCGATCAGATAGTCGTTAAGGTGCCTTGAAATTTCAGACATCAAGTATTTTGAACTACAACATATAAAAAAATCAGAATTTCATTTGAAATCAAGCCTAACGCTCATGTATCCTTAAGACAATGTCGTAGCATGTTGACGCAACTACAGAGATGCAACAAAACAATTTGATTGTTTCAACCACTTCATTTGTAGGTTGAACTACATATGCGCTTACCAATACATTATTATTGTTGAATCAACAAAATTGTAGCGAACAAAATGAAATTTGTTGATTCAACAAATTTCTTTTATTAGTGTAGTTTAAAAAAAAGATTTCAACTGGGGTACGACTTTTGTCCCGTTTGGATTAAGTTTAAATATTAGTCACTTCAAATCTGGGTCACTCAGAAGAAAATGAAAAGTAGTGTACGATCGCGACAGACTTGATTTCGTTTTTCTATATGAGAAAAGACGAGATTCTTGTGTACCAAAGAATCGTATAATTGTCTGTTACATTATATTGGTACGTGCATCGAAAACCAAACAAGTTCGATCTTTCATCTCAACTAAGAGGGAGAGAGAGAGGGTGAAGTAAAGAATTCTCATCCGATACAAGCAGAAAGACGATGAGCGAGAATAACGATGTCGTCAGTAGATGTGCGAACCCGGATCAACAATGTGTTGTGCAGGCTCAGGGCCTCATAAAACAAGCAACTCGCACGTGCAAACGACACTTTGTACGGTATATACGCGAGAGAGAGATCCGGAAACTCCTTACTGCACTTGGCATTCTTTTTTCTATCACTCCCTCGTTCCACCGTCATTTAAATGGATGTTTGTTTTAGTATTTTTGTAAATCATGAATGGCTAATTTAGTAAAAAGAGTTGTTTCAAATTTTTTTTCTGTCAGTTCTCTTATCAAGCAAAAAGAGAAATAGTTTTTTAACCAACTTTCGTGGATCAACGTTTCTACGAATTTAAATGTCTCCCTAAATGGGAGGAAGAAAAGTTATCAACTCTTTTCATTGTACGTAGTCAAAAAATCGTTCTTTTTTAAACATTTTTCTTCGCCCTAAGCCGCATCTAAAGTATTAAATTATAATTTTGTTCCATTAGATATATATCTTTGGCAAAATGAACAAAATTTAGTTGAATTAAGAATCACACAACTCGACATAAAAATTGGACTTTATCATCTTTATGTTGGCGCTGCATTCTGACAATATCGAATATAATGTGATTTTTTGTGGAGTCTGAAATTGATTAAAAGTAACATAAAAATAGCTGAAAAATGTGTTCGAGAATGCGTATCGATGTTTTTAAACATATTTTAAGTATAATTTTTACAAACATTTACGTTACTTCTACAATTTTGGGCTGACTTTTTTCAGAAACTCAGAATTGCTACTTTGGTTGAGTATTGACTGAGATGATTATTGAAAAATTATGTTAATCATTATGCTTGAGATTATGATAAATAAAAGACGCTATTGCAACGATATAATTGTTTTTTCATATCCTTCATAACTCATGACATAAAGGTTTAGGCAAAGTTATGCAAAACAAAGACAAAAAGCAGGATGAATCATCACCAATTATTCGAACATTTCTCTACGAGAAATATTTCTACCAAAAGAAAGCCTTGGGTACACAAGTGTGTATGAATTAGCGCGTAGAAAATGTGGACAAACGTCTCGAGGCTTTGTGGTGCTGATGCACAACTAACCGAGTCTATGACTATTTTATGTTTGCACCGGTGAGTCACGGACACACATAGAGACAACGTTACGTGGTGAAGCCCTTCATCATCAGTCTGAAACAGCCAAGATCTTCCAGGAACATTTTGAAATCTCTATTTGATAAATGAATTTTACAAATTTTATTTCGGAAATTGCATGATTCGATGAAGTTTGATAATGCAGTATAAAAAAAAATTCTTCCATCAAGTAATTACAATTATTTCTTCATCAATAGAATAGAATAAATCAATTCATAATTTACAGCTGACATCATTCATAAAATCACATGATCGTAAAATGAGTTTTGAGTTTTTGACCGGTGTCTAATAAAATGATTGAATTTCACGTAGCTCGAAGGTTCTCTCCTGAGAGTTATTGAAGTAGAATCGACGATGTTTTCTCTCGATTATTACGCGCATTCGTGCACAGTTGCGATTACGGAGACGTTAACATCGCGTTGTAAGTAGCAGTGCAAATAAAGCAGAGAAAGAACGAGACGGGAAAAGAGAAAAAAACAAAAAAAATAAAACGAACGTAAAAAAAAAACATGCGAGAAGAAGGAACGGAAAATCAGGCGCGATCTATCGACTGTATTTACGTACATTAACACACAATTTTTTTTTTCCTTTCAAAGAACCATGCTGGGCAGGCGAAAACTTTACGCCCTGATGTCAGCGATAATTTTCATTTCGCAGTGGTTTCACGAGCCTTTACTTTTGAGAGGCTTTGGTATAAACGAACGAGGCGAGAGGGGAAAAGCAAAAAAGGCAGAAAATCAAGTAAAAAGAAAGGAAGACAGAGAGTGAAAGAGGGAGAAGAGAGAGAGAGAGAGAGAGAGAGAGAGAGAGAGAGAGAGAGAGAGAGAGAGAGAGAGAGAGAGAGAGAGAGAGGGTGAGATGAAGGGAAGGTATCAAAATTTTTACGACTTACTTGCACGCGATGCAACGTCGTCGACGTCGAGCTCTTATATACTCGCTTATACATACCCTTTTTTAGCGTGTGTGTACGATGTAATACGACAAAGACGCTTTCTACGTAGCTTGATCGTACATTTTTAACAGAATTTCGATTCATCCCTGCGAAAATAAAGAAAGAGAGCGAAATTTATAAAGATGGAGTATAAACGTCGTCAATAATTGGTTGGTTTGTCCTCTTTTCTCTCATCTTCCTATACTCATATATATATATGTGTGTGTGTGTGTGTGTGTGTGTGTGTGTGTGTCTGTTATATATGTATATGGGGCATTCTACGTCAAATCGACCTACGTCAGACCCTTCCATTCTTTGATTTGGCTGCAAATTTTATGTGTTGTATGATCTATTGAAAGAAGCTCTCTTGATTTTGTTCAGATTTTTTGTCCATACACTTGTGAGATATGATTTTTCGTCAAAATTCGATATTTTTTTCTTCAAATGACTGTGACTAAAAAATCGACCACATCGAACTTTTTTTTTTAGAAAGGTTGGTTTTTCATCGTACTATTAGAAAAAAAATACGAAAGAATGATTAATATTTGTATTCCATATTTTTTCTCAATTTAAAGCAATTTAAAGCAAAAAAAATATTGGTTTTAAGATGTTTGCTGTTGTTAAATTTTTTCAAAAAATTCACAAAAAACTTTGACCAATTATATGATTTTTGAGACTAGTCTCATCGTGGGCAGATTTTTCCTTTATATTTTTTTTTCTTATATTGAAAAAAAAAAATCATTTTTTTTCAGTCAATTTGGACCAAATCGAACTATTTTTTGATATTTTGTTTCACACCAACATTTCTAATATAAAAAAGTCCCATTTGGTACGAATTGACTAAAAAAAAATGAAAATTTTTTTGAAACTATGAAAAGAAATATGAAAAAATATCTCTCCAAGATGGGACTGGTCTCAAAAATCATTTAAAAGATTCTTTTTTGTGAATTTGTTGAAATAAATCAAAAGTGTCCAACATATTAAATTTAATGACTTTTTGCATAAATATTGAAAAAAATATAGGGGACGATTTTTAATCATTATTACATAATTTTTTCCAAGAGTCTAGTAAAGACCTACATTAAAAAAAAAGTTTATTTTGATCCAAATTGACTGGAAAAAAAATGAATTTTTTCTCAAAATGAGAAAAAAGTATAATGAAAAATCTGCCAACGATGGAACTAGTCTCAAAAATCATTTAATTGGTCGAAGTTTTTTCGTGAATTTTTTGAAAAAAATTAAAAAGGGCAAACATCTTAAAATCGATGGTTTTTTGTTTTTAATTGCTTTAAGTTGAGAAAAAATACGGAATACAAATATTAATTATTCTTTCGAATCTTTTTTTCTAGTAGTACGATGAAAAACCAACCTGTCTAAAAAAAAAAGTTTGACTGGGTCGATTTTTGAGAGAGTTACAGTCATTTGAAGACAAAAACATGAAATTTTGAAAAAAAATCATATCACATGGACAAAAAAATCTGAAAAAAATCAAGAGAGCTTCTTTCAATGGGTCATACAACATATAAAATTATTATCAGCCAAATCAAAGAATGGAAGGATCTGACGTAGATCGATTTGGCATGGAATGCTCCATATATATACGAGGCAAGCAATCGGGGTAGAGATCGGGGCGTTTCATTACGAGTAATTGCCGTGGTTCTGACGCTGCGGTCTTTCCGTCTCTTCGGCTGTCCCCTTCTCCTCTTCCCAGGTATCCCAGGATATATACAGTATCATTTTCATAATGACGCCCTCTTCTCTCTCGAGTCGATGGCAAACGAGAAGTTCTAGCAAGAGAGAGAGATTAAAATAGAGAGAGAGAGAGAGAGAGAGAGAGAGAGAGAGAGAGAGAGAGAGAGACAGAAAGAGATTAAGTCAGGTGAAGATTGGGCTCTGGAAAGACGATAAAAAAAAGAACTAGGAGAATAATAAGGGAAAAAAACAAGGCATCATCCTTACGGTTTCTTGTGCGTCGTAGTAGGACCCTGTTTGAAAAACTTCATGCGTGTTCGGAGTAAAAAAACCGAGAAAGATGGAGAAAGAGGGAGAGTGACGATGAGTTCTCGAGCCAGTTTTCACTGATGCAGGGTTGATGTTGAGACCGGTAGCCTGGACGTCGCCACACGAGGTCTTCATGCATGTATGTATATATATATATATATATATATATATATATATATATATATATATATATATATGCAGGTGGATATATAGTAGCCTCAGATGCAACCGAGCAAGGCTCTGTGCGGGAGAAACGAACGAGAAAAAAAGAAGAAGACGAAACGAATACAATCAACCACTTTGGTGTGACCCACTTCGGTAAACTGGATGGACCGATTGAGGGGAAGGGGGAAGGGGGAAGAAACCGTTTTTCGTCCCCCGACGAAATACAAACTCCATCACGAACGCGCTACCGTGTTCCTCGTACTTTTCCTCGAGTCCTCCAAGCCTCCGTTAAACCAAACGTCAAAAAACGTGATGCACACAATTGTGAGCTGCGCAACACACATCTAGAGACTCAGAGGCTTATTGATATAATCCGTCGTGAATAAATTGTTGCAAATTCGAATTATCATTGATTAAAAGTGGCTCTCTCACGCGGAGGATATTTAAAAATTTGACGAATTAGTGAACATCATTCAAAATTTGCTGCTGTTTTTTAAATATTTCGATAATACGCTCGATTTTATTGAGAATCAAGGAAGCCTGGGGTTTTTCTGAATCCGATTTAAAAAAAACGCGTTTTAAACAAAACTAAATCTTCTTTGAAGTACTTCTATTTTTTTTAAATCATAATGTTAGATTTTTTTGTAATTAAATTTTTTTAAAGTCACGTTTTTATATATAAATATTCTTTGAAGTGGCATTTGATTCATGCGTCTATATTTTTTTTTTCTTTTTCGGCATGCAAGTTTATAAAGTTAACGATTGATTATTATCAATTTTCCCATACATTTTCGGGTACTTTTTATTTCTTTTATTTGCTATACTATTCATAAGCTTTTTTCTTTTCGCACAAATTAAGATATCGGGATAAAATCCTTTCTGTAGTATACATTTTTAAAAAACGGTAACAAAATTTAGAAATTTTCAAAATTAATTCATGTTAGGAGGCATAAAAATGGCTCAGAGAGACTGTAATTTTCGAATGTTTTTATCTTCTTTTAAGTTTTATATTCAAATCAACGGATACCCACAATCAAAACCCATCATCCTTTGAATCATAATTGAATTTTTTGGTTCACACGACATGGAATACCCTATGTACATGTAAAAAAGAGAAAAGGGACAACCCAGAGAAGTGTTCTATTGAAAACTGACTTGCATCTCGCAAGGCATACAATGGCACTTTAGTACTCGTTCGACACGTTTTGGTGTCGTAGGTGTAAGCCTCGCAGCGATATATATCTATGTATATACACAAATAGAAAAAAAGAGATGAAAAGACGAACAGATAAAGAAAGGGTCCATCATCCACAAAAGCCTACTTGAAGCTTAGGGAAAAAAACAGGGTCTAGACTCGTTCTCTTCTGTTCCATACCCCATTTTTTTCTGTACTCTGTACTCTAATAAACGCAGTTCCACTGAGAGATAGAGGGAGTCATTGTGGAGGATTTGATTTTATGACACGTTGACCCCGTTCCACAGGTGGTGAAAAGGGGGCTTATTGGCCGAGCCCATTATCATTATTTTATTTTATTTTGTTTTTCTGAACAACAAAAAATTTCTAATTTCATTGGGTGTGTCATTTTGAGTTGTCTCGAGTCGATTATGAATCACGAAGAAAAAAAAACGTAAATTATTATTTGGTTTTGGAGGGAAACATGTACAATTCCGGGTGCAAGAACCCGTTTATCGGTTACATTAAGGCGCGAGTGTGTATGTGTAGAGAATTGAGTGCACACGTGGAGAAAGAGGCTCGAATAGCCCGCAGCGGAAAAGATATCAGCTGAGTTGGGTTGGTCGTCCGCGAGACCTTGCTCCGTCTCGGCTTCAATATAAATATCTACACACGTATATTAATATATGTATAGTATATGTATGTTTTGTATATATGAGCATATTATATATATATAGACATACATTTGGATATTCGAAGCCAACTCGACCATCGCTAATGTGCATGGGGCCCTAAGGGGTCCTACGCTACTGCAAGAGAGACCAGAGCTGCTCAGCTGCACTTTGCTTCCCTCCACCCTCTCGCACTGCTCACTCGCGCGTTCGCGTTTTACGTTTTTCGCTTTGCCCTCCCTCTGCCTTTCTCTCTCTCTTTCTCTCTTGTCGTTTCGTTTGTATCCGTGATGGCTCTCTGTTGGCCAGGTTCAATATCTTTGTCTCTTTATTTTTCTCTCATTCTTACACACAGATGTTTCCTTCTCCAGCATTTCTTATCTCCCTTCTTCTCATTCTTCTCGGTCCGGTTCCCCTCGAAGTGTTTCTCCGCTCGTGATCGTCCATCGGGTTCCTACCTACTCTTCTTCCATCTTAGCCTCTCCGTATTTCTTTCTCTCCCTCCCTCCCTCCCTCTCTCTCTCTCTCTCTCTCTCTCTCCCTCCCCAGTCCTCTATTGCTGTTTCTTTCGCTCTTACGTGCCTTGGTGTACTTCTGTTGGGAGATGTGTGGCGATCAGGGATCGTGCAGGGCCCTACGACTATCAGCCACCCGTGTTTACATCGAGGAAAAGCAGTGGCGGCGCTGCACTCTGCAAGCAGAGGGAAGGTGAAGGGAATAATGGAAAAGGGAGGAGAAAAGAGACTACCGAGTTCTGCCACAGAAACACACCGGGGCCCCCCCCTGAACCAAAGAGAAAAAAACTGGTAAAGAAGGGGGAACCTGAAAAAGGACCTCTATGGGTATACCCAGCAGCCAAAGAATGGGCCAGTCTCGTGGTACAATAGGGATAATGTTGCGACACCAATACACTCAGGAGAGGTTGGACGTAGGAGAGAATCTCTAGGAGCCTCTATGTCACTCTTCAATATATCCAACAAATGGAACCAAAAGAAACGGTACGCTGAGGCCCCCGAAGATTTGTCAAAACAAAACGGACCCCTCTTTCGTCGAGTCACGTTTTGAGGGCGTACAGTAAAAAAAAAAGGTTTCGAGGTGGGGGAAAGATACGGAAAAGAAGAAGAAGAAAAAGAAGAAGAACCAGAAGGGTGTTGTGGTTCGGACGAGCCTACGCAGAAGATGAACCAGCTGGACCAACGGCCATCTCTCCTCCTCTTCTTTTTCTCTTACTCTTTCTTCGCTCTCGTTCCTCCTTCGTCTTCTGAGAAATAAATTAGAAAAAAACTGGGAGACCAAGGGGACCGAGCCACAACAGCCATCTTCCTCTCCCTCTCTCCTTTTTCACTCCTCCCAGGACCGTTGAGAAAAGGATCAAAATACAAAGTAATTACGACCCAAGAGATTTCTGACACCGCAGAGAGACGGCAGCTCGATCGAGGAGCCAATCGAGACGAGAAGAGACTTCTTCGCGTGTATATCCCGGATCCGCTATTCTGGATTACTCGTTATCCTTGAGAAATCCTCTGGGGTTACTCGTGTAGAATGGGGGAATCAAGAAAACTCGCGACTTCTCTCTTCAAGACACAAAATACATTAACGTTGCGAAAAAAAATACATCCAGCAGTAATTACCAATATTTTATGTTATATCATCCGATAATTCATATTGCAAATAAGCGGTGGTAATATGAGCAGGGAAGTTTCGCTGTTATACGACAGACCGAAATAACGAGCAACAAATGAAAATTCGTGAAGTTAAATAATTTCGTATAAACTATATTCTTTCTTTTCACAGGCTTTTTGTAATTTTATATACTTTTGAAAATAAATCCAGGAATCATTGAAAAATATCAACCAAACGCGCTTTCTATCGATCGGAAAACCTTCGCTATAAAAGTGTTTAATCCATCATACGTTTACAAATATTAATATATTATACGTTAACCGAAAGTAACTTCCATAGGATTATAAAGTGAAAAAAGTAAGGAATGAGTTAATGGAGAAGGTATATGACAGAAAACACGTGGATGCTACCTCACAAGGGCTTCTGGGGTCATGAAATACAAACGAATGTCTAATATCGTCTGACCGGACGATTAATCTTGCTGTCTCGTGGATCGAGTGATAGATAGAGATGGGAGGTTGATCCTGAACGTCGAGGAAAATATGCGTTATCGATCATTCAGGGTGAATAGGTCGAGAAGGCAATAAATGTCCGCGCGACGTCTCCACGACTCGAATAATCATTTTCCTTATTGAAGACGCCCAATGGATTGAAATGACTTTTTTCATAAGGATGTCTTACTCGGAGAGGCTCAAAGGTCCTCAAAAATCCTCATTCGAGAGGTTTATAAGTAATATTTTTTTTTTTTCACTGATTGTTTTCATACTCAATGCTAATATTCAAAATACATATATAAAAATCTCAACGGTTCAAAGAACTCGATTTCCGCAGGGCTGAACGATCGCGTTTTTGCCTCGTTTTGTACCCGGTCAAATATATAAAGTGTAATAATGGCTATCCCGTGAGCTCGCGACCACGGATCTTCTAAAAAACGAGAAATAAACACGACGAAGAAAGAAATACAAAAAAAAGGAAATAAACAGCGCAGTAGCTACGAGCGAGCGAGGCTACAAAATCGAAGAGAAAAATCCATGAAACACCTGACTGAAATTACGAGCTACGCGCTAATGGTAATAACCTTCCAGAACCCGGAGTTACAATCTCATGGTATTAACGGACAACACTACTGTGACCCCCTATTTTTTCACATTTTTCAAGAATTTTTTTTGTGGGAAAAAAAGAGATATTCGAAAATTTTTTTTTTTGGGTTTTGTTCCTTGTTTATTAATGTATCAAAAAACATTTTTTTCACATTTTTCACGCCGCATGGTGGCGCTAGGGAAGCTCTCGCGTCATCTCCGCAGTGGTTCGCGGCACGCAGCAGAACTCTCTTCAACGTCGATCTGAAAAAAAATACCGAGTGTTTTCGTTAATAATATGATATTTTGAAGAGAAGTACATAGGGATTTGGAAAAATATTGATTTTTAAAAAATAGGCACACCTTTGAAATTAAAGAATGATTTTTGAGCAAAATTTCTCGTCGAAAATAGGCTATAACTTTTATAATTATTGAGATATCGAAAAAATCTTATGTACTTCTCTAGATAATCTACTTTTATTGATATAGTAAACATTTGAAGTCGATCGGATAAAAATTGCTCGAGTTCTGCTGCGTGCCGCACTCAAAAAAGTGGTTTTGAGAAAAACGCGTTCAAAGTTGGGACCCCGAGCGTCGCGGACCGCTGCACCGCTCCACAAAATATTCAATATCTACGAAAATAATTATTTTTTCGACCTGGGTCCAACGGCATTTCAATCTTAAAAGTATTTTAGATTTTTTTAAAATGGTTTTCAAAAAATCGATTTTTTGAAGCCGTCACAGTGGTGTTGTCCGTTAACGAGTCGTCGCAGAAAATAAAGGTAAACGATCAAATAGAGAGATAAAGCAAAGAATCAGAAAAACCAAATCTGTGGTTGACTTCAAAAACCGCAAAGAATAAAACTCTCGCGACTCGAATCTTTGGCAGAATTTACTCCGTCCGGTAGAAGATTGATTTTTGAACGACAAAAAGTGGGCATTTTAATGTTGAATGTAAGCTTTGAAAGTGACTGGTCCATTTTTCAAGGTGTGCAGTTGCATTGTAAATAACATCGAAATTATTTTTCTTTTGTTTCCTTAAGTTTCTTTAGTTTTATTCAGATTTGTTTAGGTTGATAGAATTTTCTTCAATAAAAATCAACCATCATTTATATTAATAAAAATAATGTAAGTAAAAGACAAATAAAAAGTTTGGACTTCATTTTTATTATTTGATTCAGCTCAGTCGCGATGGTACAGTTTTGTCATGGTTACGAGGCGTACGACCAACACGCGTGAGTCTTCGATCACTTGACGCACGAACCCATATGGGTGAACTCTCGAGATGAACGGCAAATGAAAGCGATGCTGGAGAAAGAAAAGAGAGAGAGAGAGAGAGAGAAAGAGTGGGGAGGGGGGGAGAGAAATAGAGAAAGAAAAAGGAAGAAATAACGAGCGACAAAAACGAAGGAGAAAAACCAACTAAGCTGAGAGACGAGGCAAGCGTGAGATAAGAAAGAAAAGGATAGGAGTGAGGAGAGATTGAGGAAAAGAGAAGCAAGAGCAACAAACCCGCCTCCAATGCACAAACACTGACACCATCTTTCCAATATATGTTTCAACTACACTCACAGTGGAAAGAACGAGAGGGGAATATGCGAGAGAAGAAGAAAGGAGAAAGACAGATAGAACTTTAGCGGTTCGCGTTCTCTCTCGCTCGCGAACGACACTCTCCCTTTCTCGCGATTCCTCG
Source organism: Rhimphoctona megacephalus (assembly GCA_963989365.1). Taxonomy (NCBI): domain Eukaryota; kingdom Metazoa; phylum Arthropoda; class Insecta; order Hymenoptera; family Ichneumonidae; genus Rhimphoctona; species Rhimphoctona megacephalus. The sequence goes on along the minus strand of OZ022421.1, from coordinate 15,197,328 downwards.
CTCCACTCGTATTCGTACAATCCACGATTTTCTCCGACCGCAAAGAAGAGGACATCGCACATAGAATTGAGACTGGAAAAGCTTTCAAATAAAACGCACAATTCAAAATTGATCGCAGTAAAAGAAAAAAATATCAATAATCACGAAAAATTGCGAATAAAAAAAAAGTATTGATGAAATATTAATGGAGGAATTATTGAAGAAAAGTCTTCGACAGTAGAGTTTATAGAGGGAAATAAAAAAGGAAAAAAAATCATTCGTGAAAGACGAAGAGGAAAAGGGGGCTCAAAAGCGTTGGTGATAAGAGCCAAGGAGTGCGAGAGTGACAGAGTGCAGTGCACCGTCGTTGATTCCCCCGAAACATCAGAAAAAATAAAAGATTAAGTATGTATGAGAGGGACAAAAATCCCAAAAGAGAGCGAGAGAACGAGAGAGAGAGAGAGTGAGAGAGAGAGAGAGAGAGGGAGGGAGGGAGGGAGGGAGAGAGACGAAGAATATAACGGACAAACAAAAAAGAAATAAAAAAAGACGATAAAGTGAGTTGAGGTTTCGTCCCCTCGTGAGAGCTCCGTTGCAGTGCAGCGTTGCATTGAAGTGGGAAAGCGAAAGAAAAGAGAGAAATACGAGAGGAGGCGTGGAAGGGGGGAGGGAGCAGGATTACAGTCAAAAGAGTAAAAGAGCAAGTGAGTAAGAGGGAAAACAAAACAACTGTTCAAGCGTGTAAAAGACAGAGATGAAGTTTATTCCGGATAAGGGGAAACAGGGGAAAGGGAGAAAAAGAAGGGGGGAGCTGCACGTTTCACGCACACGCGTGCCCAAACCGGTTTAACCACCTCATCACGAACAATCTCCTCGCGTTACTCTTTTTTTTACTTTCCCCTCCCGTTGAGTTCCTCTCCTCTCTCCCTCCTCTTTCTTCTCGGACTCTCTCTCTCTCTCTCTCTCTCTCTCTCTCTCTCTCTCTCTCTCTCTCTCTCTCTCTCTCTCTCTCTCTCCTCTCTCCGTCGATTTCTCGCTATCTTTCTCTTCTCCTCGAGATCTAACTGTCCTCGTCGTTGGCTCGACGTCGTCCGAGACACTCTCTTTGTTCACGAAAGGCAATCAGCGGGGCCCTGCCAACGATAACGGGCCTTACTACTACTCTTTCGTAATCCAAGACACGAATACACGAGCGAGTTATCTCTGTCTCTCTCTCTCTCGTCTATATATGCGATGTTCGAGGCATGAAATTTTGAATATGACTATACGCATGTATACAAACTCATAGATATATATATATATATATGCAAATATATATATGGAGTTTTGTCTCGTCCAAATAAAATAACGAGTGGGTGACAGGCCGAGGAATAAATTCGGAAGATAAGATTTGTCTCTTGTTGTTTTTCTTTTCTTAATCTTTGAAAGCGAAATCACTGTGCCACTTATTGCTCGGATCATCGTTGATGCATCTGATGAAGAGACTCGTGAACGTGAGCCTGAAGTGGTCCAGAGACCACTATATCTCTAATATGTTTACAGCCCCAGATATGCGACGTACTCGCGTATGTACTCTCAAGAATTGGCAAATTTCAACATATACACATGTATAATATACACGGAATGCAACTATTCCTAATAGAGATGATGCGACGTTTTATGTGCATCAATGACTCATCCAGTTTCACAGAAATCAGGACAGGCTAAAACTCAATAATCGTTCTAATTGATTACCCCATTTTTATTCGTTCTTCTGTATCAATCTGTATCTCACTATATTTAGTGCATTACATTCCCTTCGTATATATTACTCACAAGCCTCATATTCCAGCCTCTATTCCGTCAAATACATTCACCACTAACAATATAAACACACAATATGCAATATATAGATATAACTCCAAGTCTCAGAAGAGATAATGACGAGGAAACGCAAAAAGTCTCGGCGCTCACAGATTTTGATAAGTCACGAGATGAAGGAGCGCGCGCGCGTTCGCCCGCGCCCGCGCGTTTGTCTTTTCCATTACCTAATATCGGGGTGGAGTTTGCAAAAGCGAGGTGTTCCCCGAGGGCTTTTCTCCATGCGCACAAAGATTCAGGTCGTCGCACGCATGAGCGCACACTGCGCGCACGGAATTATTACGAAATATCTTTCCATTATGTGTATGTCTATAAAATATATAATGTATAATATGTATATACATATTTATATCTATAGAAAATGTAATGTATATACCTGTGTAATAATATTCCAGTAAAAAAGACGATAGAGGCGTAGGTACTACACGTAAAGAACGCCATGAAGTACCAAGAGCTCCCTCGCCCCAGTGGACCAACTCAAGAGAGCGCATATGCAAAGACTTATTATATACCATATATATATATATATATATATATATATATATATATATATATATATAATTTTTTTGTAGTCGGTGTACAGTAAATCTAGTGAGTTTACGATTAACCCAGAGATCTCCCTCCCTCTCTCTTTCTCTCTCGCTCTTTGATTCTTTTTCTCTCTGCTCGTCGACGAATGCATAAAGATAGTCGATTCGGCCTGTTCCTTACGACGATCTGATCGCATATAACTGGCGAATTATTAATAGCAAAATGGTACTTTGTCGATTATAATCATTGGCTCCGAGCGTTTCAACCCGGCTTTCTTATGGGGTCAATTTACAATTTTTATATCTGTTTTATTAGGTACACGGAGACAATATCGAAAGAGAAACAATATGATACAGTTCAATTCTGAGATTACAAGGAATTTTTCTTTTCAATTGAATAAAGAACTTGGTACAGTAGATTTTTTTGCTAACATAATCTTTTTTATGATTATTTTTCGATTATAATATATAAATTATCGAATTGGGAGGCTTTGATTCGTGGATAATGAAACAGCAGGCTGAAACGTTCAACGCTACCGGGTTTACGCATTCTCGTACGTGCAACGAGTTATCTCGCAGTGTAGTAACCTAGAAAAGTCACCATCATCACTTTACATATAGTATTCTATATATATTATCATACATTATATGTATAAAATGAGATAATGTGTGACCAAGACGTGTCGAATGAAATGTACGTTCTCCAAGTGATATGGAACAGATATAAATGTCCAAGATCGCGATATGAAGAGATCACGAGAGGGGCGAGGAGGAGGAGGGATACAGGGAGGTCAGAATGGAGATGCAGAGGCGTTGCATTTACTCAAGTGTTGCACTACTTTCGCCGTTTCTCGGTGTTGGCACTCTCGTACGCACCGTCAATGCCATCGTTTCTCTCTCTCTCTCTCTCTCTCTCTCTCTCTCTCTCTCTCTCTCTCTCTCTCTCTCTTCCTCATTTATATACAATGTGTATTTCGCTAATAGCTAGTTTTGCACTCGGCAGGATTTTTCGCACGAGCACCTCCCATTTTATCATACTCCGTCTACTCTGCGATTCATGTAAATCTGAAGTCCATGTTTAAATGAAAGAACATCAGATCGGTACTTTATGAAAAAGAAAATTAAATAACGATAATAACAATATAACTAGAATAATAAGAATCAAGTAACATTGAATAGAAAAATCGTACATGATTAAATATCGATATAAAGTTTATTAAATAGCTTCGACTTTACATTGATTTATGAACGAGGAACGCTTCGGAACGAGAAAAAGTTCCTAATAAGGTTGCAGCTTTGCATAAATGCATTAAAAAATAAAAAATAAAAATAAAAAAATATAGTGCATAAATGGAATAAAATGCATAACAAGATTGCGGCTATTCTCGTGTGCACGAGAATACAAAAAAAAAAAAAACAAACTCTCGTTAATGCGATGACATGCATATGCCAAGAGTCAAGAATCCTTGCGTCAGCGAAAACGAACGGCGGAAAATTGCCTCGGCATGGATATGACGATATGCTTAGTGTTATTTTGTTTTCTCTTATTATTTTTTTCTCAATAATAAACGTCGCGATGCAAATATTGTACGAGCGATCACCTTTTCATTATATCCTCGATGTTTGTACCGTTACACGTACGATTCATTGAACTGCGTCGATAATCGTCCACGGTTCTTTGGTCATTCAATACGCAACGTGACGTCATAAAACGTATTTATTATATTATATATATATATACATATCTATCACTAGCTAAGTTCTCGACAGTGAGCTTAATCGACGTGGATTAGCATAGAAGTTTTTTAGCGTGGGCGTCTCCACGAGACTAGATCTCTATTTTCTGTATCTCATTCCAGAAGTTAAGATCGTTACACTCCATTTTTTCATTATCGTATCCGATTGATTATATTTTCTTTCGTTTTTTATTAATTTATTATTACTATTGCAGGGATTTGTAGATTTATAACTTTGTAGAAATTGGCACACGACATGAATTTTATTAAATACCAATTGGTTAATTTTTTTAAATTAGTTAAATAGTCAAGAAAGTTATCATGTTAATTATTATTTATTTTCGAAAAAATGGAAAATATCCTTTCTTAACTGTTTTTCAATTAAAATTGATTAAGTTTTGAAAAGTTTGGAATTCTTGTTTAAAAAACAAAAATACTGCAGTTTTGTTATGATGAAATATTTGTCTTCCGGAGAGAGGAGGTAAACAATCAAGGGTTCAAAAGGTAATCATGAGAGAGAGAGAGAGAGAGAGAGAGAGAGAGAAATGTTACCAAAAAAACTAATAAAGAAAAGTAAACAAGAAAAAGCTACGAAAAAAAAAAACACAAGTAAAGAGTGGTACAATTCTGTCTCGTAGATTTTGTTGCACGTAAATGCATACACGTCTCTCGACGTCGCTGCACTCTGGGTATGATGTCGAGAATATCGTTGGTGGGGATTCTGGATGCAGGTGCTGGCCTTGGGCTGCCTAACACCAAGAGACCACAATCTCTTCGTGCCTTACCAAGCAGCAGCAGAAACAGCACGTAGTAAAATCTCCAATGGTCTACAGTATACAAATGCACACACCTACGAGTGTCTCGAACCTCATAGAACTTCGGTAAACGTGTGCAGTAACTTTTTCAAAAAGTATTGGTTAACCCACTACCTCGGAAATCTCTCGTATATACGTATTTAAAATAATCTGCAGAATTTTCTTTACGTCGTCGACAACACAGCTGTATCGACGAATCTACGATACTCGAGGTTTCCAACTCCTTGCCAATATATACCTATAAATATACATATACATACATATGACAAACATATTTGTATATGCACCAATGCAGTCCTTTGTTTAGGAGGCATTCCGAGTATCATTGAAATATATATTGCCGTTTTACGCGATACACGACACACCAGCATTGTCGTATCTAACCTCAAATTAAATTGGAAAATATTTCATCGTATAAAAGAAAAGTTGAACTAATAAATAGGAGCCAGTAGTTAAAATAAGAATGAATAAAAAAATTTGACCCTTATTCCACTCCAATTAAACATATTTCCGGAAGCAAATTACATGACCTTTCATTTGATAATCATTTTTAAAAGTCTCTTTTAAAAATGTTTATTTTTCTACCTTGAGAATAAATGTTATTGCAATGATTGAGAGATGAACATGATTACGATCATTTGAATTAAGAGAATGGGTCAGTCACCTAACCTCACCTCGAATTTTCGAAGTTGAAATTCTTCGATATGGTTTGACCAATTACAAAAAAACTCTGTCAGCCCACGCAGGACGATGGCAAAAATGGGCTGACAGGGCCTTTTTGTAATCGGTTAAACCGTGTCGAAGAATTTCACTTTCGAAATTTGCAGCTATCTATCTCGCACTCATGGCGGCTCAGTCGGTATGACTCCTAGCCTTAAGGTGATCTATCAGTTGCATGAGTAGAGGGTCGATAACTGAAAAGTAGGTACACGGTTTCCTCGGACACGCTTGATATTTTGAGAAAACAGAGAGTTACACGTTGTTCTCTGATGGAAAGAGAACAACGTGTAACTCTCTGTTTTCTCGAAATATCAAGCGAGATAACCGTGTATCTACTTTTCAGTTATCGACCCCCCACTCATGCAACTGATAGATCACCTTAAAAGATGTAGAGTTTCATATATTTTTGTAATATCAACAATCCTATTGGAAGGATTAATCGTTTTTTGTGGCACGTCATTACCAGACATTATGTTTTTTAATAAAGATTGATATCAATTTAATGAACTTTCGTAGTTTGAAAATGTTTTAATTTAAATTGAATGAATCCGTTTCGATTGAATAATCATTTATCCATAATATTTGGTAAACACATTTTATTATTTTTATTTATAAATTACATTTTATTGCTATGAACAATAATTTGCTCGATTCATTCAGGATATTTGGAATTTAATGAATTTTCGTAATTTGTGGAGTATGAACGAGAACATCGAAGGAAAATCATCGCCAGAGATCAAAGATCGAATTTGATTTACGTTTAGAGTTTGACCTTACTGACAATCGACGAATGGTCAAAGCAACGACGCAGAGAGGGTGTTCGTTGTAAGCAGCCTATTCTACCTTCCCATTTAGCACCGAGAACTCGACGATATATACCCAGGTGGCAATAAAAAGTAACGGGCCGCTCCCCCAAGATCTACGACGATTACCACACATCTGATTTCAGATTCTATTGCGAGCTTGGGTATATAAAATCTGTGAGTGATGATTGAGCTAGTAAGAGAAGCTTCTCGGTCTATGATAAAAATATTTTTTATATGGAAAAATAAAATGCAGATAACGAATTGACATATTTTTTTAAATGTCTTCTTAATTACATACACGAGAACTTAACAAAGCCACGTTCCTCAGTCTTTTGATAATATATAAATCTAATGAAACCTAAATAAATAATTCAAATAAATTTTATGTTCTTTCAAACTTATCAATTTTTAAACTACTCCGCAACTTTAATTTTTCGCCCAATAAACAACGACGTAACGTTTCTTCATATAGATTAACTTTCCATACGAAAACGTTACGTATAATCGTGAGCAATTATTTTGAAAATATGTTCTGTTTCGATGCTTCAATTTTTTACAGTTAATTTCTTGCAGACACTCAACAAAATTTTATTCGAGGAAGTCGCAGTTACGTTCTCGATGGAAAAAAAAAAAAAAAAAAATTACTCCACCATTTATTTTGAAGCACGCTCGAGTACGAGATTTCGAGTGTGTTTCCTCTCGTATGTGTGTTGTGAGGTTTCTTTATAGTTTACGAAGAGAAGGCGATGCATGCGAGCAAGAGACGCACTCGCACTCTCGTATTTCTCTGTATAATATGAGCATAAATACAGTGACATACACCCAGAGAATAAGAGAAAAAAGAAGATGGAAGAAGACAGAGAGAGAGAGAGAGAGAGAGAGAGAGAGAGAGAGAGAGAGAGAGAAAAAGCATGTAACGCATGAGTAGAAGTATGCTTGGATGCAAGCACGAGAGAAATATAACATTTAGTAAATGTATGAGGTTGTACGAGGCTTTTCAGGATAAATTAAAGCATTATTATATATCGAATTAATCGATATTATTATCATATTTTATTCGTATTACCACATAAATAATTTTTTCTTCATTTTATTCAAAATTGAACAAGAATTGAATCAATATCAAAAGTTTGTGGAGTTCACCTTGCAAAATATCTCTTTTGAAATTACAGTTATTCGTAACTTTCCTGATGAAAGAAATTTCGTTGTAAAACAAAGAAATTATCCACAAATTGAACAAAAAATCTTGATTCCGCAATAGTGGTAAAATTATCGATTTAAAATACACCATAAAAATGACTAACATCTTTTAAGTGACCGAACGTTTCACGCTTAAATTTAATTGTCAATTAAACATGAAGAAATTCGTAATTTAGAATAAAACATTTTCGTTCTGGTGTTCAGCGAGAGGCAGTAAAAAAATCATATAAATTGAGAATTATGGTGGTATTGTTAATTCGGTGTGGAATATCCCATATGTGGATGGCAGGACGTAGGTGCTGTCTAGGGATGGCGTCAGCGAGACTGGCGCGGATTTATCCTGTGCTTAGCGCGCTCACCGAGGCCACCTATTAGCGTTATTGTGTATATCATTATTATTATTATCATTATCATTATTATTATTATTACACGGAAAGTTAGAGACTCGAGAGTTTTATGCAAAGCAGGTACTTCGACCACGTATGCGTGTGAAACGAGAGAAAAATATTGAGAGAAAAAATGAAGAGCAAAGAGGAAAAATCGAAATAATATCGAGGTGGCAGGATTAGTTTTAGTTTTCTTGAATTTTTCGTGCTTGAAAAAATCCTCCACTGATCCTCCACTGAAATTTATTCGATATTAAATAAATTACAGAATAATTATTTACGATTAATTGAACATATAATCAATAAAAAAATCAAATAATTCGACTAAAAAATAAACAAGCAAGAAAAAATATAATTATACTTGAGATGCACACCCGCTAATAAAAAATTGTTCAAAATAGACGACAAAAGGAATTTTTCGTGTATAAATCGATTCAAATATGAAAGAGTAGTGAAATAATTCTTTCGCTATTGTGAGAGACTCTTAAGGATCTTTCTCTCTGTATCTTTCTCCCTCGTTCGGTCCCTCTCTCTTGAGATAAATCGAGAGTGAGGCTCGTGACGTCAGTGGTGACCACGTGTATCACGTAGTACTACGGCGACGAGGCAGTCCGATCATCTCTCTCTCTCTCTCTCTCTCTCTCTCTCTCTCTCTCTCTCTCTCTCTCTCTCTCTTTCTCCTGTTCTCCGCAGTGTGCAGTGGCGAGCACGGAGTAAATCCAGCACAACTGTACCACGACCCGAGAAAAAACTTTAGATCCAGTATTTTCAGATTTTATATTTTACTTAAATTGAGCGGCTTATTAATGACTTTCGTAGAAAAGAAAAACAGATATATTTCAGAAGTGAAAAAATAGTAACAATAGTTCGAGAGGCCAAACGAGGCATTCTGGCCAACAAGTGTGAGATGATCGTGTTGCGATACGACGTAGAGAAGCGTGGCCCAGGGATCAAGGACGACTTGCTTGGTAAAGGGAAAGGGTGCTCCACAAGTTTTACGTGAATATTTTTTCTCAATACATTTTTATTAGCAAATGGACCTTAAAATAATATAAAAATCATTATAATTATAATATAACATAATAATCATATTAATATAACGTCCATATGAGTTAGAAGGAAATAATAGCAATGTGAATGGGAAAGGGGTGAACGGAAAAGCGTGTGACGGGACTTTTACAGGTATATTTTTTTCTCAATAAATTTATATAAAATATGTACAATTTCTATAATTTATAAATAGTAATGAAAACGATACGATTTAAAAAATTAATAAGTTTCATAGATAAAAGGAAATTCAGTATGAGGAGTTAAATAAAAACAGAGCTGTATATTTGTGTAGGTTTTTGATACTCGCAGCTAAAAGATCGTCCAAAACCAACACAAATTTGAGGGGCGGGGGGGGGGGGGGAGGACGTGTTGGAGTGAAGAAATGGAAGGGAGGATAAGCCCAAGGCAGTGAAGATATAATGCAAGTCCACTCTTGCACTCGTTCTTGGGAAGGGAGAACCTCTGCTGGCCTCTCCCCTTCCACATAATCTTTGTTTTCTATCTTTTTCTCCCCTCCAACGCTTTCTCTCTTCGATGGCTGTTTTTTTACTTCCCTCCTCTTTCCCTCTTCTTTTTTTATTCCTCTCTCGCTCTCCCTCTCTCTCTCTCTCTCTCTTTCTCAATCTCAGATTTCCTGTCTCACTCTCACACTTTTATCTGACCAGTCTCCTCGTTTTCCACTTCTTTGCCCTCTTCTCCCTCCCTCTCTTTTCAGATAGAGACAGAAATACGGCGAACGACCCCGCTCGCACTTCTCCACTCTTCCTCTTTCTCCTCCCCGATCTTTTTTCCTCTCTCGACGAGCAAAGGAACGAAAAGAGGTAAAGATTCGTCCATGTGTGCGTTATATGGGCAAGGGACGGGAGGGGCACTGGAAGAGGACTTCGGAAAACGTGTCCCAGCCTGCACACGACCCGGTACAGTCTCAGCAACAAGTTTCGATCATAACATTAGGTTTTTAACCTGGTTTATGTCGGGCTTAAAATTATGCCCAAGACCTGCTTGTACTTTTACCTGAGCAAGGCTTCGATATATACCACTACGAAGCTGCAAACGTGTTTAAACACATATATATATGTGTGTGTGTGTGTTTATGGGACGGGGGGGGTACCTGCGCGACCTGTCGAGCCTTCAAAGTCGCCCCCAGGTGCACAATAGACTCTGAAAAAGGCTTCCCTTTTTGTTAATGTTTTTTTCCTTAACCCTACCACTTTGGCTTGGGGGATTTTTACACACGTCGACAAAAAGACCCTTTGAAATTGGGTTTGTCGAAAAATAATTGCGTCACATGTATTTCGACAAAAGGGGATGGAGAAAAAAGCGATTTTTTCATGTTGTATCAAGAGAATAATTTTCGTATTTTGCACAGCAATTTCAAATGGAATTTTCAATTTTTCAAGATTTTTTAATCGATAGCTATCAAATATCTTGACGATGTAATAATTCTCTAGTTTGAAATAATCGTGAGCGGATAAATGAAGAGAACTCTTCGTTGATGAATTTTATTGTTCTTTTTTTTTCTCCGAGGACGGTGGGACGAATTTTGAGTCGTTAATTTTTCGACTCCGAGGATAAGAGAGATGCTGGTTAAAACGTGTCTCAGCTTGCTCGACTCGGACGGGTACAGTCCGAGCTAAATGTTAAAGGTAACTACATTTATTGCGACTTGAATGATCAGATTTTTATTTTGAAAAATGTAATAAAGTTTTATTGTTATTAGATTAACTATTTTTTATAATAGAGAGTTTCGGTCTCCATATTTTTGTAACATTATTTAGTCAATAAGTTGTTACGATTTTAGCTGAGGAATAGAATTGTTATTGGTTTTCGTAAACTAAGCGAAAAAGAGGGAAAAAACCAATAATAAAAGTTGAGTCTATAATTTTGGACAAACTGGTCCTAATGGCTTCCGAGCTGAGGTAGTCGTGCAAAAATACCTATAATACTCCCGCAATTACGAGAAAACGAGCGTGCAAAATCCCCGTTATAACAACCGAAGACAACGATGAAAAAAAAGCTACCCCGGCTTGCCCAGAGTCGTCAAATTATTTCGCATTAGCTGAGCTATAAAAATCATTCGTTATGCTCGAGCGGACGAAGGAGATGATTGCACCGACCTTGCAAGTTTCACGCTACTGCGCCCACAGTAGCTAAATAACAAAGACAATTTTTCGATTTGGTATTGTTAATTAGTGGCCGAATTGATTTTTGTGGCAACCCGCTTCATTTTTTTTTGCTTCTCTAATTGTTGTGCATTTTCGTAATGGAACACAAAATTATCTTGTCGAGGTCCATACAAATCTTAATACAAAACGTTCAAATAGTTTGATAAATGATTTTCTTACTTCAGTCACGCATTTAATAACAGGTAACTATAATTAGGAAATTACTATTTAATAATATTCATCTATGAAATAATAAGTAAATATAATAGGAATTTATAAGAGTGCGTGTGTGTGTATATGTGGGTCAAAGTATGACAGTTTTTATCAGAGTATAGTTTGCGGAAACAACACTTATGAAAGCGTCGTTTGCATTGCTGAAAGAAGAGTATTTGAAGAATTTTTTTAATTTTAATTCCCCATTGCCTGTACGGGCAAGAAGACAGGAGTTATGGGTTTGACCGAGATCAGCTGATTTTTTGAGCTGAATGTTTGCAAAAAGGGCGAAAAATTGTTTAACCCTTTGAGTCAGGGTGGGACATACCCCTTTTAATAATATATTTATTTTTATTTTTTTTTAATTCAATTTTTTTTAATTTAAATTTTATTTTTTAATTTTTATTTAATTTATTAATATTAAATTAATTATTATTATAATAATAATATAATTATAATAATAATAATATAAATATATTATTATAATAATATATTATTATAATAATAATATAAAAATAATTATTATTATAATTATTATTATAATAAATAAATAAAATTAAATTAAATTAAATAAAAATAAAATAAAAATTAAATTAAATAATAGTAATAATAATTAATAATAATATAAACAAAATAAAAGGTGGGTCCCACCTTTTATTTTGCAGTTTTTTAATTACTTAACAAAAAATATGTACATTCTTTATTTGTTAATTGCATAAATATCACGTATAAACAAATAATCAAAATTTGTAGTTTTTCATGAAAAAAATGCATTTTCTACTAATCTACTGTGAAACTCGCGATTGCAATTTTTTCACAATCTTAATACACTCCAAAGAATTGTTCAGAATTTTTTCCAAATTTTCTGTTCTCTGGTTTTTGTTAAAAAAAAAAATAAAAATGCAATGATTCCTGTACGAGATTCAAACTAAAAATGGTATTGACTGAAAATATTCGCTTATTTTCAAATTTTTAATTCAGATTCGTAATCAGCGACCCCAAAAACCTATGTAAGCAAACTTTCAAGGAAATCGTACGTAAGGGAAAATGTATGCATCAAAGAGTAATCGAATTTTCCTTATATGTGCTTTCACCAATGGGCTATGTTTTAGACCATAATTTAATACGATCATGTGATTCATATGAATATCGAAATACAGAAAAAAAATTGTTCGATCATATAGATTCACCAACAGAATAACGAAGTGATGCCGCCATATTGCATCTACTGACAAATACCTTTGTGTACATTTTTTTGTTGGGTATGTTTCTAGGTTATGATTTTTAGTAATATTATTTATTTCGGTTCAGAGCATATTCCATGCTAATATTTTTCAAATTCAGAGCGTATTTTAATTTCGTATGTACTGTTCGAAGAAGTCGTCGATCAAAATAATCGTCGGTAAATTTAAAAATTTGCAAAAGCCAAAATGATTCCCTATTAATTGAACTATTTTATCATAATTAGTTGTTCGTGCTTAAAAACATTCACTTTAAAATCGATTGAGCATTTTCTTTATTTTTATTAAGTGGTGCATGGCTGTGACAATGGCATCGCGAAGAAACTACCGTTTAAAAAAAATGCTCGAACGAAAAAAAAAGAACCGACGAAATAGATGAACCGGTTGTTACTATAAGTGTGAGTTAGATAGTGTATGAGGGAGACACGGACTGTGAAAAGAAATAACGGAATGCCGAGATTGTGTGTTGTTTAAAAGAAGATTCAGGAAGCGTCGATAGTGGAAAAAAATGCGAGGTGTGTCTGGAAAAAGTTCTCGAACCATTTGTGATAATAAATAAATCAGATTAATTAATTAAAACTGCGAGTTGTTATTTGCGGGGCGAGGGAGGGATCTTGTGATACGCTTTCCTTTCTTCTAAGCGGAAATTAAGAATCCGCTAACACTGTACTAAGATTTGTACTAATATCTTTCTTTTATCGTACCGTCTTCGAAGGTGATCGATTTTTGATAAAGTGGTGGTCTTTTCAATATAAAAAAATATGATTTTTATGGCAAAATATATTGGTTTATGCTAAAAAAATAAATTAATAAAAATCGTTCCATACAATAAAGATAAAATTTTAAGAAAATCGGTCCAGTTTTCGAGATATTTATGGTACCAGTCTGGGCATTTTGTTCTTTTCTTTTTTTTTTTAACCTCTACACGAATCATATCACAGCGATATCACTTTTTCTAAATAAAAATACTGTGAACGTGTATCAAAACGTATGGTGCTAACCACGAATAATCTTCATCCGATTGCTCCCATAGTTTCTTAAAAAAAAAAAAGTACGAAAAGGAGAGAATGAATTATTTTTTAACCCGTCAGGAGGCTACGTACACTTTAAAAATTGGGCGCGTGATGGGAGATTTTCTCACATGTATAGCTTCAAGTACTTAATTTGATAAATAGGAACTTGAAAACAATTTCGCTACAGTGATTGTGGTTATTAAACATTTTTATTTAAAAAAAAACCATAAATACAACGATAATTGATACTAAAAATAAAAAAATAATAATTAAAAAAATTCAAAAACAAAAATTCAAAAAAATTTTTAAACTCTCTTATCATATAGAAGAATAAATTTGGTGAAGATAGAAAAAATTTCAAATTCTTATGCCATTTGAAATTTTCGAGTAATCATCGTTTTTAATACAAGTGTAAGAAAAAGTTTCATAGCGCGCCTGCTGATGGGTTAAATTACACTTTTATGAGCGTTCTAAGTGTATATGCCTACTAAATTTATTGAATTTATAAGGGTTTTCATAGACCGAATAATTTAATCAGTTTTAAGTATGTTTTGAAAAGATTTTCGACGTACAAACTTGCTCTACTTTTTCCTGTTTATTTCTACATCTTCATGTGTCTTTTGAACCACCTGGAAAAACTTGTTTTTATGCAATCTGTGTATATGTGTGTTGTAGATTGGACCTCTAACCTTGACATTCGACGGTTAATATGACATAGAAACCAATGCTCACTTATTTCAACTTCTTTGCGGAGATAAAACGGTGTTGTAATTTTACAGAAGTAATTAATAGTCAAAATTAATAAGTAATATAATTAATAGTAACATTTTTATTTCCAAGTTTAACCCTAACTATATACTATAACTTTTAGTACCTTACTTACACACTATCGGTCTATTGGACCGACGACTTTTATTGCTTTATAACATTGTAACAAACGCGTCTATTGATGTTTAATTGTAGTGAAATCGAAACGCCAGATTCTGACCAATCCAGAGAAGAAAGCAATAAAGTAAAAAAGTCGTTTGACAAAAAGTTATAACGTTTATTTTAAAATTTGTATTTAAATTATTTTATTTAAATTTGTATTGCCATTGGATCGATTTGAAGCTGGCAAAATTGTCGTAGTATAGCGAACTCTCCATTTTACCAAAGTGTTAGATATCTTAGGATACGTTCGAGAAAAGTGATTTGCTCTCGACGAAATTCTAGCGTTGGTGTTTTCCATTCCTTCTCTCTCTCTCTCTCTCTCTCTCTCTCTCTCTCTCTCTCTCTCTTTTGAATTCGAGCAATAGCACCGACGTATAAATATATTCGATCGTCGAGTTAAATGTGCGAAGTAGGGAAGAAAAGAAAGGGGTAACGTCCTTCGGTCGAGACAGGACTAAAGAGTGTACAGCGGGGATGGAAAATGGAGATTCGGAGATTCGGTAGTGCTCAAGATAAGACATTGCGAGAGGTCAGGATAGGGAGATTGGATGCGGAGGACCGTTTTAAGCGCCATTATTATCTCTCGTTCCTCGTTCCCTTACTCTTTTCTCTCATTTGACAGAGAGGGTAAAAAAAAATTGTTCCAAACCAACGGAGGAGCAAAAAAACTGTTAAGAACTTTGAGAAACGGAAGAAGAAATAAAGTGAGATAATGAATGGAAAAAGAAAGGGTAAAAACCCGCGATTGCAGTTATCAAAAGAGCGGTAAAAGTGCATTCACCACGTTTGTGAACGCCTCATTTCGAACGATCGTCGACCCGTCTTCAAGTTTCTAAGTGTTTTTATCCCCTCTTTCCCTCTCTTTCTCTTTTTGTCTCTTGCTCATTCTCTCTCTTTTCGTCGCTCTTTCTCGTCAACAGCAAGTTCTTGGGGTAGGTGAGGGAAAAAGACGAGATAGTCTTTGCTCGATAGAATTTTAGCCTCTTGTTTGGCTCCGAATCGTTTTGTAGTATAGGGAACGGGGACATTGCCGTTCGGGACCTGCCAGAACATTGTCCTCGTTGAGCTGGTCGCGGGCGTCGTACCGTCGCGTTCTCTATATTCGCGTTACACTACTATATAACATATATATATATATATATATATATATATATATATTTACATACGAGTGTTTATCACGAATACATACATATATATATGTATTTTCAACATATAAGAATGTTTATATATATCTATATATAAATATATAGCGTGTAGATAGTGTAGCGCCATTTCGTGTCGCTACTCATGCTTCTTCTGGCTTTCGTTTACATGCTCCGTTGTACAATACCCCATACATATATGTATACATGAACGATAAGTACTATAGGAACGTATACATGCCCCCTTGGTGTACAAGACCTTAGGATTACCAAGTCAAATAAGTGTGTAAGCTGAGAGACAGAAAGAGAGAGAGAAAGCGAAGCAGTGAGAGAAAGAGGTAGAAAAGGTAGTCCGGAAAAATGCAACGACAACGAAGGAGTCAAGGAACTCCTTCATCGTCGCTGACACACACACACACCACAAATACACACACACACACACACACACACACACACACACACACACACACACACACACACACACACACACCCACACACACACACACACACACACACACACACACACACACACACACACACACACACACACACACACACACACACACACACACACACACACACACACACACACACACACACACACACACACACACACACACACACACACACACACAAATACACACACGTGTGCAATTTTCTACCAGGTTATATGGAATTTCGTATATTTGTGTCCTCGCAATCCGCCAGTTTTGCCCAAAAGAATGATACGCCCGTAACAGCAAGGAAAATTCTCCTTGCGTATACGAACTGTATACGAATCTTCCAAATCTCCAGAAAGCATGGAGAAATTGAATATCTCACGCCTCAAAGATTTTGTACATGCACAATAGAAATAACGCTCCAAGAGTCAATTTACTGGAGTTGCTGTTTTTTAGCTTTTTTTTGTTTTTTATTTTTTCATAGACTGCAACGTATGAATTTAAATGGGTTTGCCGAACCCGATTTTCATTTCGTGCTCTTTCATTTGTTTCTGTACAATTTCGTATTCGATATGAACAAGAGGATTGTTCGCACTCGCGAAATATCAGTATGCGATCGCATTTTTTTTGGAAAATAGGGAAAATTATTCATTTATTCGATTATTTTGAGGGCGATGTTCTTAAAGATTTGTGAAAAAAAGTTTAAACTCTTGATTACAGTATTTTCAACGCTTTCAATGTTTTACTTCTTCAGAGAAATATGGCGGTTCTTAAAGTTGTTCTCTTTACAGGCTTTGTTTCATTAAAATTTGGGAAATTATTGCAAATCAATGAAATTAAAGGGTTGCGAAACAATAAATTGAGGAAAAGGCGGCGATAATATTTGTTATCGTTATCTCAATATTCCCTTTTCACTAGTTCAACGTCGAGGTAAATTAATTTTTTTCACATTATTTTTCGACTGTCAAGGTGGCCGTTAGAGTGTACCATTTGGACTCTAAACGCGGGAGAAAAAATTACTTGACTTTCGCGTGCAACGATGATTCACCTGTAATCAACGTTGCCTCTCTCTCTCTCTCTCTCTCTCTCTCTCTCTCTCTCTCTCTCTCTCTCTCTCTCTCTCTCTCTCTTACGCACACACGTTTTGTGAGGAACGAGAGTTCCTCGAGGCTCTCTCTCTCTCCGCGAACAATGGCCACAAACATAACGACGTTCCATTATATCCTCGATACGTTTTTTTTTCTCTTTTTTCCTCTCGTTCTACAAGATCGATCGCTCGAGGTATATACTTCTGCGTATTATTTCAACTGTTATAGCCCCTTGCATGTCTCTACTTTTGCGAGAACATTGGTCCGTATATATCTATACAGGACGAATCAAAAGTCGCGCCCGAACGGTTGGGAAAAATTGATTTAAAAAAATTTCAATTATAATAATTATAATCCTTAGAATTCAATCAGACTTTTCAGCATTTCGCAAAATGATAACATTCCAAAAGAATTCAGCCACCTCTGGGATTTTCTACGCAATCATTTTCAATTATAATCTCAAAAAGTTGTTAATAATTTGTTTAAACAAAAAATAGGTTACTAAACGATCGAATAATTTGTTTCCTCCGCGTAAAATGAATTTTTCGATTTTTCTAAATTCTGCTTAGTTTAAAAAAAAAAAAATTTCTGCTTGGTATCTGTTTTTACAAATTTTGACGAATAATTAACATGTTCATCAGAAGAACAAAACTTTTGAAAAAATTGGCACGTATTCAGAAAACACAAGTTCGTTTTTCACACTTCACGAAAAAACTGGTCCGATGGCTTATAGGACAAGTTTAATAAAGCATTCTGTTGGCATTTTCGAACTATTATTGTTGTAAATCAATAGCCACGTATAATCTCAAAGTCTGCTGTTTGTAAGTACTGAAAAGCTGGCCGAATAAATTTTTTAACTAGGAGCAAAATATGAATTTGAACACATCGAGAAAATTAATTGTCTGTACAAGATCGAGTTGCGGAATTAAGAAAAAAAATTGGCTCAACGAGAAAACTCGCGTGGCAAAACGATTAAAAGACGATTAAGATCTCGGGTATGACTCGTGAGAAGCGGAAATGCTCTTGACGCGCGCGCGTCTTCGCTCGTGCGCGTCCATGAACGTTCAAAATCGCACATAAAGATGCGCAACACACCCACGCATAATCTCGTACATAAAAGTGCATAAATATATAGATATGTAAGGGGATTGAAAAAAAATGGCGAGGCTTACGTGCTCCGCGGATCGGAACAATGGCCTCGTGTGGAAAATTAACATTTTTAAATGCAGAAAAGCAGCCCAACAATTATAACGAAGTGCAAAGTATATATACATACATCTGTGTTAGTATTTATCATCAGAGCGTCACAGATCAAGAACCCCGTATACATTTCATTGTTCCAAGAGATTGATGTCTCTCTCCCTCTCTATCACTTTATTACGCACCTTAAGCTTCATAGATTACACTCTATACATCGCCACATAGTAACCTTGGCCCCAATATTGATTTCCCAATTTCCACCACTCTACTTTTTTTCTGCTCGTCTAGAAGTAAAAAAAAAACAGAAAAACTTAATTCGTAAGACCTTGAGATAAATCTTTTGTTGAACAATCCTGTGAATAACGGTTATCCTAAAAACGCATTTTCTCCACATTGCACTGGTACCAAAGAGAATAAAAAATTATTTCTCCTTTACTCTCACTTGTTTACACATTTAATTCATTATTCTGCTTAAATAAAGGAATTTTTCAAACATGTGTGAGTTTTTATGGAGATCAAGAATTAATATGTTACTGAATGTAATTTATTTCCTTAATTTTGAATTTATTATTATTATTATGAATATTGAAATGATTTATTACAAAGTTATTGAATTATTATGTTATTTAATTAAGAAAATATTACATATTTTATATATTTTATCAAGCTGAATCAATCTTAATGCTGAAATAATATTATTATTACATCATTTACTTTACTGAGGAATTGCTATCAATTTTTGTATTCCTGATTTCTTATATAAAAGAAAATGCCTCATAATTGTTTAAAGAGTATTTTCCTTGAAACAAATTTCAAACACACCATTTTTTCAGATGCTTTATTAAACTACTGGAGGTCAACAAATGGACCAGCGATTCACGTTCACTATATTTCTCCTTTTTTTTTTGTTACATGAATAAGTGTGATGTAAATATAATTTTACGCGATAGATACATCTATAGCGTGTACACGGTCTACGCTCTATAATTACAACTGTCTATTATGCAGCAACCTATAAAACATACTCACCAATGTGTCTACCAGC